>VZDJ01000346.1:21860181-22062485 GCA_008694505.1 Cyanoderma ruficeps
GAAAGAGAAAGAAAGAAAGAAAGAAAGATTTCACAACAGTTTCTTCTTGACAAATACAAATTTAGGAATTAGAATTCAGTAAAATTCAGAAACAGAAATAAGCAAACCTAAGGTTTGTGCTTAGTGCTGTTCATGTTTGGGCTGTAAAGACTTGTGAATGTAATCACTGTTCTGCTAAAGTCAAAGGAATATCTGTCAGCAGAATCATGGTTTATTCATATTTACAATCTTAGATTAAGGACAGAACATCTCCAACAGTACAATCTAAAGGACTAAAAAAATTTACTGCTATTATTCCTGCAAGTGTTGAGAACTAGGATTGAGTATCAAGCACAGCAATTTCTTTCATCAATGACACTTTTCTTGGAGAAAAGAGTCACATTATTCTTGTATCTCAACTAGAATTTTTTGTTTGCTGCTTTTATTTTCTTCAATACTATGAGATTTTCAATTTAGAAGATTAAAAATACATACAAGCTCTCTTGCTTCAGATACTTTGAAGTGAAAACTAGTTCAAGATTGCAAAATAAAGTTTTTATTCCTCAGAAACAACAAATTGTTGCTATTCCTGAAATGAAAGTCATGTCTTCTGCAGGCTATTTCAAAAGCAAAGCAAATATCTCTTTCATGCTTTCTTTAGAAGGCAAATCATAAAGCCAGCAGAAAATAGAAGCAATTGGAATATATAAGCAATCTAGAGACACTTGTTTAATCTCAGTAATTACCTATTCACAGAGGCAGGATTGGTTTGAAAGGGCTATAGATATTTTTCTATTTAAAACTTTAAAAAATTTCCTGAGATGTGTTAAATACAGGATAAATGTCATCTCTCTTCTGTCAAAATCATACCAAGATAAAGAACAGAATATGGTCAGATAGTATTTTTTGCTGCAGTCACAGCAGATGAACAACTCAGAGCTAAATTTTGTCTGTTCACATGTATACAAATCTTGCTTACTTCACTTAATTTCCTTCTGTCAGGGAAAGTAATGTCAGAAAGAAACCCTGTCAGTGATTTTCTGAACAGCATTTCTTGAAGTGGTTTTAGAGTTCAGAAACACATCAAGAAGCTGCATTTTAAAACTATGTCCTCTTTAGATATTTTGTGTGGTTTGGGTTTTTCAGTCAGATTCCACTGTATTTAAATACGTGCTCAGTCCTTCACTCTTTCATTGGGCATCTCAACCAGCTTGGGAAAGATGAATTTGTTCCCAGAGAGCAGGAATAAGCTTCAGAGAACTAAGATATACACAGCATGACATGACAATTGACTGGGCAAGTTCTAGATCACTCTGGGCAAAATTAAGAAATTCCAGTGCTTAAAGAAAAGGAATGTGAATAATAGACAGCATCAGGCTACTTTACAGACAGCAGTAACCTAGCTGTGGAAATGCTGGCCTTCCTGGCTGCCAGCTTTTTGATCAGTTTTGGCCCTAAGGAATTTTGTCTTCAGGGTGGCACCAAATGTGAACCCTTAATGAAGGACATATGGCTCACAAAATCAGGTTGGAAGCATGCAGGACCAGCTGGCACACCTGAGAGCAAAGCTGAAACCAGTCCCAGATTTGGCAGTCACAGATGTCATGTCAGGGCATGACCTCCTCCCAGGCTGCTGCACCCAACACAAACTAGATAAAGCAACACCTTTACCACAGTTTTCTATTTATGAACTTGGCATATTCATATAACTAAATACATGGAAAAGAAGGGGAGGAGTGGAGAGGAGCGGAGAGGATTGGGAAATACTTTCTATGTCTTTGAATCAGTATTTCAGTTCTCTAGGCAAAATTCAGCCTGATGGCAGTGGCAATGTGGGCAGGAAGCAGGGAAGAGGAAAGGAGGGGATGCCTGAAAAGAAACATCGGAAATTCATGAAGGGGCTGAGAAGACCAAGGGGCTGTGAGGCATGTAGGCGAATCCCCCTGCTTTTTGGGATTTTTTTTGGTGGGATTTGGCAGGGAATAGTGAGTGATGCCAGTATGACCCTGGAAGGCTTTGAGATACAGTAGGCCACAGGGGCTCTGCCTTCACCTATTCTCCTCTTCCTTAGTTCCCCTGAACTACGGGTCTCCCGTAACACAAAAACCCTTTCTTGTCCTTGGTAACTGCTTACAATTTTGCAAATTTTTCAAGGAAAAAACTCAACAACACCCACTCCTCCCCATTCATGGTGGTGCAGAGGGATTAAAAAACAAGATGAACCTTAGATCTAGGAGACAGGACTAGAGGGGAAACTTCTGAAGACACTGGAAATCAGTGGATAGGTATTGACAGTGATTGCTTTTCTGCAAGGGATCACTTGGTAGAACAGTTACAATTGCCCTTCTGGACAAAATTCCGGAAAGAAAAACCTGTTTTCTGCATTGCAAACTTTATATCCCAAAACTTAATCTGCCTGTGCCTCAATTCAAATGAGGCAAAAGTGTCTTATCTACTCATCTCAAAAAGGCGCTGTAAAAAGCAAATTAGCATGTACATTTAGTGAAGAAATAAGTATTGATGCACCCTAAGGCAAAAGTCCACCAGGAAATTAAGTTACAAAACCAAAATCTGAAGAGGTAACAAATGCTCCACTGGGGCACACTGAACAACAATGAGCAAACAAATTAGAGTTTCTCTTCTGGTAAACATTAATTGCTATATACCTAAAATGTGGCAGAAATCCAAGTGGAAGCAAATGCATATATTTGATAGATATGTGCAGTGCAAAACTGTGCTTGAGTCTGAGGGAGGAAATTAGGTAGGCACACGCCACCTCCTGGAATTTCTTAAATAGAGCTTGTGACTTATTTATCCATTGCCCACATTGCAACTTTGCAGGAAAATGCAAATCTGATGTATGTGCCAAATAAAAATGACTGCAAAAAAAATAGAAAAAAATTACATCTACACTGTATTTTCAAAACTAGATCTCCTGCAGATCTTGTTGCATTATTTCAAAATTTATCTAAAAAGACAGAGTGAGTTAAACGGCTGAAAAAAATCTTCTGGGCTTATCTGCAGCTGGAACAGGGGGGGATTTATTTTTAAAAATATATGAAATTACGTGAGTTGACCCAAGGCCTTTGTTAGCTACCCTTAACCCCAGTATTTCAAGTGAGCCAGCATTTCCTACAAACATGAGGTATCAGCAGAGGGCCAGTGGGATTCCTGTGCCTGTTCCTAGCACAGGAGGGAGAATGCTGTAGTGAGCATAGATTGTGAATTTCAACTTGTGCTTTTCAACCAAGAGGGGTTCCCAGGTTTGGCTCCCCCAGTGCCACTCTGTGTTTCTTGGTATCACTGACCCCTCTGCACAGTCCCAGTCTCCTTCTTGTGCTTCTGGCTTTTGTCCCAGCCCAGGTCTTCTCTCCAAACACAACCTATTTCCTGACACAGGGTAAAGAAACCTGAGAAATGCCTTGGGATAGAAAGGGGTGAATATCCTACTTTGTTTTGATACTCTTAAAATAGTCAATATTTTACTTCCTTAACATAATTTTATGTCCATTTTCCCAAGACTTATTCCTGCTTTTTTTATTTATTGTTTATTTTATGTATTTCCTAGGAAGTATTTTTAACATCCTAAACCAGTGGGCAAATTGGCATTAGGTCAGCACAACTCAATTAATTTCATATTCATCCTGCCAGTTCACACAGGCTGAGAATCTGACCCACTGTGATAGGAAATTAGGTCTTTTTTTACTCAGTGGAGGCTTTCATCCACAGGCCGTTTAGAAAGTTACTTGGTTATTTTTATGGATGTGACATATCTTCATTCAAAATGTATTAGCAAGTGGGTTTTTTTGGGGGTTTTTTTTGGTTTTTTTTTTTGGGGGGGGTGAACAATGGNTTTTTTGGGGGGTGAACAATGGAACCAGTAAATCTTGATTTTGTGTGGGTTTACATACCTGTACCTGCACTGTGATAATTCAAATTCTTCTCTTATTTTCATCATGATGTCATTCCACGATATTTTAGTAGCCACCCCCCCACATTCCCTCACTGCCATCTGGGAAGAAAGAAGCACAGTCAGGCCTGGCTTGGTGTTATATCTGTGCTGTCTGCTGTTGGTTGTGTCTGTAGCTCTTAGGCACAGCACAGTCAGGCCAAAAACCACAATAAAATACTGAGTTCATGTGTAGCTCTTTTTTTCTCAGTGAGGTCATGAATTCAGTTCACTTTTGTCTACCATTTTACAGTTTCTCACAAAACCTCCAGAATCAACTTTAGCTGTGAGACTTCTATCAGTGTCTAAAATTGACCTGTTGGTTCCCAACTTATTAGAGACTGCTCAGTGTGATTGTAAAAGCCTTAAAAACCTTGGAAAAGAAAAAAAAAAAGTTATGGGACATAATGTGCATTATTTGTTGTCAGTTCTTAAAATGACACAGAATAAATAGTTTTTGCAGCAAAGGCAAAGATTCTAGTGGGTTTTAATTGGTTCCCAAAAAAATATAATCTAGCCAAGACTGAAAAGTGAAGAGTATAATTAGATTCTATTTTTTGAATGTTATGGTAATAAAAAAATGTTGACATTATTTTCGTGTTTTTCAGCAAAGGGAAGAGAACACATCAAGTGAAGATCCACAGAGTATGCCAAGGTACATCAGCAGCTCAGTAGAACAGAGTGGGAACTTGACTAATACAAAGTCACTGATTTTGGTGCATAAAATACTGCAGTGTGACCACCTGTGCATGTGACTAGCTCACCTTACAGATAACATTTCAGGAAATCTGAGTTCCACATGGAATGTTTGAGGCATGCCATTGCCATCCACTCCTTTGGTGAAAGCTCTGTATTTCATTCCCCTTCTGCCCTTAGTTGGACAAGTTATATTTTAATCACACAGACCTCACTCAAATACGGTACTATAACCCCATTTACTTATACTGCCTATTCTAAAAAACATTGCCTATTCTAAAAATAAAATCTATCAAGATTGCTTCAATTTGCCAGAAAAATCATAATTATAGACACTTCTGATGACAGAAAGGATCAAAATATGTAATCCAATGGAATAAGAACATTTCCTCTGAATAACTGTGTTGCAAAGCATCTTTAAGGCAATTAATGACTTACGAATAAAACGTGTGTGAATCATAATTATTATTTGTTGCCAAATACATATATGTGTAGATATATGTCATATGAGAACCTTTCTTACTCCCTTGAGAATTCTGTAATACTGACATGATGTGGAATTAACTCTCCAAGTATATATGGCCATGATTTTGAAAGGTATGTGGGGATTTGGGCTGCAATTTTAAGATTTTTGCTCTGAGACATCTGCAAGACTTTTCTGTCAGTGGCTGCTCAGCACTTCCTGGGAATTTCTAAAAAATGTAATCAATCCAATCTATTTTTGCTGTCCCTCTGACAGCTGTCATTCCAGTGAGCAGAGCTGTCACTGAGAACTCTCACTTGAGACTGGGGAAAAAAAAACTGATATCAAGCAGGAACTACTGGATGGTCTGGGGTGTGCAATTGGCATGAACTCTCTGCTTTGTTTTTCACGGCTGGTTAATATCGTCAGTTTGCATCCACCATGGCTCCTGACAAATTAACAATGACAGAGTGAAAGTCCTAACACAGGCCCTGGGGATTTTATCTCTGCAGTTTAACAATGCTGTAATGGGTTGACCTTGGCTGGATGCCAGGTGCTCACCAAGCTGCTCTGTTACTCCCCAGTAGGGCAGGGGAGAGAAAAATAAGATGGAGAACAAATGCTAGGTTGAGATAAGGACGTTTAGGGTCTGTGAGTGCATAAGCAAAGGGAAACAAAAATTGATCTCTGCCTCCCATTGGTGATCACTTCCTGGGAAGCAGGGCTTCAACACGTGGAGCGGTTGCTCTGGAAAGCAAACATTGTTAAATAACAAATGCCCCCCATTCCTCCTCCCTCCCTTAGCTTTTATATCTGAGGTGATGTCATATGGTATGAAATATCCCTCTGGATAGTTTGGTCAACTGGCCTGCTTGTGCCCCCTCTCAGGATCTTTCCCACTCCCAGATCCTTGACAGGGGAGCAGAATGTTAGAGACAGCAGAGATGCTGTGCCAGCACTGCTCGGCAGTAGCCAAAACACCACTGTGTTATCAACACTCCTCCAGCTACCAATGCAATGCACAGCACTGTGAGGGCTGCTAAGGAAAAATGAACTCTACTTCAGTCAGACCCAATACAGTCTCCATCCCTTATTCAATACTATTTGAGTCATACTCAGATCCCACATAGCTTATATATCTTCCAAATGTTCAGTTCTATTTATTTCTCATTATTGCAATCCTATTTTACCCACACATACAACTTAAAGCACATCCCTAAACCATCTCCATAACCAACACAGATTTTCATTAACCTCTATCCACCATCTTTTCACAGATAAATATTATTTTGCCATTTCACAGGCTTCCTTCACCCCTCCAGATCCATGGCTTGGGCTCCATTTCATCAGGATGGGTGGTAAGGACAGGAGAAGTAGCACACTTGATGGTTGGGCATCGACAGCAGCCTGGGTCAGATCATCACTACATTTTTCTTGTTCCTCACAATATTCATTCTCATCAGTTCATGTCATTCCTGCTGCTTTACTTACTACAACTTAAAATTTACACCAGAGATTATTTTTCCCCAAGGATTAAGTCTCCTTGAGTTATATACCAGGTCACCCCATCCTTCCACATTACCCACCAAGTACACCCAGAATTCCATGAATGGGTCTGCCTTTTCTCATGGGAGGAGAAATCCACCTTGACTTCTCAAACCCCTTCCCTGTGTGTGGTACAGGGACCTTATCCCCTCCCACAGTGTGTAAGGGTTTAGCCTGGGCAGGACGAGGGTGGTTAGCAGTATTGACCAGCCAAGTGGCTTCTGGTAAATTTGCATCCTGGTGTTTCCATGCTCCATTACCTAACACTTCTAACATAGTCTTTAGCAGTCCATTATACCTCTCAATTTTCCTACTGGCCTGTGGGTGATAGGGGATGTGATACATCCACTCAATGCCATGTTTCTTTGCCCAAGAGTTGATAAGGTTATTTCAAAATGAGTCCTATTGTCTGACTCAGCTCTCTCTGGGGTACCATGTCACCACAAAATGTGTCTCTTAAGGCCTAAGATAGTGTTTTGAGCAGTTGCATGGTTTACTGGATATGTTTCCAGCCAGCTTGCCTTGGTGTGTTTGTGGCAGTGGTCCAACGTAGTCAATTTTCCAGGCCTCACCAGATCAGAAAGGCACCCACCGCCCTCTGTTCCAAAGAGATTTTTCACTTGCATGGCTGGCTTGATTGCAGCACATGCTTCATATCCCTGAAAAATGAGTGTGATGGCTTCTGTGGCCAGGTCCATCATGAGCTCTTTATGTGGAATCCCTTCTTATATGTCCTGATACTTCATGGGCCCATGAGGCTATAAATAGCTCACCCTTTTCATCACAGTCTACATCCACCCGAGCTATTCCAATTTTGGCAAGCTTAGCTACCTGTCTGATTTATTGTTTTGATGTTCCTCAGTGGCACGACTTTTGGGCCATATGAGTAGATAAAAAAATACAGTGCAGGATAAAAAGGTACCTATATTACAGATAGCAAAGAAATAGTATAGATTAAGAGTCAATGTAGCTTACACTGAACTGATGATGGAGTACACATAGAATCCTTTCATTTGATTCCCAGAGAAGGAACCACAAAGTTTGCATCCTAACTTCAGGGAAAAACCCTACACATTTCCAGGGTGTGTGTAGGAGACTTCTGATTTTGTGAAAGTTTTCTGTGGCTTTTATAGTTTGTAAAGTGAAGTGTCTATCAGTCAGAAATTCCAGCTTATCTCCCTACAACTTGTTCTCAAGGTCAGATGTTTATCATCAGCTGGGAATTCCACCTCTGGCACCAGAGATTACTCCCTACTGGACAAATGTCCAGCCTGGGTTATATTATCAATTCACCTGAGGGGGACAATTCCCAGAGCTGTCACACCAGCAGACAGAACAAATAAGCTCTTCTGTGGTAGGAGGGAGACTCCTGCCACACCTGTGCAGGTGCCTTTACCTTACTTTGTTTTATGGCAAGAACAGCTTTCAGCTGAATTTGGATTCTTTTCTTTCCCAGAAATTTCTTCTGCTGTATTGCCCCACACAATGATATCATCAATGTATTGCAGGTGTTCCAGAGCTCCACCCTTTTCCTGTACAGTCTGGATCAGTCCATGGCAGATGGCTGGGCTGTGTTTCCCATGAGGCAGTTGATTCCAGGTATACTGGACACCCCTACAAGTGAAAGCAAAGTGTGGTCTGCACTCTGCTGCCAGAGAGACTGAGAAAAATGCATTAGTGATATCAGTTGTGACACTATTTGTCTGCCTTTGGCTCCAGCTCATACTGGAATCCCAACACATCCAGCATGGCAGCACTCAGAGGCAGTGGGACCTCATTTAGGCCTTGATAGTTCACTGTCAGCCTCTATTCCCCATTAGACTTTTGCACTGGCTACATGAGGCTGGTAGAAACATCTTCTATCATCAACTACATTTGGATTGTAATAAAATGTTGTAGTTGCCACCCATTTATAGAATCAACCATAAATATGCAAGGTTGGAAAAATACGTCAACAAACACATATTAAAAAAATGGTTATTTGGTGGCTTATTATATAGTTAAAATATTTCATTTTCATTTCATGAAACGCCTGTGAGTGGTTTTCTTTAGTGGTGGCTAAGCAAGCAATGGAGTCATTGCTATGAAAACTCCTGTTTTTTCAGCTGAAATTAGTATTATAATGGATTATAACTGTTCAGCAACTGGATTATTAATGCTCACTAATCAAGTCATTACTCATTTCTGTTAATGAGTACTGAACATTTCCTTATCTCTTTTTCTTTATCTGCAATATTTTAAACTTAACAGCATCCTTCTTATACAGGTATAAAAGCATTATCAACTTTCTATCATTCCTGCATTATATTGTTGTTGAGGTACATTAATTTATTTGGGATTTTTTACTTTATCTTTTTCTTTAAAACTCTTTGAAGAGCTCATTCTTTTAGACCATCTAATGCTAGCTAATAATTCCTGCTGCCCTTTGAACCTCCACGAGCATTTCAAACTGAAGCAATTTTTGCTGCTCCCTGCAAATACTGAACATTTGATTGCAGTCTTAGGTGACTTAGTAATCCAATCAGAAAACACAGAACTGCTGCTGCCAAATTACTTGTGCAATTCACATTTTATTATTGGCTGCTGAACAAGATGTTTCTGTCTCACACTTCAGATACTACTCAAGTGAAAGATCTAAAAGCACTGCTAATATAATAGTCAGAGGATCACAGAATGGATGAGGCTGGAAGGGACCACAGTGAGTCATCTGGTCCAACTTCCCTGCTTAGGCAGGGTCATCCCATAGCACGTGGCACAGGATTGTAATCAGATGATTCTTGAATATCTCAGTAAAGGAGACTCCACAAACTCTCTGGACAATCTGTGCCAGTGCTCAGTCACCCACACAGTTCCTCATATTCAGGTGGAACTTCCTGGGCATCGGTTTCTGCCCATTGTCTCTTGTCCTCTTGCTGGGCACCACTGAGCAGAGCCTGGTCCATCTTCTGACACCTCCCTAAAGACACTGACAGACATTGACGAGGTCCCCTCTCAGCTGTCTCTTCTCAAGGCTGAACAGGCCCAGCTCCCTCCAATTACCTCTGTTGCCATCTCCTTGACCTGCTCCAAAATGATGACCATCACTTTTTAAAGAACTGTAAAAATGGGTCACTTGGGCCATGGAGTTTTGTGCATATGTGGACCAGGATGCGTACAAACTGTTGCTCCAGGAGATTCAAGAGATATTCAAGCAAAACTGGCCAGTCCATGTAGATTGGCTTGGGATGAGAGAGTGTAAAGCCAGATAGTTTGGCTGCAAATTAGCCATGCAGCAATGTTTTATGCATGCAATTTAACTATTTCTTAATCTTACTGGGTAGTTTGATTGTCAGCCTAGATGTGGTCAAAGGATCAGGTCCATTTTTCATTGACAGTAAATGAAAAATTGGTGTTGGACAAAAAGGTGTCTGGATACTCTTCTGATGTCCTCACTAAAATGAAAATTTCTTGTAATTCACAACTAAATTTACTACCCATTACGTAAAACATAAGGAAGCTCAAAGAGATCAACACATACATATTCATAGACTACAGCTGTTTCCTCTGTTTTGAAACTGAATTAGGAAAACAGTTGTTTTAAACAACAGCACTATAATTATGCTAAGGGCTTTATTGACTTTTATTGAATATTACATACCACATATATTATGTAATAATGTAATACAAGAGGCCTGCTTTAAAACGTATCAGCTGTCTTCAAACAAACCTCAATCCCAACACTGTATTCATTCTGTTATCTGAGCTTTGTAAGGCTACTCCATATACACAGATGTGTTTAAAACAATAAAAATGGGGGGGAAACATTTTGAAAACCCTCAGAGAATAAAGAACATTCATCACAGAAACAGAAACTATGAGATCAGGCAACTGAAACTTGTTTTAAACTGGTTTAGAGAAATCAGGATGTTACTCTCAGTGTTACATTTAATATCTGTGAGTCGTGGCTCCAACCTGGCTTGCTGCTTGTTTTGTTTAGACAACTAGTAAGATCTAGCAATTGCACTTCTTGCCAGCATTCTGCTGAAACCATATGGCACGACGAGAATGTTGGAGCCTGCATGCCCTCATGCACAGATAAAAGAAAAATGAGAGGAATAGCTGGAATGAAACACTTCAGTAAAGAGAGCAGACTGCCTGTAGCTGATGGTTAGAAGGACGATCTTTGCACTAAAGCTGCATCTAAAATGAGTTAAAATCATAATAATGCATTTGAATTTTTGGCTGATAAAAAAAAATAAAACTTTCCTCTAGGTTTCAGAAAATGAGGAGTATTATTATCACCAGCTGTACTTAAAGGACAAAGGGCAAATGTAGATCTATGTAGTTCTGCCTGTTCTTGGCAGAAACCTTAATAAAATGGCTGCTAATGCCAACATGTTCTGCTTTGCAGGCAGTGACTCAATAGTATATCTGTGGAAGGCTGACTGTTCACTGTCTTATCACTTTCATTATGTTTGGCCCCAAGAGTTCAAAGCCATAAGCTGTATTTCAGAAATAACATAAACGAATAACAACTACAGTTTACTTCTTTAATTTGCTCAGTTGCACCCACATGTGAGAGTCTGTCCAATTTTTTGCAAATTAACATGCTTTGGATACTGCTGAAAACTGTGAGACGTGTAGACATCTCACTTCCTCAGTTTCACATTTTTAGGGATTCTTTTCAAGGAACACAAGTGAAACACTGATCCTGTTTCTACTATTGGTGAAAGGTAAGTTTCAAGTAGTTTCAAAAGCATAAGAAAATTAAGTACTAGTTTTTAACAGATGCAACATAAGCAGAACTGAAGTCGGTGAAAGACATAAACTCAAATGGATTGACATGTCCTCCTTCAGAAGGAACTACTACAACAGGAAATGGGCTTTTAGGGTTATAGGCTGATCGATGGGCCAAGACCAATTGTATGAGGTTCAACAAGGCAAAGTGCCAGTTCTTGCACTTCAGTCACAACAGCTCCATGCAGCACTGCAGGCTTGGGGAAGAGTGGCAGGAAAGATGCCGCTGAAAAGGCCTTGGGGTGCTGGTCAACAACAGCTGAACCTGAGCCAGTGTTTGCTCAGGTGGCCAAGAAGGTCAATGGCATCTGGCTTGTATCAGCAGTGTGAAAAATAAGACCCTAAAATAGGAGCTCTTCGCTAAAGTTGTGATCGTTAGAAGTTACTGTTCCAAGTTCACAGAATCACAGAATCACAGAATGTGTAGGTTGGAAGAGACCTTCAATATCATCGAGTCCAACTCAGCCCTAAGACCTCAACTAGATCATGGTGTCAAGGGCCACATCCAGTCTTTTTTTAAACACATCCAGGGATGGTGAATCCACCACCTCCCTGGGCAGACTATTCCAATATTTAATCACTCTTTCAGTGAAAAACTTCTTCCTAATATCCAACCTGTATTTCCCCTGATGCAGCTTAAGACTGTGTCCTCTTGTTCTGTCAGTTGCTGCCTGGAGAAAGAGACCAACTCCCAGCAGTCTACAGTTACCTTTCAGGAAGTTATAGAGAGTGATAAGGTCACCTCTGAGTCTCCTTTACTCCAGGCTAAACAACCCCAGCTCCCTCAGACGTTCTTCATATGGCTTGTTTTCCAAGCTCTTCACCAGCTTTGTAGCCATCCTCTGGACACGCTCAAGCATCTCAACGTCAAGTTGACTAGGTTAAAGACTTGTTCATTGTATCCCTTTAGCCCCCATCCTTTATCGTTATTGTTCCAAGTTTACTTGTTAAATATTGTTGAATAAGTTCATTTGTATACCTTTACCCCTATCCCTCATTCCCCCACTCCGTACCGACAACCATTTTGTGACTGTATCCTTCCCATCAGGCATTGCCTCGGCTGCTCCTCGCACACCCCTAATGGCAACGACACCACCTGGCATGCAAACCAGAGAACTCCCATGGACCACAGTGCCCAGAGGAAGTGGAGTGGACACCTAAAAACCCCTAAAGCCAGCGAGCCATTGCTCAGACAGGACTCCAAACCACATCAGTGAGCAGGGAAAACATCGGGCTCCTTGTTGGGGCTCCTTGCCTCACCACCATGACTTGAATATCACCTGCTCCGCAGGACTATCCCAGACCTACAATGAGCCAGTGTCTTCCCAAGACTCTCGTGAGGACACAAGCCCCAGCTCTGCCGTGCAGTAGAGCTGAACATTTTTTTTCTCAGTGTTGTCCGTGGGGAGCAGTGGTGGTGTGCACAATCCCTCGGGCCCCCACCCAGACTTGTTTTTCGATAAAGGCTATCAAAAAGGAGCCGGTCTCCTTGCCCTGTTTTTTAACAGCAGTAGTGTGAGAGCACTGACTGTCTCCCTGTACTCAGCACTGCTGAGGCCACACCTCAATGCCCATGTTCAGTTTTGGGCTCCTCACGACAAAAATGACACTGAGGTGCTGCAGTGTATCCAGAAAAGGACAAAAGTGCTGGGGAAGGGGCTGGAGCACAAGTCTGATAGGGAGCAGTGGAGAGAGCTCAGAACTTTTACCCTGGAGAAAGGGAGGCTCAGGGGGACCTTCTGGTTCTCGACAACTGCCTTAAAGTAGGTTGTATCCAGGTGGGAGTCAGTCACTTTTTCCAAGCAAAAAGCAACAGGATAAGAGGAAATGGCCTCAAGTTGAACCAGGGGAGGTTCAGGTTGGATATCAGAAAATTTTCTTCATTGAAAGGGTAGTTAAGCATTGGAAAAGGGTGCCCAGAGAGGTGATGGTGTTCAACCACCAGACGAGGCACTCGGTGCCATGGTCTGCTTGACAAGGTGGTGTCAGTTACAGGTTGGGCTCAACGATCTTGGAGGTCTTTTCCAACCTTAACGGCACTGTGAAAGACTTCCGATTTCCCCTTGCCTGTCTGGAAAATCTGGCATCAAAGGCATCAGATTTGGAAGACAGCAGTATTATTTCAAGGAAAACAGACTAACAGATTGTGCTGCCTTGGGTTTCACTGATTTTCATCAGGGTTTGGCATCATGGTCTGTGTAGGTGCGTTTGAACTGCGATCTCACGGGACGGTCCAACACCGCTCCCCTCCCGCGCCCGTTCTTTCAGTCCATGGCTGAGAGGAGCCCAGCGCCGTGCCCAGGCCGGAGGCCGGCATCAACTCCCGCCCGCGGCACCAACCCGGCCTCACGGCGCGGGGCCGGGCACGACTCACGGGGAGCACCGCCCCCAGGAGCCGGCGAGCCCGCGCCGCAAGGGCCTCTGGGAGTTGTGGTCCTCCTCTGCAGCTTCCGCCCTCCCGGTCTGCACCTGGCGGGGCTCAGCCGGCCCCATGCCCCGGTGCTGTCCTCCCGTGCCGTGTCGGGGCGCTTCTTCATCCGCTGCGACCCCTCGGCGTTCTCTCTGTGTGACAGAAACGGAGCGGCGGAAAAAGGCGCAGAACGACTCCTGATAGAACTACAGCTCCCGGCATTCACTGCGCTGCGGAGAACTCAATGGGGCGGGGGGGCTGGGTGAAGATGGCGGCGGCTAAACAGAGCCGGAGGGGAGGCTGAGGTAAGTTTGGGGCAGCCAGGCATTGCTCCCGGTACTCATGTTCACCCTGGAAGTCGCCTCCTTGTCGCGATCTCCCGCTTCATTCTCTTTCTCCACGCTTGGGATCGAGGCGGACGCGGCAGAGGGGTGGGCGCTGCGGGAGCGGCGGGAGGCTCGGGCCGCCCGGCTGGCGCGGGAGGAGAAGCCTCGGGGCATCGCCTCTGCCCGGACGTGCCGCGGCGGCGGCTCGGGGTGTCCCTGTGGGCGCTGGGTCCCGGCGGAGGGGCTGACAGGCTGGCTCTCCGCCTCCGGACGGGTCTGCTCGCCACTGGAGCTGTGGGGACAGCGGGGCTGGGGACATCGAGCGGATTCCCCCGCTTTTACCGGGAAGGGCTGTGGCTTTGAGAGTTCCCTCAGCAGGTTTTCCTCAAATGGGCCTTAAGACACCGAGATATTAACCGAACACATGCAAATTGACAGGAGGACGTCACTGTGAGCTGGCTTGGCCTCGACTTTAAAGTTAATTTTGCATCACGCAGCCAAGCTTTAGATACTTGAGGTGTGGGTTCACAAATCCTATTACTGAACACAATAGTACAGTGTCTCTTTTTGGATACTTCTAGAAAGGTATCCCGTGGTCCTCTGAGCTGAGATACAAGGAAGAAAAGATCGTGGCGTGGATTGTCTCTATGCTGTTGTAGGACTTGTGGGAAAGCCTATAACTTTAAACCTGGGTTTTAATTGCTGTATCAAAATCCAGTTTGCTAGTCCACTTTGTTACACTTTGCAAAGCTCCATCAATGTTTGCTGTGAAAACTGAGTAGGTAAGCTAAACCCAGAGTTAACAACCAAGGCTTTGGAATTTTATAGGTAGTTACTTCCTAAAGCATTTGTAATTAATTCTAAATAATTTGAAATATTTTCTCACGTAACTTCAGGACATCTTACTTGAAGACATGGTGTTAATGCTCTTAAACGTGTGGTAAAATTTCTTTGAGAAATCGGTGGTTTGGAGTTGAAATCTTGATTGTAGTTCCCTGATAGACCTAAAGGCTTGTCCATGGGTTTTAATAACAGTCAAAGGCTTTTAATAACAGTTTTATTATTTGTTTAAAAAAGGCTGCTAGAATAAGATTAATTTCTGATTCAGGAAAAACCTCACAAAAATGCAATTAAAATACAGTTTGCGATTGAACAACTGTTTTAGATATTGCAGATGTGTTGCGGTTCGTAATGGACAGTAACTTCTTTCTACTTCTGATGCAAACTTGTGCAGTAGAAGAGAACAAACAAATTTTATATTGCATGTGAGTTAAAGGAGGTGTAAGAATACTCACCAGATTTGTCAATTCAGGTATAATAAAAGGCATTGCACTTATAAAATCTAAATTATAAAGAGTATGGGTTAGAAACAGCTTTGGTTGGTGTCAGTGATTTTTAACTGCCCAGCCTAACTCTGTAAGGAAGTAATCCTTGTAAAGTTACCACACAATTTTTAAACAATTTCGAAGATATGTAATTTTCTAAAGTGAAAGCAAATCATGTGTTCTGTAGTTCCATTGTGTCTTGGGTAAGAGAGCAGGGTTAATTAATTAATTCAGCCAGCTTCATACATGGCATTGCCTGTCCACCTGAGAAAAGTAATTCAGACTAAGGTCAGGTACTTTCCCGAAATTACACTGTGGTACGTAAATCCATTTTATATTGCATTTTTTGGGTTCTGGGAATCGCAGTTGGAGCTTAAGCGTCTATATTTAGGAATGAACATGTGATTTATTAATCTTGCATTCCACTGGCCATTTGCCTACTTTCAAAGCTAAAGGCATTGATTAATTTTTCAGAGAGGAAATACGAGTGGGGAACTAAGTGATCTAAAAAGTAAATCTACAGTGGATTTTTAATTTTTCAGTTCATGTCTGCATGGCTGTGAGGGGTGCTTAAGCCTCTGTCTTTTTTTGGCTTAAGTTGGAGGAATGAATAGGAGCCCAGCTGGCAATTTCATTTTGAAGACTCAAAATCAAATTAAACATTTATGGTGTTACATAATAACACAACAGAGGGTGTATTGGAAGAAAATACAGAATCTCAGGTATGCTGGCTTCTGTTTCTTTGCCTGTAGCACAAGGTTATATAAATTTTTCCATTTCAGGTCTTTTAAGGAGGTCCATTGATTACAGCATACATGAAAACAGGCTCTGCTGTTCTGTTTGGCTTTTAATGCCATTTCTGGAATCTTGTGATAATAAGAAATATTTGTGCTTATAAACTATCCCATAATTTCAGATCCTGTTTAGTTAATGAAAAAAGAAAAAAGTCGAACAAACTGTATTTTTATCCTTGTTCTGGTGAACAATGCACTGACATTGGGTTTCCCAGCCAAATGGTGTAAAATCTCAAATCAAAACTGAAAGTTTTTCTTCCGAAGAACAACTTTTATGTGTCATGCAACTGTTCGTCTGTCTTTTAAGGTACATTCACTGTCTTTGCACTTTGCTTGTAATTATTGTACTATCGTTATGTCCTTAGGAAAAACACAATAACTTTTAGTCCTCCACAGAAAAGTAGATACGATCTTGTTTACCTTCTTAATATCCAGGAGTCAGTTGCTTTGGTGAAGAAAACTATACTATTGTATAGTACTTCACATTCGTAAGTTGCATCTGATGAGCTTTCAAATGTCACAAATTGACATGAAATATGTTAAATAGGAAGTGTTAGACTAGGAAACTAAATGGTATCACATGATTTTTCCATAGCTCACTTTTAATTAGCTAAGTTCTACTTCATCAAATTCGGTGGAGGAGGTTTCCCTCTTCTGTTATGCAAAAATTTAGCTCAGTGACAAATAGATGAGCAGACTCAGAGTGGGAAACTTCTTGGTTTAGTGTAATTCTGTTCTGCTGTAACAGGTGAAGCATCTGTGGATTAAACTTTGTGCTAGGCCAAGTGAGACAGTCATTGAAGACTTTATGAGGAGGAAATTGTGTGGTCTGTTGCAGAGTCCAGGCCACCTCCAGGTGGAATTTTTGGTCCTGTTATAGATCATAAAATGACTTAAAACCCAGTGAATTATTTAGAAAGAGATATTTGCTATGTGTCTTAGTTGATTATACTTTTCTAGTAATTTCTGCAGAAAACTCTTCTAAAAATCTTGTAAAAGTGAGTTGACTTGGCTGACAACAGCAGTACTTACACTTTAGGAAAATCCATTGAATATCTGATTGCCAGAGATGGTCAGTAAAACACTCTTGAGTCTCTGGCACTTGACTCGCTGAAACTCTCACCAGGTTCTCTGCATTTTTATTTTCTTATATGTCAGTAAATCTGTTTTCTGTAATGTTTCAGCTAGGTCCATAACTACATTCTGAACCAGAGATTTTGCATTTCCATGTGTCTGTTGGACATGACTATCCACAGCTTTTATAAAATTATGCTGCTTCTCATGCTGCCCTTGCAGAGGGACATGCAACTTTCTAATAGATGGGATATTTTAAATAACTTACTTTGAAGTGCTATTTTAAATCCCAGCTGCTGTCAGCAAATTGGAACCTTTGATTGAAATACATATACAAGAATAAAGTTTATTTTTAGCAACTGTGAGTGTTGCTTTAATGTGTGGTCATTAAAACATATGTTGACCAAATGAAACGTTTATTCTCATATTATCCATTTGTGGAATTACGGGATTTTTGGATGTATACCTACATTTATTAGCTGAATATCTTTTATTTAAAATTTTATTTTATTTTTGAAGACAGCAACAGTCGGTGTCTTTAATTGAGATTTTGTTCTTATTTGTGGAAATATACATTTGTGGGGAGTTTGCATTTGGCAATTAGTACAAACCCAAATGCACTACTTTAATACAGAAAAATCTTCAAATGATTTGCATTTTAGTGCTAATTAATTGAATTGAAAATTAGATTTGGCTACTTTTATGTCCAAAATAGATTGTTGTAACTTCAGGTGAGTTCATTTTATGAATATATTTAATTGCATCAAAATCCTTTGAGCAGCTATTGTGTATAGGAGGTTGCACTCTGATGTGAAATCTGCCTTTTTTTGATACTGGGAATAAAATGCCCTAGAAAGTGCTGCACAGGTTTTTTGGTTGTTTTTCATAGTGTTGAACAGAAACCTCTCTCAGGCATTTTAACAGGGCAGTGCTGTAGTTTACTGAAGTGGGAGCATCCTGTGAGACTGTGCAGAATTTAGCATCACGAACAGTGGCACTTGGGAAAGTCACAATATACAACAGAAAGATGTTTATTCCAGCATCGAAGGCAAGAACAGAATCTGCATTTCAGGAACTGGCAAAATCTAGTCGGGTCAGCTGAGAGGATAGCTGGACTTCTGTGGTAGCAGCCCCTTTGCTATCGAAGCTGAAGAATGTGACTTTGGCTCATTCTGCATGAGTTACTGAGCATATTTGGACGTAAATTGTCTAAAGCTATAAGTCTTGACTTTGTTTGTTTGTTTTCTTTATAGTTTCTTATGTTTTTGGAAAATTGAAGACGTCCCTGATTAACAATGCCTGGCAGTAAGTATTACTCTCTTAAGTACATTAAGACAATATTTAGGGATGTTTACTGTTAGAATATTTTCTTTGGGGTTTAAAAATTAAACGAAAGTAAAATGGAAAAAGAAACATTGTACTTGCTGTCATTTTTAAGTATTTTAAGATACCAATATTATCTAGTCTCTGCCTTTGTAAATCTCCATATATTTTTCAGGTAATAATATGAGCTCTGCATTTGCCTTTTTGATTACAACTTCAGAGTATAAAATTCAATTTTGTGCTTTAGACTATGTTCTGAAATAGTTGTATTCAAAAAAGAGATATTTTTGATATAGAAAAGCTATGTTTTGATATAGATATAATCCTATCTTTGGAAAATTACAACTAGTGTTTATAGAAGATAGATTCACTATGTAGGATAAAAAGTGATAAGACTTAAAATTTTTGACATTCAGAGTTAAGTAAGATTTTTGAGGCAAATGTTTCTGAGAATCGAATTATTTACCTTCAAGAGTAGCAAATTTCTCTAACACAAAGAATCAAATTATAAAATGCATTACGAAAATACAAATTTAACTATTCCTTTAATTAATTTTTCCATTTAGAAAAAATTTTACATGATCTCTAGTAAGATTGTAAACACCAGTCTTTGGATAAAGCAGTATTCATGAAGTTACAGTACCAGTCATACTGAGTGCATTCTAATTGTATAGGTTTATAGTGAATTTTATGGATGCTGAATTTCATGAGGAAGTCTTTGATCATTTGTTCTTTGCTGTGATTTGTGATAAGCTGTGACTGTGGATACTATAAATGTCTTACAGTAGTTCTGTGTTGTGTCATTTCAACCCCTGTCATGTAAAATACCTTACTGTAAGTAGGGTATGTCACACCTGTCATGTGAAGGAGTGTGTGGACTTTTTTTTTGTGAATTGAACTGGAAAAGTAAGTTGTTTTTTTTTCTTTTAAACCAGATGTGGTTATGTTTGGGTTATTAATGCATATAGAGTTTGCATTACTGCACTCAGATGGGAGTTAGAGGAGACCAAAAGATCTGATTGCAGTGTTTGTCTGTAGCGAGACACTCAGAACTACACAGCCATTTATTTATTTATCTTTGTCTGTATTAATGAGTGTAAATGCATGGGTGAAGGGAAGTGAACCTAACAGACATATGTATTGCAATTCTTGTGGAGTAGCAGCATTTTCATAGTATTTTACTAACAAAAGTTATGGCAGTGAAGAGATACAGTTGGATTTTAAGGCAAGCAAGCATTCTTTTGTGGCTGGTTGTAGTTCTGATCAATAGAGATAGAGCCTTCAAAAATTCAAATCTGTTGCATGTGGAAAGCCTGCTGATTTAGGCTTCTGTAAAGGTTCCATTGGATTCTTTTCAGAGCAGATTGATGAAACAGTCTGCTGCTACAGTGTTACTTTGAAATCTTAAAGTATTTGTCCTTCAAATCTGAAAGACTCAGTTGTTTCTAAAGGCTGGGTGTTTTTGTATGGTTTTTTCATTTTATTTTATTTTCACATTGAGTTCTGTCTTCCCACACATCAAAAAGTGCATTGACTGTCTTTAGGAATAAAACTTAGAAAAGGCTTTTGCATCAAGATATATTCAAAAAATGTTTTCTGTCATGTTACAGTAAGTTCTTTACAAATAAAATAGAAAAATAATACCTAATTAACAGGAAATTTTGGTGAGTCCTTGGGTCATACTGACCAACTCCCTTGTCCACTGCTGTCCTGCTTTGTTTCCTGGGTCTGTGTAGCAGTTCCTGGTGGTACTTTTACCCCTTCTCCCCACCCCCTTTTTAAATATAAAATTAATATTTTTGTTATAACTGTGGTTGAATGAATTTATAGGACTAAAGGTGGTGTTCTGGAATACCATGAGAGGTCCAGATAACTGGACCAGATAACTGGTGTTACATAAAGACTGAGTAAGAGTTTAATTAATCTTTTTGGCACTTCAGCTGTTCCTGGTGACACTTCAGAAGTCAGTATTGAAATTACTGTCTGTGAACCATTCACAGGACAATATGCTTTTTAACTCCTTCGGTATGGGCTGTGGAAAAATAGGTACAAGTCAGAACTGGGCTGTGCTACTGAGAGGGGGAGGGATGAGCCAAGGTCATGAGCTGGAGGTGATGGATGCTCTTCTCTTTGAACCTCAGCGCAGCCATGGCTGCTGGGCTCTGCACCAGTTGTTCATTTCATACTGAGGTTATCACATTTTCTATTGGTGTTTCTGCTTGGCAATCACACTTAGGAATGTGGGGATTTAGCGCTGCATTGAGTCCTAAAATATGTTAAGATTTTAATCTCAATCAGTTGTCGTAGCCCAAACAGAAAATTTTCAGTCTGCTCTCTTAACCTTGATATGTGAAAGTGCTTGGCTTAGATCAGCCATGATATGGCATTTGTGTTGATGTCTGTAGTGGAGCTGTGATGCTCTGTCATTGCTGCAGCACTTGGATCAACCTTGCCAAGGTGTAACTTTTCCCTGGAATTTTTATGTTTAACTTTTTGTTACGAGTTTGTCTTGTGCCCATAAGATGAGTGTTGATGCGAATGGTTACAGACATGGATGGTGTCTTCAGCTGAAGTTGAAATGCAAATTCTGAAATGTTGAGAAAGCAAATGTGTTTTCTCATTTCTGTTAGAGTACAGCAGGAATAGGTTTGAACTACACATGTTTTAGTAATTGTCTAAGCTCTGCTTTATCACAAAGAAACTGTGGAGTAAAAGATTAAATAGTGCTTTTATCTAAAAGCAAACCCAAAGAATTTATGGCCAGATAGCCTCTGTGGTACAGGCAGTTTTTCACTTGCCTCATGTATTCTGAATTTCCCTGTTAAATAATTTGTGCAGATAATTTCATTTAGCATACTTCTGTTATGGAGCGTGGGTGGTATTGGTAGGGTTTTTTAGTTGGCTGCATTTGGATTGAAATGTTACAAATGCTTCTGCTAAGGAGAAAAAGTGGTAGCTAAGTCGTGTCAAAATATTAGTTGAAGACTCGTGTTTTGAACATTGTGTTCTGGATATTCACACTTAATCAGATGTTTGAAACACAGCTTGGTAGATAGTGAGATTTTTCTTTTCTAGAAACAACTAACCTACTTACTGGATGTATTCCATGACTTCAATTAAATGTTTAACTTAAGGGCAGCTTTTATACTGAAATGAAATTGCTTGAAGTAAAAGAATTATGTGTGGCACAGTTGTGAGCACCTGTTGACTATCAAAATACATTTTACTTGCAGTAGCTCTGTGTGTGTGGGTTTTTTTAACTTTTTCTTGGCTTATTCTTTTCTCTTTTGGCTTATGCCATTAGCATAATTATATCTTTGATTTTCAAGGTTTTGTTAAATATAATTGTGACTTAAATTGTTTTTAGCTGCTGGTTAGCAGTCCTTATGACTGACTGTAACATAAATTAAGAGAACAAATAAATAAAAACAAGGATTTTGCCAAATGTCATTTTCCCACTTTCCTCCTTTGAATTATGGCTGTGAAATTTAGTAATATTAACACTTCCCACACTCTTCTGTCAAATATTTGTCAGTTGGAAAGGGACCGTTCTGATTTAAGAGGTACGTATATTAGTTATGTGGAAAATATTCCATGATTTGATCTGTTCTTGGTTGCAGTGAAGAGGCAGTTTTGGTGACTTCAGAACAGCTCCAAACACGCTCATTAATCTACAAAACATTTTGTTTTATTGGCTTCCTGAACACCGTGTGACCTTTTGCCCCTTGTCTGTGCAGCAGCTCCTCTGAGGGCAGGTGGAGCATGCTGGTGGCTTCCCTGCTTTGTGCAAGGTGAAAACAAAGATGGAACAATTGAGTAGTCCTTGTTAATTTCTGTATTCGTGCATGCTACTGCTTTCCTTGTGTTACTTCACAAGGAAACAAATAAATGACCTTTAAACAAATAAATGACCCACCCCCCAACCCAAAATACCCATAAAACTTTTAAAATTATAATTTTTTATGTGAGCAGAGTTTTCATGCCAAGTGTAGGAGGGAAAACAGCACTTGAAATAGAATTTGAAATGACTGAATTCTTAACTGGCATTTAACATTTTTAACACATTTTAAGAGGCAGATAACTTCCTCGTTTTGGTTTCTCCTCTCCCAACAATTTTGGAAAATTTGTTTATTTGTGTTTCGTTATTCTAGATGTTTTTGTGTATATATAATAAGTAGGTGTTAACAATGGTAATGGGAAGGGAATATTTATCTCCCTGTGAAATAAATTCTGAAATATCAGTGGTTGGAGATGTGTTCCTCATTGTGTCTACGTAAATATTTCAAGGACTAAGCTTTCTAATGTTTTTAGTGAAAATCAAACCATAGTTCTTGTCAGTTACTGTCTCCACCCTTTCCATCCAGCATGCTTTTTTCTTCATCTAGAATATGTTTCTCTTGTAGCCTTCACACTTTACAATGGGACCCGCTACTTAATAAAGCACTTTCTATAATTGTTTTGTTTATTTTATAGGTGAGAGAAACCCTCTTAATTTTATGGCAGCATTGTTGACTACTTAAAACAGTGTTAAATAGATTATAATTCTGTGACATTTTCATATTTCATCTATTACAGAAGAATTACATCAGGGGTGTCTGAAATTATTGTTTGATGATTGATTCTGGTATCATGGGATGAGAAACATCAGAAGCCCTGGATCATCATGTCCTTTTCAACTACTAACCTGAGCGACCACAGGAACTTGGAAAACAGTTGCCAGGGGAAAGTTGTGATTTGGGCTTCCTTCAGCAGTTAGCCACTTGCTAGGACTAGGCTAGAAGAGGAAAATAACTGTATTTCAGAATGTCTGTAACTATTATAATACTATGGTCACAAATTTTATAATGGATTCTTCACATAATATGCAAGAAATGCTTTCAATATGAAAACAGACACGGAATTTTTTCAGCTGATTTTTAGGTAGCTGTCTTTTCTACATGGAAAACATAGTAACTTCTCCAAATGTATCTGTAATTAAGCTAAGGAAAGAAACAAAACAGGAACTTGCAGCTGGAAAACTGTAGTTCTTTGTACATCTGTTAATTTAACTCATGGTACCTTAAGCAACTTTGTGTGCTGTCAAATTGGTGCTTCCATGTTCATTAATGAATGTGCCTGGATTTCTTTAAGACTTGTTAATTTGGAGTGAGTGTTCCTTTTGTTATCTGTTAGCTGTCATTTCTATGTACACATCATCCTACCCCATTTGGGAAAGTTAGTGTTTAGGAGCAGTTTCCTAGAGTCAAAAACACTTATTAAGACACGACATGATGAGTGATATCATTATCATTCATCCTTACATTTCTTGCATTTGTTTTGGAACACATTTCAATATAGCCAAGAAATGAGCAGTTGTGTTTCATCCATTCCTTGTTAAAACCTGTAGAATTTATTTTTTCAGTTGTTGTTACTTATGTATGCACAGTCTGAGCATCTATCATAAAAAATCAAATGCTTTAGAGATGAACTCAGTTTGGTGCCCATCAAAGGCTTTGTGTGCTTTTACACTGTACGTGGACATTTTCCCAAATATTGAAATGTAGCTTAGTCATTTTTTTGGGCTTTATTAAAATATGGCTGTCATTGTTATTTACAGAAATCGCTTTGCAACTATCAGTCGATTAATCTTCATGTGCAGCCTTGTTTGCTATTGATTTCTGAACCATGGGACAAAAGGGTAAGAAGGCTTATGCTGATTGTGCATGCAACTGTCCTATTTTTTGTGCATGACAACAAAGCAAAATTGATTTTGGGGAGCAAGGGCAAGATTTCCATTATGTGATTAAATGCATGTCTCAGGAAAAGCCAGGGTGAACTCCTTTTAAAAGTATTTTGGCTTTCCCTTTCCTTGATATATGGATTTCCTTCCCGCCATTGGCCACTATGAACCTCAGTGGCTCTCTAGGGAATCACGTTCCTTGTGGATTGCTGAAGATGAACGTTAGCTGTGTACACCACTCTTGGCTTTCGAAGAATGCTATTCCGTTTTTAGAAAGTTACACTATTCAAGATTAATTCATGCAGGAATTAGACAGAAATGAATAAAAGGTGGGGTAGGTAGATGAAGGGGACACTTCCAAGTCTGCCAAGAGTTCAGGAACCATCCAGACAGTGCTCTCAGGCGCACGGTGTGATTCTTGGGGCTGTCTTGCACAGGGCAGGGGGTTGGATTTGATGATCTTTGTTGCATCCCTTTGTAGTCAGAATATTCTACAATTCCATGATTCCTCATCTAACAACTTGTAGACCCCAAGACTTCAAAGCCAGTTGGTGCCTGTATAACTCATGTCTTGAGATCTGTGAAAGGTCTCAGTCCTTTCACTTTTCAAGAAGAGCACTGTAAAATTGTACTTGGACCTGTTGCAGTATTTTGTTGATAACGGCCTGTACTTTGGCTGGAAATAGGCACTCTGAGTCTTTAATTGTGGTTTGAGAAGGGTTACTCATTCCATAGTAAGAGAATGAGTAGGGAATTCCAATCTAACACTTAGCTGTATAATTATGCTAAATCAGTGCTCCTTACTGATACTTCTGTAAAGCTGTTAGCAGGTAAGGAAATGGGTGAAGATAAAGCTTCATGGATATTTTGTTAGTGCATCAACAAATAACCCAATAATTCATGCTATTGAAACAGATTTTCCTATGTTCATTAAACTGTGTAATGATTAGAAAAGGACTTTAGAATGATGATATCCTATTTATGAACTTTATATGTGATAAAATATGAATAGTTATAATTGATTTGTCTGGCATGATTGAGCTAGCAGTGCTCTCTTGTTTCATAATAAATGCAGTGCAAACTCTTTTCAAGAATTTGTATGTGCTTGTGGTTTTTTATTAAATGAATTTGTGATTTGTTACTGACGTTGGTTTAGACAGGGGCTGGAAGTTCCTCAGCACTGACAAAACATTATTTTTGTAAATGGGTGTTGGAAATGCAGTGTGGTTAGAAGTGCTGGTTGGGGGCAAGAACTGCTGGATGGCTGCAGAAACCAGTGAGCCTGTGTACCCACAGATGTCCTGTCTGGTTTCTACAGAAAGCTGAGACACTCAGGGTTTACTGGTTAACAAGATGTATTTATAAAACTTCTTTGTGTGTAAATATGAAGCTGTCTGTCTCCTGCACTGACCATCTTCTAGACTGACCTCTTCAGTTTGGTGGGAAACAGAAGTTGTGGTAGAAAAGATACATGCATAGTCTTTAGGTACTGAAGGTGCTCAGAAGAGCAAACCCACTGTGTCTATGTTCCTCTCTAACTTGTTAGACATTACAGGGGGGAAGAAATTGCTATTTAATTAGCTGGGCTATGTGGTTCTAGGTAGGGATATGCTCTAAGCTTTTATCCCTCTGTTTGGGAGAAGAGCTGCTTTTCTCTTCTTGAGGGAATCCTGAATTCAAGATGAAGTGCTCTTCAAAACTAATGGGAAAGATAACAACCATGAGGATATTTTATAATTTGTATTGACCTAGAAGGAAGGGGCTTTTTTCAGTGAAACTTACATCTTTTGTGTCCATGTTTTAAACTGTGAATAATTGAAAAGCTGTTGCATAAACTTGTTTGCTGGTTTGTTCAAAAACTGCTCTTCTGTGAGGGCAGGTTGAACTAGGTAACATTGCAGAGAAAGGAGAACATGTGAAATGGAGTGTATTGGCAGCTCCGAGGACCTGCTCTTGATACTATGGAAAGAGATTTTTTTTCAAAATTTTGATTCCTTTCTCTTCTAATGGAAACATGTATGTTTCCATGTCCAAATGGCAATATCTCATTTTGTAAATGCTTTCTGAGAAAATGAAACAGCTAAGAATAGACACAAACACTTAGAGCACTTAATTGACGATTGCTGATATTTAAAGAAGAATTTAAATTCTGAAGCCTTAGTATCCTCTGTGACTCTGCTTTTCAAAGTAACATTACAACATTTTTGTTTAGCATTTTATTTTTCATTACTGTCAGCACAGTTTAAACACTTGTGTTACTGACAGGAGCACATGCTTTGTCATGTTTTGAGCTCTGTGTATGTGCCTCAGAAGACTTGCTGCACTCTGTCTTCTCAGCATAAATTGTGCAGTATGGTTCTAGATTCACAGAAACACCTTCATCCAGCCATCCGTGCTTCTTAGCAACACAATCGGAAAAAAATTCCACAGGTGAAAAGGAAAGAAAAAACCCAACCCCCAACACACTGTTATGTTACTTTCTCTGTACACTGTGTGTTTGTGCAGGAAATAAAATGAATGTAATGTGGTGTTGGACTACTTGTGAACAGAACATATTTCTTTTAATTAGGAAATGTTTTTCAAAATCTGTACAAATGTATTGAAGCCTGTAGCTGCGTTTGCTCAAATGAAGGTAAAACTTGTTTTTGAAGCTCCTGCCATGCTTATATTGGTACTTTGGAAGTTTTAATAGAAGAAAGGATCTGTAGAACAACACTCTCTTATATGTCCAATAACCAGGGCAGTGGTTTATGCTGAACTGGTTAAAATCTAGTTTCCTGAGCTAAGCTTGCCTTCTCCATTAGCTTTGAGAGTTCCAGGGAGAAGACCTGTGAACCTTTGGTTCCTCATCATCAGGACTTTTAAAATAATGACATATAATAATTTAATCATGACATTTTTTCACTCACAAACACCTTCTCATGCCTTGTTCTTCAAATGGCAATGTGGTACCTACTCCCATGGTCTGTTTCAGCCCCGTGTGTTTGGGCAGTGTGAGCTGCAAGGCACCGTTGGGCAGAAGTGGAAAATTAAATCCTCCCAGCTTATGTACTGCAGTCAGAGGATACCTGTGCTGGGGACGTGACACAACAGTTCTGAGCATCCTTTTTGCTAAGGAAAAAGATGACAGCAGCATAAGATTCAGGGAGTTCTTTACCACTGCAACTGTTTTCCTTCCCTGTGGATTGGATTAAGAAAGCAAACTACATCATTTTAAGGAAATGGAAAAACAGCGGTCATCAGAAAAATTCATGTGGCTTTACAGTCAGGTTTTTCAATGCTCAAAGTTTCAAGTGCTTTCCCTCTAAGACGACTTGAAACCCTGGGCACTTACTGACCAGTTACTCATTGATTGGAAGTGGGCTTGTTGTCTGTAGGGCTGCTGATAGTTTATCAGTGCCATCCTAATAGGTCTCTTCAGATAATAAAGATGTGTAGTATTGACAAAATCTTCATAAAATTCTAAAAGTAGAGAGTGTTTGACACTTTTCCATCAGTTTCTTGGTGTAGGGAAGCAACAGCTTCCAAAGGAGAAGAGGCTACTATGTAAAGCAGATTTCAGTTAACCAAGAAGTTAAAACTTTAGACATCTTGGCAACTTTCCCATGTGTCAGGAACTGTTCCAGTTTCTTTTGTGATGCTGACCCTGGAATTAAAACATCTCAGAAACAGAACTGTTCATGGTGTTTGAGTGGCTGTTTGTGTTCTGAGATGCTAAGTAATCCTTATGTGCTACTGCCCTAAGCTTGAGAACTTAAAGGTTCCATTAATTGTAACTCCTGGAGTTGTATCCAGACCTGTGCTCTTCTCCAGCTTCCCCTGGATTCCCCTCTGATCCTCAGGTATACCAGGAGGTGTTCCACTAAAGGCAGTAGCTTAATCCACATGAGTTCCCGTAGCAGAACAGGAGCAAGCGGGAAGTGTTGAAGCAACAAAATAACTCTTTTCCTTGCTGGGAAAGAGAGCTGTGTCCAGTCATTTGAGGAAATGCAATGGAATGGGAAATGTGGAACATCTATATTAGAAATTTTAAAACTAGAACTGGGCACAGGCAGAGTGGCACAAAGTCCCTGTCAGCAGTCTGCTGTGCTGCCTGCTGTTGGGACTGGGAGGCAAAGGTGTGCAGCTCAAGCATCTGGGAGGCATTCTGTAGCCTGGACTTAGTCACCAAAGTACTGAGCCTTTTAGACAGGTATATATGTATTTTACCAGTAGCTGGCCAACCTGCTGATCAGAAGTATAGTTTGAAGGCTCCAGAGGCAGACAGTGACCCTTCTGGAAGAACTTTGCCCCTGACACCCCACAAGAACTGCTTCTTATTCACCTCTGGCCACCCTGGAGATAGGCTAAGTGTTGCTGCTTGGCCTGTTATCATTCAACCATGCCTTGTGTAGCATCTTTCCTTCAGTGTCCATCTCAATCCACAGGGGCACCAGCCTCTTCCATGTTACGTGTTCCTCCTTAAGCTGCCACAAAGTGGGAACAAGGTGGTATAAGTGGTGCAGATGTTGCAGCCCCTCTTCTCAGTGGAGTGTTAAGCAAGTTAGGTGGCTTGGCCTTTGAGCACACGTGACATTTACAGTACTCTGTCACCTGCAACCGTCCTCTGCACCTGAGAGGTGTTCATAGATGCAGCATTCTGAAAATGACTCATCTGGCTAAGAGAATGGCTTCGGGTCAGGGTGAAGGCAGGCTTTGAGCAGAATTGTCCGGAGCTCAGGAGCTACTGCTGTGCCAGGATTGTCACAGTGCTGGGGATTTTCCATTCTCTGGTACCCATGGATGTTGGGAGGAGCCAGATATTTGGACAAGCAGAGATTGTTGTGTTAAGTAGTGGTAGAACGAGGTTGCTGTGATAATGCCTATCCTTCTGTGCTTCTTTTATTCAGAATTAGATAGTAGGTAAAGAATGTCCTCCTGGCTCAGTGTGTTAGTGGATGTGCACAGAGGGTGTTTTGTCAGTGTCCGCTCCATGCTCTGCTCTTTGCCTGGATGGAGGAATAATAGCAGTTCATGTGCTTCAGAGAACTCACAAAGCACCATGAGCCTCTTTTGCTCTCTGTCTCCTTTAATCCAGTAGTTCATTTACATTGCATTTTTCACTGATTTATGAAACATCTTGTTAAGAAATCAGTATTTGTTTAGAAATAAGAGTAAGATGAAATAAAACCTCCGTGGTTTTTTTCTATGCACTGGATTTATGACCTAGAACTCATTTCCCAACTGCAAAGCAAATACTGGAAGCAGGAATGAAAGTTGGACTTTGCCTGTTCATTTTTTTTTCCCTGAACAGATTATCAGTGCCAGCTGTGGTGAAGAGGAGTCAAGGAGATTTATGTAAATGTGTCTTTCTAGACTCCTAAAGTCTCTTTTGTATTGCTTCAGTGATAGTAATCAGGGAAGTAAATGACGTTGGCCAGCTTATGAGGAATATAAGGGCAGGAATTAAGAAGCACAACTCATGTCATAGCACTTCTTCAACTGGAAAAAGATTAGTTTTAGGTAATTTTAATGCTGTATTAAAAATAGAGAGTGACAGTACTATCTCAAAGCAGGAAAGGAGGAGGCAGTGTTGAGGAGAACTGAAATGAGCAAGTGAAGTGAAGTTACTGTGTGAAACCAACAAAGGTGGGAGAAAGGAGAGATGGTATGGAAACACTGCTGGTGGTGGAACTCAAGGAATGCAACTGGAGAACCTGATGTAATGGAAAACTTTATTTTAATGGATTAGATGTCTTTGAAGCACATGGTCCCAAAGATAATATCTTCCTGGGGGATTTGTTCTAATTGCCCCTGGCTCTGAAGAGAATACTTCATTGAAGAAGCTTGGTGGTGAGCATTATCTGACTAGCTTGGGGGGTTTTCCTACTTCTTATTAATAACTTCAGCTGCATTGTCATTTCTTGCTTTTACAAAAAGTTTATATTCAAGTTATTTTTACATGCTCTCACCATAGCAAAATTTGCATCTCTCCATGCTGATTCCAGCATGCAGTGCTACAGGTTTGGAGAAGAGTGGCTGGAAATTTGGCAGAAAAGGGCCTGGGAGTGCTGGTCAACAGTGGCTGAACAGGAGCCAGAGTGTGCCCGGGTGGCCAAGAGGGCCAGTGACACCTGGTCTGTATCAGGAACGGTGTCGACAGCAGGACCAGGGCACTGACTCTCCCCCTGTACTCAGCACTGGTGGGGCCACACCTCGAATCTTGTGCTCAGTTCTGGGCACAAGAAAGACATTGAGGGGCTGGAGTGTGTTGAGAGGATAACCGAGCTGGTAAAGGGTCTGGAGCACAAATCTGAGCGGGAGCAGCTGAGGGAGCTGGAGCTATTCAGCCTGCAGAAAAGGAGGCTTGAGGGGAACCTTATCACTCTACAGCTGCCTGAAAGGAGGCTGTACTCAGATGGGGGTCTTTCTCTTCTCCCAGGTAGCAAGAGACAGGACAAGAGGAAATGGCCTCTAGTCGCACCAGGGGAGGTTTAGATTGGATATTAAGAAAGTAATCTTCACAGAAAAAGTGGTAAGGCACTGGGATAGACTGCCCAGGGGAGTGGTGACATCACCATCCCTGGAAGTGTTCAAAACACATGTGGATGTGGCGCTTCAGGACATGGTTTAATGGTGAACATGGTGTTGGTGTCAGATTGATGGTTGAATTGCATAATCTTAGAGGTCTTTTCCAACCTTTATGGTTATATGATTCCAGTTTAGAAGAACTCTTCTTGAAGTCATATCACACCAGAATTAACTAACTTTTTAGCTTACAGTGAGAAGAGATTCTAAGGAGAAAGCTGGTGTTTTGGGTGTTGTTTTCATTTTTTTCAAATAAACTGAGCACCAAAATATTTTTAAAAATAAATGTAAAATGGTAAAATAAGTCTAAAATCTAGTATGGATGGAATTTTCCCCATTAGATGTTACTGAGGGTTTGTTGTCATGGGGGTCAAAAGTTCATATCACAAGATGAATATCCTGTTCTCAAGACAAAAATTTCATCTGCATATTGGTCATTTTCTTAAGTGCATTTTGTTGGAGAGAGGCTGGAAACCAGGCACTTAGAAGTCAGCTGGCATTTGGGTGAGGGGAGGAGAGGCTCATGTGGGGGATGAGGCTTCATCCTGGCTGGGTGATGAGTCCACTGTGCCCTCTGGGAGTGCATTCCAGGGACATGGCAATGGCTGATCTGCACGTCCTTACAGCAGCTGCTCCTTTTATAGCAGCTTGAAGAATATTTTTAATTAACTCCCTTATATGGCTGGGATAATTTCCTTGTTATAAAATGTCTGATCTCTTTTTCATAGTGGAATGTGAATGCCCTTGAAAGTCATTTTAGGTCTGAATTAAATGCGTCAACTGATATTAACAGTTCAGAAATAACCAGGCATAGTAAGTGGTTATGGTTAAAGTGTTACTTTATGCACTTTCATCAGGATATTTGAAATAAATTTATTTTATTTATATTTCTCATCTCAGATACAGAAAAATAAGTAAAATGAAAATTTAATGTATTGAAGTCAAATAATTTTTTATGTAGTTATATTTAAGTACATTGAGCAACCAAATGTAATTTTAATATTGCTCTGTTTCTTGATATTAGCAAAACATGCATTTTTCTGTAGATCGAAACATTTTTGTTAATTGCACCATTTTTTGATAGAATAAGATTTTTTTAAAAAAAGATTGGATGATTACTAATAAAGTTAGGGATGACCAGATCCAAGCTTGGGACATAATAAAAATATTCAGTGAGTGAACATAATATCTTGCTTGAGGTTATTAATGTTCTGTACACAGTTGACAACAATATTAGACAGCATGACAAAACTTTGGAAAAAAGTCCAGTGTTAGATAAAACAGATGATTTCTTTTCCTAAGTTTTGATAAAGAAGAAAATGTGGCATTTTAAACTCAATTGGCAGAACTTAGTCTTTTATGTTTAAACCCATCTTGGAGCTTTTGTTTTCCTGTAATTTTGTATAAGTAATATATAGCACAAATATTCAAAGACACTGTTTTGAACAATTTTTCTAATTTACAACATAGGGTTTTCTGTAGTAAACTATGTAGGGACAGTTTCTGTGCAGCTCAGTGTTTTCTCTGAGTTTATTAGCACTAATCTCTTAAGTCTTGAATTCAGTTTTTATGTAGTGGAAATTATTAACTGTGTTTTTATTTAAAATAGTACTTATAATTTCCAGGGTTTATAAAAATGCCTGTGTGAAAATCCTGTATTTGTGTATCCTGAGTGGATGCAATGTAGGAATTGGAACAGTAAAATTCTGAGAATTAATGGGAAACTGGAAAGGAACTTCAGAATTGCTTAGTTCAAAAATGATACCTGATATATCATAATCATGTTAATGATTTAAATTCTGTAATCCTTGCTTCCTAAACTAGGAAATATTATTAGAGATAATGTAATTTCATTGTTTTTAGATTGTTTCTTTAATTCTAGATATAAACCTTTCTGTTTAAAAAGTCTTTTTGGTCAGTAGTCTGCCTTAAATACATTTCTCTCTGTCTGTTCTCTAGTAAGACCAAGGAGTAGGTTTTGCAAAAATATTTGTCACTCTACAGTGATATGTGGCAGCTGTCTGAGGATAGTTTTTCCTGAAACTATCTGGATTTTTTACTTCTAGCCCGAGAAATGATGAACTGTGTGTCCCAGGCAAGTTGAAGTAATGAAAGTGTCTGCGCAGTTTCAGTGGAGGAGCTGTGAATCACACATTGACAGTGTATCTTTTATTCTTTTGTCTTTCCTTGTGCCTGGCCTTGTTAACAGAATTTGATACTGAAGTTTTTCACGTGTTTGGTGGCTTTATGCCGATGTCACTGAGCTGATCAGATAAGCTTACAGTGTTGCAGAGCCCTCACGGGAAGTGACAGCAGCTATGCGAGTGTGAGAGCAAATTTCTGGGAAAGCAGACAGTTCCCCGAGAGTGAATTCAAATCCAGGATGAGGCAGTATGTGCAAGTTCCAACTGTTGAGCAAGAAAAAGCCTATGATTATAATTCTGCTTTTGAACCGAGGCCGTGTATGTGTTTGGGTAGGTGAAATTACCATTTTCTGATGGCGGGGGCTGTGTCTTGCTGCTGTTGTGTACAATAAATATGTGTAAAAAGAAATACCGGTGCAGCTGGTAAATGTGTACAGTTATAACATGCAAAATGCAGATTGTTGGACTTTTGTAGCAGAAGAGAATGTGCATGTTTGAACTTGATAAAAATCCCACTATTTGAGAAGCAAGCAGTATTTTTTAAACCTTTTACATTAACTATCATGTTACAGTGTGGAATTCTCTGTAGATATTGCTTTTTAACCTTTATATTTACTTGCATAAAATGATGTAAAGATGTGTGCAAGGGGGAGGCCATCAAAATGCAAATTTTTTCTGACACTAAAAAAGAATTGTCATAGGATTTTTCCTCAACAAACCTGCATAAAATGGAACAGTTCTTTTTTTAGCTAACTGTTTTCTGCAGACCTAAAAACAGTTTATTTATGTGAAACGAATGTGTTTATTTGGATAAATTTTTATCTGTGTTAAATTGGTGTCCAGGAAGTAGGGAATCCATTTTCAGTTGCTCATCTATCCATCTTTGAAAAGGTTCATCTTTTTGGCTATGTAGTGAAATGTTCCTAAATTTTATGGGTTGCTTTTAATGTAGTTTATTGACTTGATCTTGTGGGGATTTTGTTTTGTTGTCTTTTTTTTTTTTAATATATTCATACATTCTTTAAACCTATTCCTACGATTTTTGGAATCTTTCGTGGTTATATAAAAATATAACTGAGAAATGATTAGTAGTTTTTCCACAAAATCTGTGTCATGACTGTTAACTCTTCTGGTTTTTGCTTTTGGTTCTCATTTATTTCTGTGTTGTTTGGAATGCCTGTCAGTTTTGTTTCTGATAGTGTGCTGCTTGGAGGCTGAAAGCTTTGACAGATTAAATCTCACTTTCTGGCACTTGAATGTTCTGTTTAATGTAGGAAGTTCTTTTGATGGTATTAACATCATAGTTTTAGGTTTATACTTTGATGATAAAGATTTTTTGACAAGTTTATGGGGTTTTTCTCCATGTAAACAGTTCCATAATTAAATACATAGCAATGTAATGGTACTACCAAAGTCCAGGATGAGGAGAAAATTTTTAGTCTCGTGAACACTTACTGTTAGGCCTTTTTTTGGTGTCAAAATTCTCTATGTTCCATAAGTTTGAAGAGCAGTATTTCAATAGAGCAATATTATGTTTCCATTAAGTGAAACCATCTGCCAGAAGGCAGCCAGAATGAGTTGGTACTGTTATCTGATCTTTTTTATACATCTCAAGGAAGTAACTGTATCCAGATTTTATGTTAAATTTATGTAATTAACACAGGTTGGAAACACCATTTAAATTGCAGTTCTTTGCAAAGATTTTCTGTCACTTAAAGAGGGAGAAAGTAATTCTAAAAAGTATTTTTAATTGCCTGTGTTGCAATATTTTAAAATGTTTTCCTGCTCTTGTTACATTTTAAATAGTTGTATCAAAATATTTTGCTATAGTTATTGTAGAATACTTTGTTATATTTAGTAGTAATCAAACATACTGTTTACTGTGGACCAAAGTTAATGGTCAACCATAAGTGCAAAGAGTGCTGAGCCAAAGAGGGCTGCAGAGTTGCATACCTAACTCAAGAGATATTTAGCAATATTATGTGGGTTTTGGTGGATTTTGATGGTCTTACTTGAATTTCCCAGTACAGAATGATATACGAGATACTAATACAGTACTCCTTTCTTGTTATGATCTCACTTTCAAGATGTTGCATGGCATTGCTCTCAATATAATATTCTTGTAGAACTATCTAAATTATTTCTATTTTAAGTTATGTAAGATTTTAACCTCTTTTCATGCCTATATTTTCCAGTGGCATATTAAAGAACTTGGATTTTTTCTACTTCATACCTGAAGCTTTTATGTAAATGTAGAGTTTTACATTTGTTAGACCTTCATGAGTAAGACATCAGCAGGAGTGGTATGAAGAACTTGACAGTAGTAACAAAGTACTATTTAACAAAAAAAAAAAAATCCAATTGTTTATTCCTTGAGTGCTTTTTGTTTCCATAATTATTTACTGAAGTCATAAGTCAGTGTTGATGTTACTGGTGATACTGGACTCTAATTCATGAGCTAGGCAGAATTAAAGTCCATTGGGGAGAACTTGGAGTTAATGCACAGTTTTAAAATCATAGATCTGTCTTCAGTAATTGTTTCTGATTAAATAAATTACAAGAATTAAGTTGTCGAAGTATGAGCAAAATACGTTTTTTTCCAAGAGACAATAGTATCAGAAAACAGATGTAATTGAGGGAGAATGTCTCCTCCTGTAGAGTCTTGTAATTAAAACTAAATACAACAGGTGAAATCTTTGTCATTAATCTCCCAGATGTTCTGATAAGTATGGTTAGAAACCACTAAGTTTACTGAGATATCTTAAGAAATACTAGTGTTGATGCTTTTGCAGAGAAGTTGTAAGCAAAAGTTTCTGCCAAGATACCCTTTATTGTTTTACATTTTTTATTGTTTTTAGCAAAGTGTCATAAGATTTTTTAGTATGTGAATAGATATCTTGAATGAGACATTTATAAGGTATTTAGCTTCTCTGAATCCTTCAGGTGTTGACACTTGAAAGACAAGATCTGCATGTATGCTTGATACATCATTATTGTATCTTACTGGGGCTGTTTTGGTGTTGATCTGAGGCTTGACCAATAAGTTAATCTGATAATATGCCCACTAAAACATTTAAAACCAGTTTTGTAAAAAAAAAAATTAAAAACAAGGGTGTAAGTCTACCCTGATAAACAGTTGGACAGATACGCAGAAACTTTTTTTTTTCTGAGTTTTAGCCTAACTCCAAAGTTCTAGTAGTTTTTAGTGCTAGAAAAATGACCAAACAATGCTTTGCAGGTTTGTTATCTTTTTAGAGCAGGCAGTATGAAAATTTTTTAAAAAAATTAATTAAAATTAATAAAATTGAAGTTGCATGCATTGTTCTGATTATGTGGATTAGTAGTAGAGTAGAAATGAGATGAAAAAAAAAATCATTTTTCTGCTTCAAGTTACTGTCACCAATGCCCAGTAAAAGGAAGGATAAGGGATGAGGAAGGCAGAGCTTGTTTTGTATTTTACGGATTATATTGGTTTATATTGGATTATATGGGTGCCTTTAAAAGAGATTTCACTTTTGTTTCCTTTTTTTAGAATAATGCACATAATGCACATTTGGGTGTTTTGAAGCAGTTGTTCAGAATGAAGATAAACCTGCAAATAAAGTAGCTTTGGTTTTAATATGACTCATTTTTAGAATTCCTGACTTTTCTGCATGTTTTTAAGTATGGATGCCAGGTATATTCCTACTACCCGAGATCCTTGCATATTTTCATATTTTCTCATGTATTGTAGAGTGATAGTGTTTGGGTTTTTTGGGGTTTTTTTTGCTTATTTGACTTACTTGTACTTACTTTCAATTCCCTTGGTTTTGCTTTCTTGCTGATAGCAAGCTGAATTCAGTGTTATCTTCTTCCTCCATGCTTGTCAGCTTGTCCCTTCCAATGAGTCCCTAGAAGTGCATCCTAACTCCCGTTGGGTAAATCTCTCCGCAGGAGTTTGCTGCTGCTGTGCTGCGCTGCGTCCTCGCTACAAGCGTCTGGTAGACAACATATTTCCTGAAGATCCAAAAGTGAGTCATGGCTTTAAAATTTTAAGGGATTGGTGTTTGAAAATCTGTGGTTATAACTTGTGCTTTAGCTTTTTTTGTTAAATTTTCTGGGTTTTCTTCTCTTTTGATGTTTTACCATAAAATCTGCTTTAGCATTTAATAGCTTTAAGAGAGGTTAGTAGAATAATTTATCTGGAGAGGGATCCCTAGAGATCATCTGGTCTAATTCCATTTCCAAAGCAAGACTACACACTGAAGAATAAAATTAATATGTTTTCCTCAGAGAAACAAAGACTTCATTAAAAAAGGTATTCTGCTACAGAGGTAGCACTTAATTTCATCACTTTTTAGAACCACAGACGTTTGCTTTCTTGAGGTTGCAGGTGTGAACATTTTCTGGGTTTCTACAGGATTTTAATTTTTTAGTTCTTGTCTTACTGGCTGTGAGCATTTTTATAGTTCTGATAGGCTGTTGTGACCCAAAAAGGTTTTTCTGGTGTTTTTTAAAAATTTTTCCAGGTATTCATCTACAGTTTTATTTCTTCATTTCACTGTAACACTCTTGGAGCCACATTAAAGCCTAACTCCTACTCTGTGAAAAAATACAACTTCTGTGTACCATTGAGAAATGCATGTGTCTACGCATAATCATTTGACAGTTCAGACTAATCAAGAGCTTCTGTTTCTGCTGCTCTATTTTTTTAAGTGTGTTACCAAATTTTTATATATTTTGTTACAGTAGAAGTAAGCAGCAGTCAGCATTTGCGTCATATTTGGCTTACATGCTACAAAGTATGTCACCTCTTTTTTAAATTGTGTTGTTACTGGGTGCCAGAGATTATGTAAGTGCATATTACTGGCTTTAAACAGTATGTTTTCTGTGTGTACAATATATTGAATGCATGGAACAGTATGGTTTTGTAGGTTTGTTTGTTCTAATATAGTTTTTGATACAGGTGTAGAAAAACCTGGAAATGATACAATTGTAGCATTTTAGTTTAAATCTGACGCAGTAGCGCTAAGCTGGCACTTCTCAGTCTCTGTTTTGGTATTCACTGGATCAGTGGAGGACACAGGCCAGTTCATGATGTTTCCTTTGAGTTGCAGACCTTCTCCACAGTATGAGAAGATTTGCTTGATAAAATCCATTAATCAATAATGAATGTCTTAAAAACTTCTAAGCCATTTATTTGAAAAACAAATGTTTTTATGAACTTCCAGGAAAAAAAGAGATAAAAAGACAAAAAGGCTTATCCTGCTTATCTGATAATTATGACTATAACCTCATCTGAGCAGATCCGTGTTACAGTTCATGTTGGAACTAATATGTTAATATTTAATCTTGTTCTGACAATTAGCCCTCAGATTCCTGGGGTCAGCCTTGTTCAAGAGCTGAGACTGAAGAAATAAAATACTTAAACTACAATCTTGTTTGTGTATTTTATCAAAATTATGCATTGAATATACGCATTGGGTGATGGGAAGAGAAAAAAATTACATTGTGCTATTAGAAAAGAATTGTGTCTTAGAACTGGTCACATATCTCCCTACATACCTTCTCTTAGACTACCCATTCCCTCACAAAAAACGGTGTAGTAAGCTAGTTGCTTCATTTCCTTTAAAAATATTTTAGTTGTTTTATGTTGCTAATTTTTGCAGCTAAGGTTATGGCAGTTTTGTTCAATACTTTGTTGGTTTTTTTTCAGTAGCTTATTTCCATCTGTAAGGCTCTGATCTTTAAATGTTAACTAGAAAACAAAGAAAAAACACTGGGAAAGCTTTATATTTCCTATGAAGTGTTTAATTTTCTATTTTGTATTTCTGTTTCTAGGATGGTCTTGTGAAAGCTGACATGGAGAAACTGACTTTCTATGCAGTTTCTGCACCAGAGAAGCTGGATCGAATTGGGGCTTACCTGGCAGAGAGACTGAGCAGGGATGTGGTCAGACATCGCTATGGGTGAGGAGAGAAGGCATTAAAAATAGATGCTAACAAGTCATGGAATTTCATCATGTTTAATGTTACCAAGTCTGGAAGGCAAGAGAGATCCAGTCCCTTTGTGGTCAGTTAACCTTGTCTGGCTGCCAGATGCCCATCCAGCTGCTCTCGCTCTTCCCACTCAGCCAGATGGAGAAGAAAATAAAATGGAAAGCTCATGGGTTGAGATAAGGACAGGGAGATCACTCAGTTCTGTCATGGGGAACAAGAGACTTAACTTGGCAAGAATCGATTTAATTATTGCCAATTAATGACAGAGTAGGACAGTGAGAAATTAAAGCAAAGCTTAAAAACATCTTTCCTCCAGCCATCTTTCTTCCCAGGCTCAACTTCGTTCCCCAGTCCATTACCTCCACCCCCACCAAGCAGTGCAGATTAGGACTGGGGACTGTGGTTAGTTCATACCACCACACATCCTGTGTCTCGTGCTCCTTCATCCTCACACTCTTACCCTGCTCTAGCCTTGGGTCTCTCCTTGTAGACAGTCCTTCAGGAACTGCTCTCGCGTGGCTTCTTTGCTTGGGTTGCAGTCCTTCAGGAACAGGCTGCTGCAGCATGGGTCTCCCGTGGGAGCACAGATCCTGCCAGAAAAGCTCTGTATGGTCTCCTCTCCATGGGGCTGCCAGAAGTCTGTTCCAGCGGGGCTTTTCTGTGGGCAGCAGTTTCCTTCAAGGCACAGCCACTTGCTCCAGCAAGGAGTCCTGCGTGGTCTGCACTGTGGATATCTGCTTACCTGTGGGCACTTCCAACGTCCCTGAGGGCTCAGGGATATGGTGGGTTGGACTTGGAGCTGACTGTGTCTGTCATGGGGGCAGCTCCTGCTTTCTACAGAAACCACCCTCACAGCCCCTTGCTGACAACACCTGGCTACGTGAGGCCAATACACCCTTGAATCAGGATATAGGGAAGCCAGATTATCTTTTTTTCCAGCCCTTTTGGCTAAGTCAAATATTTAAATGAGAAATATTAAGTGTTAAGAAGCGGCAGGAATTGGTGAAGAAAAGCAACTTCCATCACAGACCACCATTTTTGGGCCTTCATGACATCCAAAGCTGTTTTTGTAACTTTATACAAAGGGTAAATGGCCAACACTCAATTGTATACTTCCCTCCCTTCTACATTATGCCCCACCCCCCCAAAAAAAAGAAAAAAGAAAGACAATATGGATGTAGGAAATAGTCCTAAATGTAATTTTTATACAGTGGGAAATATGTGCCTTCCATTCTTTCTTTTCTATGTTTTGTGGTAAGATCCTTAATTGAACTAATTGAGTTAATGATAAATGTTATACATCCTTATCTGAGTGTTTCTAATTAACTTTCAGTTATGTTTTAATTGCCATGGAGGCACTGGACCAACTTCTAATGGCTTGCCATTCTCAAAGCATAAAGCCATTTGTGGAAAGTTTCCTTCATATGGTGGCCAAGCTTCTGGAATCAGGAGAACCAAAGCTGCAAATCCTTGGGACTAATTCTGTGAGTAAGCTTAGGTGCTAAATTAAATCAGAGTAAATCTTTGCTTGAGAAAGTTTGAGAAGTCTTAAAGGATCTGCCAGTTGACATGAATTGAAAGATGCTGTTTGTAGCAGGGTGTATCCTTTGGGCCTGAACACAGAGCAGATACCAGCTGGAGGCAGATAAACTCTTTTCCTTCAGTGTCCCAAATTCTTTTGATATCTGGGCTCATTCCCCCTGAAAATAACTTCTGGAAGGACAGGAAAGCTCTGCTGTGAGTTCATGTTTTGAGTCTTTAAGCAGCCCTCCTGGAGCCAATATATAGCTAAAACAGTGTTTTTGTTTTCTGGCAACTTAAGCTACACAGAAAGATTCTGGAAAGTAGCTTTGAGTATTGTAACCTCACCATTTTATCAGCTTAAATATTTCAGGATTCAGATCCAGGCTTGAAGGGCATAACAGAAGTGTCAAAATGGAGATTTAGAGATCTAGTTTTCCAATTAGAGTGATGGGTACAATCAGGAGTAGCTCTGTCATACTTCCCTTCTAACCACTGTGTTTTCCAGCTGGTAAAATTGGAGTCTCATAAATTCCAGGATTGTGATGTGGACTGTTTTCACTTAGAGTGATTGCTTTTGCATGTGTATAGAGTAATGCTTGCATTTCATATAAATTATTGCCATTGTTAATGGGGGGGTTTTCTTTGTGGGATCAGTAAAGCTGTTGGGCTTTTGGTCTTGCTTCCCAGCTGATGGAATTAAATGGAGTTGCAGTTCAGGAAGACAGGAGGGTATAATGCAGTGATGCTGTACTACAGCAGAGCAGAATTTCTTGTTATGATGAAGTGGAGAGAATTTTGCTGTAATGTAGAGTAGAAGTCTCCCCTTGTTCCCCCACTAGCAGGGCAGCTTTACTGAGGATAACGAAATCTGTATCTCATTATACATTTAAATTTTTACTTGCTTATTTAGATATCATTGAGCCAGGCTACCCTGCTTTTTTTGTTTTGTTTGTATAATAATGCCTGGACAAGTCCTCTTAGGGAAATGGTTTTGGAACTTGTTTCCTGGGCTGCCAAATGGCAAGGTGTACATCACTTTCCAGTTGTTTAAAATCCTTGGTTGCTGCCAGCCTCTCCTCTGATGTACAAGGCATGTGTTCAAAATGCATGTTACTGAACAGGACTCCACCTTAGGGTATCTCTTTGATATTCCTGTTGGTTCCTAAATCTTTTGCGGGTAAAGGAGATTAAAAGACTTCCTGAATTAGGAGATAATTTGTGTTTGTCTTCTGTAAAACTCAGAAAAAGAAAAGTTTCCCTAAATAAGAGGTGAAACTCTTTGAGAAAAGAGACTTTTTGTGGTTCTTCAACAGTATTCCAAAACCTTATTTTAGCCTAACTCTCTTAATTTCCCTAGGTACCTTCTAGAGTTAATGAAGACAAAGGATACAAGTCAATTTGTATTGACTTAAGAGGAAAAAAGGGTAACAGCTTGTCTGTTACCAAGGACACTGCCTTACTGTGTTCCTAAATAAATTTTGTTAGGTTAACAAAGAAAGTTTACTTCCATATTCAGCCTTTTTTCTCTCCTCCAGAAGGAAATAAACAAACAAACAAACAAAAACAAAAAAACAAGAGGAGATGATGTGGTGACTGAATAATGCTTTGTGTGCTTTAGCTGATGTACCATTTTGGAGTGAAAACTGGTATTGTCTAGGAGAGAAGACTGGATTGTATATAAAGTCAGTGTTTTTAGACTGGTGAAAAGTCAGGCAACCTTTGGAAAATTTTACATAGTATTTTTAGGAAACTCAGTTTAAAGCCCCTACAGATTTATAGTCTGCTTATGTTTAAAATATGTGGCTCTAAGTAGGTTTTGATTATTTTTTACCCAAAGCTTAATTGAGATAGAAAGGCAGTGATGTCTTTGAAGTAAAATTCAAACCTCTTTACTGTAGGGTTTTTTCAGCCTCGCAGATTTTGCTTCAGCTGTGGGGACTCTTGTGATTGCTTAAAAGGGTTTCAAAGGAAGCAAATCTCTGTACTGAACATCTCTGAACAGTTTGAAGGCTTGAAAAGATTTGGACGCTCCTACTGCCTTCTGAGTGTGTTTTGCTGACTTACAAATATTTGGTTTTGGACACAGAACTTATACTAGTTGGTGCTCTATATTTTAGGAAAAAAATTACACTTTCACTTAGCTATTTGTCATCTTAAATTCATACTGGAATTTAAAATTAATTTAATTTATAATATAATTTGATATATTTTGAAAAGCAAACCTGAAGATGACTATTTTAAATAAGCAATTGTTTGGTTTTTATTCATGTACTTTTAAGCCTGATCTTCAGGTTACATATAATTAATTCATGTGACCTTTTATATGTTGCATTTGTAAGTTATGTTAGCTTATTTCCTACAGCAGCGGTAATTTTGTTTAGTTTTTAAATAACATAATTGTAAATCTATTAATATAAGGCAGATGCTTAAAAATGGTAAAATTTCATAGTGGATATAATGAATAGGTGTTGGGGTTTTTTTATGTAGACCAAATTTCAAATTGATAATGTCTGTAAGATTCAAAATGACTTTTTCTAGAAGGGAAGATATTTTTATAGACTATGTGCTAGGATAGCATATGCTGGTGAGGAAACTGAAAAAATGTGGGGAAACGTGTTATCTCCTTGGCTTATGTGTTAGAGGATCTGAAGGCTGATTGCAATAAGATTTTCCTTTGACAATACTTTATTTCTCTCTCTAATTTTCTTGCAGAATTTCAGTAACTGAGTATCGTGAAGTATCTCCATTGCTCATGTACAAATATTTAAATGTATTGCTTATGTCCATAGTGTTTTTTACTAGGATAGAAGTAGCAAGCTTTAAAATATTTGACCTTGTGGTCAAAATTTTTTGGAATAAGAGATCCAATTTATATCTATTAATCTATAACAAATTTATGCCTATTTCTAAAGTTCTTAAAGAAGGTTCAGAAAATTTCTTTAGTGGGCAGCTGGTCAAGAAAAATTGGATGCATAATTTAGTAAAACTTTCATCCTAATCCGTATTTACAAGACTGAGCAAAACACAAAACATTTTAAGCTCATTTGGAATGCTGATGTGGTCCTTTGTATTTTGCCAGTAAGATTTTTAAGGGTTTCATGTGAAAAATAGCAGATAATATGTGAAACCCACTATCACCACATTTTAATTATGTACCACAAATGCTTCTTTAGTTGGTAGGATGCTGCTTTTTATAGAGGCAGTATCTTTGTAGGAGCAGTGAAATAATGATCCCATGAGTGACAGTGTTGAGCTTCCCGTGCATGAGAAGGTGGCTGTTACTGCTGGTTGTCATCATTTGTTAAGGGAAGATGAGCATACTCCCAAGTGGAAAAGTGATCAACCAGTGCCTGAGACAAGACTTTCATGTTTGTTAGTGTTGGCTTATAAAAGCAGTCAGTTTGGGCAGAACTGAGTGCATGTGTAGGTAAAAATAGTATAAAATGTCAACAGTTTGAAATTAAGCTATGTCAGAATTAATATTCCCAGCAGGGTACTTACTTGTTTGCACTATCTGCAGCATGCTAATCTGGAAGCGTGCAATGGAAAATTACACTTACTGCAAGATGCTTCTTTCATTCCATGTACTAATACAGAATTGTGTGCTGGTAGTGAATTAATACACAATGGAACAATTCTATCTCTAGGATGCCTTCTCTATCTTTTTAATAGGGAAAAAGATTAACCCACAGCACTGTTTCTCATCCTGTGAGTTGTTAAATTATCTTAGAAATTGTGCATCTGCTAGAATTTGAGTAAGTCCTTTAGGGTCACTCAAAGTTAAGTATTGCTTGCCCCACTCGTACTTGTGCTCTCTAGTTTTGCAGTTCCATGGCCACACTACTGTGGCCCTGTAAGCCAACATTCCATTGCTGATTTTGTTACACAGCTGTACATGTAGTGGTCAGGAGAATTTTTATCCAAGGGGCACAAAGTAAAATAGAATGTGAAATTATTCATTCTATTCCAATAAAACTGAAAGTGTCAGGTGACCCTAGGTGTTAATAAAAAAACCTAAATCACTCATTTTCATTGCTGAGAACCTTGTGATCATTTTCATGCTGTCTTTGTAAAGTCAACGTATCCAGTGTTTGAAGCTTTTCTCTTAAGGAAAGTTGAAGTGCTTGTCCTTCTGGCGTTTGCTTGTGGAAGTGCATGCATAATATTCACACTTCCCATTAAGGCTGTATCGTGTGGTTTGTAAGAGTCTTATGTTTATGGGAGATCATGACTTCCCATGTGACAGTTTCATAATAATGAAATACAATACCTTGGCCTATAAAAGGTGGTAACTGCCAGTATCAGCACCCTCTTTCCCTGTCGAAACAAGAGAAAATTGCAGATTGCAGAAGACAAATTGGGGATCTCAGATATGAAAAAAATGATGTTCAGATCGAGCCTCATGTTCTTACAGGGATTTACTTTAAGTAACATAATTCAAACTCAAATATGATACATGGTGATTATTCTTGAATGAAACTGCCCTTCTTTAAAGACATGCAGGGACCATTAAAAGTTACAATCTTTCTCCTAATGTACTTGCTACATAGCAGTGACAAAACAGCATAAATGCATAGAAGAAATTTTGTCCTTGAGACCTCGTATGACTTACTTACAGGGCTTTCACAAGCTCTGGCTCTCTTTCCTGGTAATATGATCCAAATTTCTTGACTCAGTCTGGAACAAACATCTTCTGCATAAATAATATGTTTCTTCTTTACTTTGTGATAGATTTATATGGTTTTTTTTACTGATTGAATTTTATTGGTTTCAAAATAAATGGAAATAAGGTACTACCAATGTAAGTTCCTTTCTGTACCCTCTGTATTATAAAATATAGAAGATGCTTGTACTTGTAAAACTTCCATAAGTTACCATTGGATGCTTGCAGGCATTTACTGTGACTGAATGACATGCTTACATCTATAAAAGCTTTGGAAATAATTCTTACACAAGTGCTTGGACTTTCATAAGAGTTTTATCCTTTTTTAGGTTGGATAATTGTTATATCTGAAGTTTGTTTGAAAATATGTGCTTAGGAGTAAAATATTCTTTAACAACAATAACAAGACAACCACTCCAATGTATAGACTATCTATTGTAAAAACTTAAAATTTATGTGATGGAATGGAATTTTACACTTTACTGGATGACAGTGCACAACTCAAAACTGTTACCACAGGCAGCTTTCCTGTGGCCTAAATGCTCAGTCATCTGAATTCTAATCCTGGATTGTGCTTCAGAAATGGTGTATGTTCAGTGGGAGAAATTGTTTTGTTATATGGATGAGGACATAAAAAACCTGGATCTTTTCTGGATCTTTTACTGTGAATGCTGTTTTGAAAGGCGTGACTTTCTCGTGTTTGTGTCCCTGCTGCAAAGCTGCATCCTGGTACAGAAGAAGTACTCAGAACGAGGGAGTCCCTGGCACTTGCTTGGTCTAAATTCATCGTTTGTTCTTACAAAGCAGTTTCTTGGTACAGTAAATCTTTCTGCTAGCAAAACAGTTATTTAAATGTATTAAGCTTTCCTGTTGGGAGATCCTGTCAGTCATATAATTAGTATTTCAGATAATAATAATATTAAAGGCTGCTACTAAATGCAACATGAATTAATATTCTCATTCTCACAGCCACTCCCACAGTGCTCTGTGTTCTTCAGACTTTTCGTTTCCATTATTTTCCGTTCTTTTATGGAAGTTTTCTGGGTGAAGCATTTGTTGTCTTGATCACTTGAATGTCTGGAGAACATTAAGATAATATTGTTTGGGGGCTTATTAAATCCTTGGTCTTTCGTGCCTTTTTGAGATGTAAGGCCTAATGAAATTCTTGTCTGCAAAATAATAAAAAAATCTATTTCTCTTTTGCTAGTAACAATTCCATGAAACAAACTAGGGAGCAGTAGTACATATGAAGCATTTGCCAGGTTCTCTTGGGAAGGAAATGATCATTTTTATAACTCACGCTATTGGAGAAAACATATGGGTGCTGTTTGTAGATCGTCTTTCAGTCTGTGAGAGTGGGCCATACAGATTTAGAATTTTGACTTCTGTCACTTTCTTACCACCTGAAATACAGGATATTCCTAACAGCAGGACTTGTAAAATGGACTTGTCCTATACAATTCTGCTCCATTTTCAGTAACAGCTGAGAATATAGTTTCATGAATTGTATCATTTTCAGCTGTTCCTGTAGCTTTTAGAGGGCGAACTGGTAGTAGACCTGAAAAGGATAAGTGTTTTAGATAAAACAGGAAAAAAGAGTAAAACAAAAGAATAGAAAAAATGGTAGGTTTGGGGTTTTTTTCCTGAAATACACAGCTTTCACTTCCAGCTTGAAAACTTCAAACCCTCCACAAATCAGTGTGCTGTAGATTATGCTAAAGTGCTTTGGGCTTGTCTGGGTGTCTGTGGGTAATGTGCTGATGAAAGCAGGTTTTGCATCATGAAAAATAGAAAGGAAATGCCTCAGGCTGTGCATAGGAATTGATAAAAATGGTGTGAGTAAAAGCAGGGAGGTCTTAATAGGACATCACTCTGCTTCAGGGCAGAACCAGCACAGTGTTCAACCTTTCCTGACAATGTTTTGTTTTGTTTTTTATTTCTCTGTAATCTGTTCTTCGACCTGTCAGTGATGGAGAATCCAAAAGGTCTTCAGGCAGTCTGCTCACTTTAGAAAGGAGGAGTTTTAATGTCTGACTTAGGCTTTGCTTTAATATAAGCCTATTATGGCCTTGCCTATTACCACTGGACAAAGAAAACTGTTTGTTCTTTTTTTTATAGCTGTCTCCTGTACATTTTAAGATTAATATCTTTTAGGCAGCTGTAGTCTAGGTAATTTAGTGTATTTCATTTTTCTTTTACAGATGTTTATCTAAAGCTTTGTCCATCTCTTGAATAATTTGAGAACTGTTTCAGTTATTCACCATTTTAGGCTATGATGTTTCAGCTGAATGGACCACTTCGTTTAAGGGCTTATTTGGCCCCATTAGATGGCAGAAGTTTCTTCATGGGTGTCATGAGTAATGCAAATGTATCACAGCATATTGCTCTGTTTTCCATGCCATTGTATTGGCATTGACTAAGTTCCTTTTCTTCAGTCAGCTGTTTCTGGCTTAAAATACTGTTTTGCAATAGTATTTTAATGTTTTTCCATGGCCAGATTTTGTCCTTGGTTTTTCAGGTCTTATTTCCAATTGCTCAAAAACCAGACCTCAAGTGTGCCTATAGCTCTGACCAGTTTAGTGTTCTTTGCAAATTCAGTGGACCCAGTCTGCTTATCTAAGTCTCTAGTGAAGCTCAAATCATATTTTTGTACTGTGATGCTTTACAAGTGTTTCCTTTTTTTTTCTCCAAACTCTTGTACATCTCTCTTATGGGGAGTGTACTTTTGACAGTATTTTTCTAGCTTCCCTTTGAGAATTTTGTCTATTTTTTTGTCAACAGCATCACTGAAGTTTTGACAGATGCTGCTTTATCTGGATTCACAAAAGTTATTTACTTGTCTTAGGAATAAAATGGATTGATGTGATTTGTTCTTGACAAATCCATGTTGACTGTTACTTACCCCTTTGAGACTTTGTAGATGTTGGCAAATTGGCTTTTTTTTCCAGTGTTTTTCTGTTGACTGGCTTATAATTCCCTGACTCCTCCTTTGTCCCTTCTGTCAAGATAGTATTGACAGAATGCCTCCAAGTTTATTTCCCTTGAATTTTGGTACCTCAGAATGTTGCTAGGTAACCTGGTTATGACAGGGTTGTGTTTGACTGATTGGGCTGCTCTCTGCAACTGCTTGAGAGAGGGTGTGGCAGGGTGGGTGTCAGGCTCTCCTCCCAAGCTGAAAGAGATAGGATGAGAGGAAACAGCCTGAGGTTGTATCAAGCGAGGTTTAGACTGGATATTAGGGAAAATTTCTTCTCTGAAGGAGTTAACAGCATTGGAACAGGCTGAGTCACTGTTCCTGAAGTTACATAAACGGGGTTTAATGGTGGACTTGGCAATGTTAGGGAAATGGTTGGACGTGGTGATCCTAAGGGTCTTTCCCAACCTAAATGATTCTGCCATTTGATAACACTGTTCAAGTGTTAGACGTTTCCATATTGCATAGTATGTTGTATTTCATGCTGTTTCATCCTTCCATAGCTATCTAAATGAATTTCTTGTGGAAAGACTTTAAAAAGAAAACCCTCCTATTCAAATTTTTCTTCCCTGAAGTTCTAAAGCCTTGTCAAAATTGGGTTCTAACCTTAATGCAGTTACTTTATGTTACTTGTTAAATGAAGCTTATTACTCATTATTCTGTTTTAGGAAATTGGTATTAAAAGCTTTTTTTAATGTATTTCATTTTCCAGTTTGTCAAATTTGCCAACATTGAGGAAGATACACCTTCATATCACAGACGCTACGACTTCTTTGTGTCCCGGTTCAGTGCCATGTGTCATTCCTGTGACCCTGATCCAGAAATACAAAATGGGTAAGTGTCATTCTGCAGGAATTACTGAAAGCTGTTGACACATTCATATTGTCTGTAATACAGCTTTTATTAAGGTGTTTAGAGGAATAGTTCATTCCATATGAAGAAAATGATAGTCTGACTTTTTGAGTAGCACCAAATACTGCAAATCTCAGGTAGCTAGAACTCCTACGATATTTAGGTGTAGTTTTACCTTAATAGTGCATGTAAGATTGTGTGGGTTCTCTCCCCAAAGGAACCACTTACTACTCTAAATGCACAAGTTCATAACTTACTTGAGATATTAATGAGGCTACTTATATGTCTTGGTTTAGGAAGACAGGTATCTGCCAGGGAAAGCTGGAGTTTCCTTTGGAATGGAGAATGCAACCCCCCCCTTCCAAATTATTATAATTTTGCTTTCAGGCAAAGATTTGGGAATAGGAATAATAGTTCTTTACTAGGAACATTAAGAATACAAATGCAGTAGTACAAAAAACAAGCAAACAAAACAAACAAAAATCCTAAAAACCCAACAGAGTCAGAAATACAACCTGACACGCTGTTGGTCAGGGTGTTAGAAGCAGTCCAAAGTAAGCCCTCCTGGAGTGGCAGATGTGGTTCTGATGGAGTAGAAGTGGTCCTGTAGGAAGGCTCCAGTAATGTCAAGATGGGTCCAGTCTTCCTTCGGGGATCCAGTGGAAAACCACGATACCTGGTATTCTTGGCTCTCAGTTTTTATCTAGGTAGGAACTGGTTGGCTCCCCCCACTGGGTGGAGCATCTCACAATGGGATGATGTAATGTGTTATGTCATTGGTGAGCCTTAATGGCCCATTGACAGAAGATACACCCTGGACATGTTGTGGAAGAGATAAGGAACATTGTTCCATCTGATTTTAACAGGTGGCCCATTATCAGAAGGCACCTGCTCCCTCCCCCCTGCAGTTATACAATATAAATAAAACACCTCCCCAGCCAGTTTCAACAGTTGGAATAGAATAAATATTTTTTTTTGGTTACATAACCCAAGACATTATATGAAAAGCAAAAGCATATATTAAGTCTGCTCTTTGAGAATTACTCATTAAAACTGTTTTCTTAGATGTCTGAAGTATGCTCATGTGTGCAAAACTCAAGAGCCTCCGTGAACAGGAATTCTGTTTTTTCCCATTCTTACATAAGTGCTGCATTTTGTTTTCCTGCAGCTCCCCCTTCGAGCATGAGTCCTTCCCAGGAGCAGCTTTTCTAGTAATTTGCACATCCCTATTCTCTCCTGTTTTGTGTGTAATCCTGTTGAAACTTTCTCAAAAAATCTAGAATGAAATTGGATTCATATTGAATGCACAAGACTTAAAATACAAGCAGCTACAGATTTAGGTATTTACAATTTGAAAAAATAATTATAGAACTTGCTTACCTCTATAGTTCATCTTAGATATGTTTTAATTCAGTGAATTTGACTGAGCAAGGGCTAGTTAAGTGTTGTCCAGACACGAATCAAAATACTAAAAATGAGGGATGGATTTTAATAGAAATAAAAATTTTGATGAGACTTGTGCTTATTTCATTTGATAGCTGTACCAGCTTCTACTTGTTTTCGGGAAGTAAATCCTCTTCCTACCATTTATTATAATGGATAACTTGCTATTATCATTTCAAAAAGTAATATTTTTGTATTGATGCACAGATTCTCCTGCTATTTTTGTTTAATAAATTAATGACAATAGCTAGGAGCTAGACTAAGTCTTTTTTTGAACTTATGTGGTTTTTTTTCTTTTTATTATTTCATTGTTGTTGTTTAGTTCTCAGTTGATTTTATTCAAATGGTTTTAGAATGAAAGTGATGGTTCCTTTTGTCCATTAGGCTTAAGTTGACAGAATTGCCCTTTGTTTTCCATCTTGTGAATCTTTCAGAAATCTTTAAAGATTTTTTCTGACTAATCCGTAGTCTTAATTACTACTTCTAATGACACAATCACATGGCTGTGCTAGATATGACTTCAGCTGTGTTGTTGTAACTTCCCATTTTTCTTCAGGTCTGGAATAGGCTGAGATTGTGCAAGGTTCCACCTGATGGGTGGTAAATTGGATAGAGTTGATGGGTTTTACCCATGGGACTTTGGTCAGAGGTGATGTACAAAGTTGAGTCTTCATTAAGTAGTGTCAGCTTTATCCTTACAGGCCATCTTATATTCACTTGTTTGTTTTGTCATCTTCCTTACTGGTTTCAAAGGTGTTCAGAGAAAACATGGGCAGGCTTAATGACTGGCCAGTTTTCCCAGCTGCTGCCAGTGAGAACCTATTGGAATTCCTTCCACACTACTGAATTCCGGCCGCCCAGTAGGTCCAGAGCCCTACTGGGTGGTGCTGCGTTCTCAGCCTCAGTAATTCCTCTTTTCCTTCCTCAGGATCCGGATGGCCGGAATCAGAGGCATTCAGGGGGTGGTTCGAAAAGCAGTTAATGATGAGCTTCGGGCAACTATATGGGAACCTCAGCACATGGACAAGATAGTGCCATCATTGCTTTTCAACATGCACAAAATAGAAGATGTTGACAGGTAATTGTATTCCTTGTCACTGGTGTGTTTTTTTAAGCAATCTCTAGGCTAAGTTTTTATGATGCATTTTCTTTTCTTTTTAGTGGAAGCAACAACTCACCTTCACTAGCTGAGGCTCCTTGAAATTGATAGTGTAGGTCTGCATAATGGTTCTGAATGTTTCTTGTCTTAATATCTTTTCGACCTTTTTTTTTCACTTGCTTGAGATTTTGTTGGCCCAAAAGTTGTTCCAGAAATTATGTGTTCTTATTTTGACTTGATAAAAATTGTAAACTCTGTGTTTTATTGGCTCAGATGCAGAGATGAGTAAGCAAAGGCTTTTAGGTGACTCAAATGATTTTGCTACTTAGATTTGTTAAAATTTGAGGGTTTGATTCCTTTAGTCATTAGTAAGAACTGCTTGTCCTGCCTGAAACAGTGCTTGGACTAAGGAATTAGAGTTTTATTTATGCATAAACCCCTTCTCTTCTTTGCTTTCAGTGACTCCTAGGCATGTTACTTACCATGTTTACAAAAAGATATTCAGAAAGATCTCCATGACAATTAAAGTTGAGGAGATGTCAATCACCTTACAATTGAAAAGTCACTGCTTTCTTGGTCCATGATTAAACACTGTGTAGGTGTAAAAACTGTTTATTGGTAGCACTGGGAAATTTCCATGAAACCAACTTCAGCAGTGTGAGCAAATTAAATATTCATTCCATGTCCAATTCTGGCTGCTTCAAGACTTGCCTGCTAAGAGGCTCAGCAGCCTTCCTACAACAACAAGCTTTTCATGCTTTCACTAAGCCTTCTAGATGTGTCAGTTTCTCTTTTTTGGTTTGAGTTTTGACATTTATTTTTCAATTCCTCAGCTTTATTTTTGTTCTATCATCTTTGACTGCCAGTACCTGTCTCATCTCTAAAACAAATTTTCAGACTAAATAACTAAAATCAATAGTTGTCTCTGTCCCGGCCTTATCTATTTACTGCATATAACTGAGGGCCCACACAATATGTACAGAAATATCCACTTGAATTTTACATCTGAAGAGTGATCTGAGTAAGAGAGAATGGTTTCTGAAGCTGCTGTTTGAGCAAGGAGAGCCTGGTTTGCCTTTGCTTACTCTTCCAGGGCTGTTAGCTGCAGGTTGGCCCTTTCCTTTGATACTCTTTACAGTGCCCTCAGGCATCCACTTTCCTTTTTATAGCAGAAGGAAATTAACTACTGATGGAAAAACTGACTGAAGTAGGATTTGGATTAACCACTTAAAGTGGATCAGTTTATATGTACTGCAGGAGGGATTTTTATCATCTATGGGGCAAGGCAATAGTAGTGGTAGTGTAGAAAAACAAATACGTCAAAAAGCAACTTTCATTTCTGAACTGTTGTGTTTGAAACATGTCCTCTAATTCACATTGAACATCAAAAAAATAGACTAATCATTCTCCAAGTTCTGAGTAGGGGCCTTTGATGTGCGTATGACAGAAGACCTGAAAACAGTGCTTGTCAATTGTTATCTGCTGGTCTTAAATAATGTTACAGACAATTTCTCATTTTATTTTATGTGTGACTTCATATTGTGAAGCACAGAGACATCTTGAAGAGTAGGAGTAAGAAGCATGTTGTTCTGGCAGATGGAGTCAAAGCATTATTTGAGAAAGAGCAGAAATTCCAGAAAATACCCCCAGCTTAAGTCCATAGAAAAAAAAAACATTTTTGGTTAAAGCTGAAGTACATGTAGGTACTTACCTTAAAAGTCAGTGTAATTTTAGCTTGTGGCACTGAACAGCTTAATTCAAGATTCTTTTGAGTACATGCCAGGTGGGACACTTCTTGGAGTTAAGAATTTACTATTTAAATAACATCTTAAAAATACAATTGTATTTGTGGATGTCATTACTTGTTCATATGTCTGGGTGCACATTCTAGTTACATACCTATCAGACATTATGTTATGTGTATATCTATTTATGTGCATCTCCAAAATAGAGAAAGGATGTGCAAAATGGGTAATTCCCTTACTTTGTGACATATTCTTCATAAATGTGGAGCTAAACCTGCCAGCCTTACTTCAGGCTGAGGGATGCTCTAGCAATTAATGTAAACTCGGCTTCAAATCCTTGTGATACATCTCTAATGTTCATACAAATTCTGTTTTAGAGGAAGGTTAGAATTTATTTTTTTTTCTCAGGGTGACTGAATCATAGTCAAACTTTCCTGTACCTACTCTGCTCAAAAGTGGTGGTTAATTCTTACTTCACGTGTCCTGTTGTATCTTTAGATTTTGTGGCATTTAAGAAGTCTCATGCTTTAGTTGCTGAGTTGCTGTGAGCTCGTTTAAGTCTGTGATTAGGTGTTTGCTATGGAAACTGCTGTACTTCAACACATCCTCCTTCCAGTTTCTTGTTGCCACTTCTGCTAGAGATTGCCCACAAAAAAGCCAGTAGAGCAACAAAGGGAGTTGATCTTGCCCATTTCATTGTAAAGCATGTTTTCAGCCCTCCTGTGGTGCTACAAAAGGTCTAGATGCGGAGGGATACTGCTGTTCTTTTCTTAACTGTTGCAGTTGGATATCTCAAAGGTTTTCTAATATTTCTGTAAAAACCAAGTCAGTGAAACAAAATGAGTAGGAGTTACTCATTTGAATCTGGAAACTTAAGAGGCTGTACAAAGCTTTCCGATAAAACTAAAGAGAGTATTCAATATTCATTGTCTGTTATCTGACAATGCCAAGGAACATTTACTGAGAAATACTTTGAGGTAGGTGCTGTTAAAGTTCAAATAAAATGTTATTCCTGCAGACAACACAAGATAATTTCAAATAAAATGTTAACACAAGATAATTTTAGACATTCTGATGTGGTCAAAGAGTAACATTTTATACTAGGAAGATTCATCTAAGAAAAGACTTCCAAGCAGTGCTGAGAAGTCACCTTCTGTAGGTTTGCATATACAAGCACTTAAAACATAACTTATTTTATTTCATTTTAATCAGAATTCTTTCAGACAGGCTTAGCTCTGACTGCTGTGCTGCCTGCTTTCTTCTTTCCTCCCCGCACACCCACCTTTGCAATGCTGTGGTATTTTAGGGAATCTATGTCAAAACAGCAATGGAAATGAGGGTCCTACACTATCTCTTGTACCTTTTCTGTGCTGAGAAGGGTGCCCATCTCCCTAGATCAGAATCCAAGCATTGCAGGGGAAGGAAAAAAAGAGGAGGTTGGGTGGCACAGCAGTTTGGATAAAGCTGGAGTTTTGTGGTGCTCACGGTGGATTATATACAAATTGTCATACCTTTTAAAATTCTAATCATGCTGCATTTGTAAAACTATTTCTGCTTATCTAGCAGGGTTTCTGAGGCTCTTCTTTTGTTAAAATCTGACAAGTTAGCACTGTTGTGGTAACTCAAACGCTGAGCCAACAGGATTTTCATATGGCTGATTTTGGATTGCAGTATTATTGGAACACCAGAAAGCCTTTTGCCATCAAAAGATATATTACAACTATGTTGTTAACATGCTCATTTGACTAGTGATATTTCAATTTTCAACTTTCTATGATGCTCTAAAGCTTTTATGGTGCTTAACTAAACTGAATGCTCTTGGTTGACAAACGTATTTAACACACAAGCTTGCACTGCAGAATTGAAATTATATTTAAGGTTTTTGGGTACTAGTTTCCGCAGTCTAAAATTAAAGTTGCATCATGTTAATGTAAGTGAATGAATCCTCACTTAAGTTCCTATAATGTGTTTTGTGAGAGGAAAAAAAAGGTTGCTACTTGTAGGTGCAGTGACTCCTGATAAGTACTGGAGGTACCCTGGGGGAGCTGTTTGCTTTCTTTCTGAAACCTGTGTTCACCACGGTGCCCACAGCCAGGGGCTCAGCACTGCCCTGTCCACAGTAATGATGGAAGACACTCAGGTAGAAGGTGACCAACTTTGCACTCTCTATTTAGAGGTAACTGTGTGGGTGATAATGTTCTGATTAGTTCACTCAGACTTTTTTTTTCAACTCACAAGCTATCTGTGCAGAAATACTGGAGTTTCATTTAATGCTCACCCACACAGTACGGACTCAGTAGAGGGCAAGTGAATGAGATCATTACTCTGAACAATATTACTAAGATTATGTCTAAATTTTTTTAGTGATTTCACAGCCTTCATACATTATTAGCAACACATAGTGTTTTGTCAAAATGTGGTAGGTAACAAGTTAACTGCATATTAGCAGCTTTTGTGTTTGCCATATAAATAACGACTAATATAGTGCTCAGTACTGAGTGAACAGTTGATGATCTATGGTCCTGCTATGAGAGAATAAAATACTTTATTCAGAGTTCTGGTTTGGTGCATATTTGAAATACAGTTCTTGCCTAGTTCAAGCATGTGACTCATGACTGTTTTAATCCAACGGTGGATACAGTAAAGAAAAAGTGCATGTTAGTCAATGATATAATCAATGCATTTTTTCTTATTTCAGCAGAATAGGGCCCCCATCCTCTCCTGCAGCAGGAGTGAAAGAAGAAAATCCTTCTATGCTGGCTGAGAATTGTTTCAGGGAACTACTGGGACGAGCAACCTATGGAAATATGAATAATGCCGTCAGACCAGTTTTTGCGTAAGTTGAAAATTCATGGAAGATCTTAAGAGATTTTCTTTATTTCATTCTCAATTCTGTTGCATTAAATTTCTTCCTGCTTTTCAGCTCAAAGGTTTCCATTCACATGTCTTGAAAAAATTGCCCCTTTTCTAATCTCTCCTCTTTGCTGCCTTTCTGTAAACTTGAGTTCAGTTGTGGAGGAATGCATGTCTCGCTTTACGGATTTTTAGAAGTGAAACAGTAATTTGCATGAGTTGTTGCTTCAGCTGGCCTTTTTTTTTTTTTCAATGTGAAACTTCATCCAAGCTATTAATGTCCCATAGATGAGTGTTGCAATCAGTGGAGAGACAAAGCAAGTAAAACACAAGTAGCACAAAGAAATACTGTCCCCCATAAAGTTACAGTTTGTATTTTCCTGCCGTTTTCTTCCAGGACTTGTTTCAGTATTCTTTGAGGAATATCTTTAACAGCTGATTTAAGATTGAGTGACAGATATGGACACAGTATGCACATAATGAACAAAAACACACAGTACAAATTATACCTCATCAAGTATAATATAGTAACACTCAGTGATACCACCAGCTTTCACACCCTGGCTTTTCCTCGTTATGAGGAGACCTGCTTACTTCTTCTTGTAGATTTTTCAAAGTATATCCCAGGTACAGGATTACCTTCTCTCAGATGGCCCAGTTTTTCCCACCTAGCTTAAGTATTTTATTTATACACTGAAAGACCTTCAAGCTACCAAAAGCCATTTTCAAGTTACTAGTCTTAAGAACAGAAATTACAAAGATAGAGTTGGTGTTGAAGACAGAAAACTTTTGTAACCTCTTATTTATCCTGAAAAAGCATTGACTACAAAGAACTGTACCATTCCCTTACGTTCTGTATGTGTCTGTTATACCAGCCTGATAGGGGTTTCTGTTGCAAAGTTGAGTGTTTTATTAAAAAACACTGACTCTTTTCCTAGATTTAAAATTTGCATTCCTTCAAAATACCTCTGATCACAGTGAACACCTAGGTACTAAACAATTGGGGTGGACTACTTGGTACTGTACTGCAGCTGCTCTCTTACCACTTCTCAATTCTTTTTGTGGGTTTATCTCAAAACTTGATCATCATTTGCAGTGACTTGAATCATTCTAGTATCTGGGAAGTTTCCTATGAATAATTCCTGATGCCACAGACTAGAGGTAGTGCTTGGTTTGGGGTTTGAGAAGGCATCATAGCTGTTTTTCCTCTGGCTAATCTAAAGACTACATCTCTAAAGTTATTCCCAGCCTATTTTCATTTCTTACATGCTATGACTGTAAGGAACCAGTTGACTCTGTGTGCACCTCAGCTTGCCACATGCTGCATTTATGCACCAAAATGGGTAGATAATGACCTGTTACTCAGAATATGTTATCTCCTCTATGAATAGAGAGTCTTTGTTGTCACCATTTTTGTGTTCCATTTTGAGGACAAATTTCCAAATGTGCCTTTTTAGAAATGATTGCTGTAAAGGTTTAGTATTTTTGAAGAACAAGAGATGGAGAAAATGCAATTCAGGCTGTTTTTCCTAAACAAAATGGGAGTGCTCTATTTAATCAGCTTTACTTTGTGAATGACAGAACACTTAGAATGAAAGTTTGATATAGCCTATTGTCCTTTATCAGATTGAAAAACCTGACTTAGCTTCTGATTGGAAAACAGTTTCTTTGAATAATATTCAGCTATTTCACAACTTTTAAAGAAACTCTGGAAATATAGATAAGGCCTCTTGTTACAGTGCTGACATGAGCGTGCAGGTTCAGTTCCCCACCTGAAAGCTTGCTTCGTGTGGCCCTGCAGTATCAGGCAACATGTGCCACTTCTTTGCAAAACTGAGAGAGCAGTGCTGCTCGCATTGTGAGGGAGGGTTTATTCAGTGATTGAGGGATTTAAATATAATGAAGCTAGTAGAAATCTGAAGTCAGTCTCATGGTATAGGTTTGGATTGACATTAATTTTTCCTTGCCTTAGGTAGAAAATCTCCATGGTTATAAGTGTCTACATACAGTAGCTACAAACTCTCAAGTAATAATTTGTAGTAAAATCTTACAGATCAATCTCACTAATTGCTTAATGAAAGTCAAAAAATGTTACATGAACATTACATGAAATAAATTTTTATGTTGTGTCAACAGTCAGAAGCTATTGAGATGTATTTAGCATGGATTTGCAATGGTGAATAGATTAGACAAATTCAGAGAGATCCAGAAATCTGGTGAAACTTCCCAAGTGTAACGACTGCATTTCCATTCTTGTCAGTTACCACATCACTTTTGCAGGGGTTTGGAATATTAACGGACTGGTGTTCAATATTCTTTCAGCAAACATGATGCATGAGCAGAATATTTTATGTATTCCCATACATGCATGCCTCAGTTATGCTTTCTGATCCTTGGTATCAATTTATCATCTATCGCTTAAAGGATTACTTGTATGTGTGGCACTGAGAAGGAATTCAGGGATCATTAGTGGCTTTCTCCCCAGAAACTTGCATTATTGCTTTTGCTGTGCCTTTGAAATTGAGAGACCTAATTGTGCACATTTGCTACATATATGCAGCAGATCTCAATGAAAAGCAGAGTTTGGTGTTTGTTAATCCAGCAATAGAACGTTTTGCGGTCTTTATTAGGTATTCTTTATTGGAAGAAATGTAATTTGGGAAAAAAGAAAAGAAGAGGAGTTAAGGTGCGACTTGATTTTAACTGAAGTAAATGCACCATACTAAAAATACCCTTTACTGTCTTCTGCAAAAACAAAACTACATTGAATACACTTGTTATGATCATACATGTAAAATACATCACCCACAGGAATCTAATCCTGCTGTCCTTAGGAGGAAAATTCCAGTATACAAAGTATGCTGCCCATTGAGCTGTTACACAAAGCTTTAACCAAGTCTCTCATCTTCCCTCAGCTGTCTTCCCAGCAGTTCATCTACCTGAAGCAGCTAATACTTGGCCTTTCTGGCAAAATAAAACTATGTCTTGTTTAGAGAGGAATGTTTTGGTTGGTTGTTTTTTGGGGGCGGCAGGGTTTGGGGGGGAGATTGTTTGTGTTTGTTTTGGGGGTTTTTGTTTGTTTGGGTTTTTTGGGTTCTTTTTGTTAACATCATACGAGATGCAGTTGACCATAATCTGCCCAAATGGATCTTTGGGGCAGATGGATAGGAACTCTCAAGGGTAACAGAGAACACATGCTGCCCTGAAAGATTAGAGGATCAGTTCCAATCAGGAGAAGATGGTGGAGAGTGTGATTTTCCATTTGATGAGACAAATAAAATACATCAGCTAAAATAAAGTATCATGTACGAGATGTGATGGACTGTACTGGAATAATATTAAGAGAGGAAGAAGACATGAATAAATACATTATAAGCCACTAAGCCTTGAAGGATGTAAAGATGTAATTTTGTTTGGTTTTCTGTCCCAAGGCAGGATTAAATACACCTCTGTGCAAGAAAGGCAGCTATCCCCAACAGGTACTCAAGTGGGATATTTAGTAATGCAAATCTGCTGCTTTATTGGCAGGCAAATGCCTTTAAAATTCCTGACATTCTTTCCTCTAGGGATTTCTGTTAAAGGTATGTGATGTGTCAAAATGGCAGAACTTTTTTTTAATCTCTGCAATGGAGTGCAAGATAATGTAGGGCACAGGAGATGCTTTGTGTCATCTGGTTTAATGAACCTTGAAGGAGAGCTGTGTACCTGGGTGACTGGGCTGGGAGCAGCTGCCCAGTGAGGGAACTGAGATCTCCAGAGTCTTGCCAGGGTCAGTTACAGCATCCAGCCAGTCCTCCTGTGTTCACAGTGCTGACTTCTTTTGCTTCTAGGGCTTTTGAGTTTGCTGTTTCAGGCAACTTTATATGTTTCCTAAGTTCTTTGAGAAAAGGAAGAGCAGTAATGAATCTGTAGCCAAGATACCTATTTACGAGCACAACTTAAATTCAGGTTTTGTTACAATGTTTTTTTGTTGGCTTGGCATGTTTGCTGTTCATTGGCAAATTTGTTTGTGGATTTGTGTTGATTTTTTTTAAAACCTAAATCATACTGATTAAAATGCATCTATATTTACCTTTTCTTCAATCTTCTAGACTGAAAAACACGGGGGTTTTTTCATGCTTTTTCAGGGACTCAGATCTCTTTTCTTGCAAAAATCAGTGTGCCCTATTCATAGCTTTCAACATTTCTGCTTAAGCAGAATTCTTTTTGTTTGCTTGAAACTCTGATACACTTTTTTTCATTTATAGTTCCTATTTCATTTAAAGAGAAACTGATGCATTTATTATTTGGATTTTGATTTGATATTTCTTGCAGTAAGTGTTGAAATGCTTCGGAGTGTAAAGGCATACACGAAGAACAGCTCTTTTTTGTTTTCCGTATATTTTATTTATGAAACCACCATGAAAGCAAAAATATTTTTCAGAGTTTCTATTCTGGATGGAGCATTCAGCCCTAGTTATTTTGCAGCTTGTAATTCAAAACAACTTATTTATGTTCTGTAGATTAGAAATTTTCAAGGTGTTGCAACCTTCAGCAGATCCCTTTTGTAAATCTGATGTCATAGCACTGTATGGAAACAGTATATTCTTTACTATATATGTTTGGTGTAACTAGGTTCCTTAAATTTCTGGAGCAGGAATTTCTGTTCAGCCAAATGCTTGTGATCACATCCTAAACCTAGAAACTAAATGCTTTTGTGAAGTTCTGAATTTCTCATCTAGTTCCTAAGTCATTGTGTAGAAGTTTTATGTAACTAAATATTCCCTTTGAGATGACTTTTGAGAAAATTCTTAAGATACCATTTATTATATCTGCAGAATGTAATTGTTTAATTATGTCTTAATTTTTGCTTACAGGCATTTAGACCATCACAGACTATGGGATCCTAATGAATTTGCTGTTTCCTGCTTTAAAATCATCATGTACTCTATACAGGTAGGATTTTCTCCTGGATTTTTTTCCTTGCATACATGTTTAAAGCACATGAGAGAGATTTCAATGCTCATCTCACCATGCTAGTGGTAGACAGTAGATGAATTCAAAGAATCCAAAAGATCCAAGGGAAGGTAGTGGGGTGGTCCTTCTCCAGAACAAGAAGCAGGGTAACCATGCTGATGTGACATTGTGCTTGACAAGAAAATCTCTCAGGTTGGTTATTTCTGTGTGCCAATACAGCTGTGCTGCTTTTCCAACCCAAGAAACCAGCTTCACATGCAGGTGTTGTGTTGAGGATTTTTAATAGTGAACAACCTGTATTGCGGCCTTAAGCTGAAGGAAGGAAGATAGAGATTGAATATTAGAAAGAAATTCTTTATCAGAAGAGTAGTGAAGCACTGCAACAGGTTGTACAGGGAAGCTGTGGCTGCCCCATCCCTGGAAGTGTTCAAGGCCAGGTTGAAGAGGCTTCTGAGCTACCTGGTCTAGTGGAAGGTGTCCCTGCCCATGGCAGGGGGCTTGGAACAAGATGGTCTTTAAGCTGTCTCACAACTTAAGCTATTCTATGATTTTGCGAGTATCTCTTGTAAACATAAAGGCGTTTTTTTTGTCTTTGATTGCATCAAACACAGATGCCCAGAAGATAAAAGCGTAAAATTCCAGGTTTGTGGGAGAAAGCTGAGTTTTCTCAGCATTTACATCAATGGTGCTGAATTCTTTGAACTGCAGTTAGCTGAGTGGAGTGCCACTTCATACTTGGTCTGTGCTTCTGGATGTTCCTGCCTATTTTAAGACCCTAAGCTTTTGTACACTGGGCTGGCTGAATGAACCTGTATAGCTTCATTTCTCTCATGGCAGTTCTTTAAATCCATATTTAGTCATGAATTGATTGTAATTTTGATAAATTTCTGAAGGAAAATGTTGCAGAATGGGAAAATGGTCATGACCATAGCTGAGTGATGTATGAGCTTATTCTTGTTAAAGTCACAGATGAAGATTTTCTGTCTGTTTTTTTAACAGGCACAATATTCCCATCATGTAATACAAGAAATCCTGGGACACCTTGATGTCCGCAAAAGAGATTCACCACGAGTTCGTGCTGGCATTATTCAGGTTCTTCTGGAAGCAGTTGCAATAGCAGCTAAAGGATCAATAGGTAAATTGTATTAAATTAAAGGCATCAGGGTAAAGGATAAATTTGCAAGGTGGTCCTTATTTTCACTTTGGTTTCAGACTGATTAAAAACATTTTGAGAAGGTTTTGTGTATTATTTTCTTTTTCCTTTATGCTGATAAAATGCTTGAAATCTTACTTGGTTTACAGTTACTCCAAGCATATGTACTTGGTTTTTGACTCTTATGTAATCCTTTGCATTGAAGAAAATGAGTGAAAAAAATTGTGAAAGGCAGGTACTCCTGTTTGGAAAGAAATCATAAAGTCTGAGAGAACTATGTGTCACTGCAAAATGTCAAGAGTACTATCGCTTTGTGATACAGCTCTGACCTGAGTATTGCAAGAGTAGAATGACCTTTGAGAAATTTTACCTTATTGACTGTGAAGCAGCTGAAATAAGGTGAAATATGTTACTTAAAATTAGGATAGTTCCTTGAAATAAGAGTACTTATGAAGGGATGTCCAGTCTAGTGCTCTGTACCTGATGTTCTTTGGTATCCTGCTGAAATACTGTTTCACTTCATTAGCTTGACCCTGAACCTGTCCCTCCTCTTTATATGAGACCCACTTGCATGCGCAGACTTGTGAAATCTTTTGCCATATGATGAAAAGAGCTCATTATTTGATCTAATGTATAAAACTGGATTTTAGTAGCAGGTTTTGAAATAACTGAAGCTCAGGGGCAAGTACCTGCAGTTTAATCCATTGTTGATGCTTAATTTCAGAGACCACTCCTATTTTGTGTCTGAAACTTGGGTGGTGAGTTGACTCTGGGCCCATTTTCATTCATGTTTTCCACAGAACAGGGACAGTGTAGAAAGAAGATGAGAAGTTTCATGGATCAAGATAAAGACAGTTTGATGAAAATTGATGGGTGAAGCAAAAGTTGCATGCACAAGGAAAATCAGATTCCCTCCAGCCTGGCCAGACACAGTAGTGGATCATAATGGATTATGCATACATACCTGATTGTATTTCCTGATTCCAAGTTAATTTCTGAAATATCAAAGTGTAGGCACACCTCAAAGGTTTTATCTCTAGTCGTGATGCCTCAAACACTGTATTTCACTTGGTTCTCTTCATCACCCTATCTCATTACTCGAGAAAATGGATTGAGAAGCTCAGTTTTAATTTTCTTCAGACATCTCCCCCTTGACAAGTGCTGTCACTGTTACTTGTTGTTTCCAGGCCCAACAGTTCTGGAGGTTTTTAATACCTTGTTGAAGCACCTGCGCATCAGTGTTGACTTTGAGCTGGGTGACAGACGCAGTTCGGCAGGAAGTGGCACTTTAAGCACGAGCTCCAAGGAGAGTGATGAGAGGATTGTCCAGAATGCAATTATTCAAACAATTGGTGAGTAATGCAATTGACACAGGCTCACTTAAAATTCCTCCCCTTTTCCCTCTTCCCCAGTGAGATGATATTGGACCAGCTTGAATCGTGAAGGAATACTGCCAAATGTGGTTTCTCTGATTGTGTTTGCCTCTCATTCTCAGTCTTGCTTTATGTGTTTGATTTCTGAAAGGTTTTCCTTTCAAATGTTAACTGAGCACATAGCCAGGAAAAATTAAAAATACTGGTGGACTTAAAATTAATTTTAATTGTTTTATTATGTAGGCCTTGAAATGTAGAAATCTCTACCTTTGGTACAGAACTTCTAATAGTCCTTTTATGAAAATCACTGCAAACAGTCATAAACAGTAATACATATTTTAGTAGGTACTACTTTAAAATTGATAGAAAGAATGTTAGACATCGCAGCAACAATGACACCTAATGGCCAGTTGTGTCACCATCACTTAACTGAAGTAATTCAATGCGCAGCACTGGAAATGATTTTCTTAACAGCGTCTCCCCCTTTCTCAGATTTTCCCTTTATGATAGTGATGTTACATATTGGGGTGCATTTATGATATGTATTCCTTTTCTTAAAGAACAGGGGGATGTAGCTTAAATGTTCTTCACTGATCTGTACCTTCACTTGCCTTGAAGCTTTCTAGAGCAGTAACAAGTATGTAGTAGATTATTTCTCATCACTTCAGTAGAGCTCCCAAGTTAAACTGTTAAACCCTCCCCCCCCCAAAAAAAATCCCAGAAATCCCACAAACCAATGTTTTAAAATAAAGCTTATTTCTACTGAAGTTAGCGTTATACTATTTCACAGTAATAAAATAGAATATCTGGAGTTGGAAGGGACATATGAGGATCATTGAGTCCAACTCTCTGTTCCTCCCAGGACTGCTTCAACTAAACCATGTTTCTGGGAGCATTGTGCAGATACTGCTTGAGCTCTGCCAGGCTTGGTGCTGTGACCACTTCCCTGGGAACCTGATCTAGTGGCCAACCTTCCTTTCAGTGTCCCATCCTTTCCCAACCCTTCCTAATGTCCCAGCTGAACTTTCCCTGATGCAATTCCATCCCATTTCCTCACGTCCTGTCAGAGAGAGAGATCACCCTGTCATTCAGAGAGAGATCAGCACCTCCTGTTTTGCTGCTCCCCTTGAAGGTGTTTGATGTTCTTAGATCAAGGCACTCAAAGCACAGACTTGAGGAGAGGCTGCAGCAGTGCAGTGCAGGTGGGACAGTCACGTCCTCAACCAGCTGGTGATGCTGTGCTTGGTGCGCCACCACAGGGCACAGTTGGCTCTTTTGGCAGCCAGGGCACACTTGATTCACACTCAGCTTGCCACTAACCCCTGATCTCTTTCCAAGGGGAATGTTGGGAATAACAGTGTTATCTCAGTTCACTGGGTACACTGCCACAGCTGTGCCCACTGCTGGGGCTGTGCTGCTGTCAGAGCAGGGCCCAGCCTGCAGCTGTTCCCATTGGGGCTGTGTCTGGGCAGCTGCTTCAGTTGTGGGTACAGAGCTGGGAGAGGACAGGGTCTTCTGCCAGTGGAAACCACTTCTCCCTGGTCGAGCTGGTGGAGCTGCAAGTGCCCTTCCTGCCAAGTGATGCTAGCACTCCCTAAGAGCTACTTTGAAAGGCAGGGGAGGTGTGTGTGCCTGACATTTCTCCTGGCCCTGCCCAGGTTCCCTCAGCCATTTTGGCTCTTCCTGCTGCCATGAGGTTCTCCTGGTCCAGGAACCCTCCCTGTACTCTATGCTAGAGTGCTCCTCTTGCCATGGTCCTGGCACAGAAGCTGCTCACCTCATCACTCCCCAAGAGCAGCAACAGTCATAAAATACTTGCATGTCTCTGGGATTTTTGTCCCCTCACTTGTAATATTTATTGGAGACTTAACAGACAAAAGTAACAATACTATGTGCTATGAGAAACACTTCCAATTCCTCATTAGGTAGAAGTTAATAGACTCTAGATACTTAATTTTTAAATTGTATATTTAGAAGAGGGTAAAATTAGAAGGTTTTAGTATTCAAAGATGAAAGTTAATATCATGTAAAAGACTCCCTGTAATCATTCAGCAAAAATAAATATGAGATTATGCCCTACATCAAGTCATACATATATTCTTCATCTATTTTGACCTGTTAATATATTCCTTGTTTTTTAAAGGTTCTCTTATAAAGAGAAGAGCCCCATATCTCTTTTTCTTCTGTGATTTCATTCTGTTCTAGGATTTTTTGGAAGCAATCTCCCAGATTACCAGAGATCAGAGATTATGATGTTCATTATGAGCAAAGTTCCTGTTTTGGGGACAACTTCAAAATCGCTGGATCCCAGTAACCTTGGGTTTGTATATCCTACATTTTTAAATTTCAAATTAAAAATCTAGATTTTAGAATCCTGATAAATTGAGAAGTGAAAAACTGTAAGAACAGGGAAATGCAAACTCTCCCTCCATAGGGGCTGTATTAAATACTGTGCCAAACCAAGGCAAGCTCAGTGTCAGCAATATGAAATCAACCTACAGACCATTATGTTACTGATAAGAATTACCTGATTGGAAGGCAGTTTATTTTTCACTAAAACATTCTTTCTCTCTGCATCTGTACAATTTTTTTTCTGAAACTATGTACTTTATGGTTGCTAATTCCATAACTTTTTGAATGTGAGTTTTGAGAGTGAGAGGAATTCAATTATAAATACATTTTTTCAAATAGCTGCATAATTTGCAAACTATTTTAAAGGTTGTTTTGGTTTGGTTTTTTTAATTCTGTACAAGTTGACTTCAGATGAAGAAATAACTGCACAAAATTCCAGTGAATTTTTAGTTTTCCCTCTGTATTTTGAAACAGGAAAAAAGCTATAAGTGGGCAGACTTAATAAATCCACAATTTAAAAGTCACCCTACACTGAATACTTTTTCTGTAAAGGAATAATTTTGTTTAAAAGACTGCATTTCCTCAGTATGGGGAAATCACTGAAAAGGCTGCAGCTGTTCTTTCCAGATGTTCACAGACATTTTGCTCCACATAAGTGATCCCCTACTAGATTCAATAGGAAGTCATTGTCATTCTTCAGTTTCTTGATGGCTTTTCATACAGTATCCCTGCAGCATGGGATGCTGTTCCATGGAAGATCCGAATCTGTGCCAGGCAGTTGTCACTCATTATGGAGGTATTTCAAGAACGAATCCATATGAAATTCTCTACTTGGATTAACAGTTGGGGGTGGTGTTTTGTTTTTTAACTGTATAGTTTTCCATTTATGAGATTCTGTGTAAACATGTGCCTGAGCAGTGTGTAAGTATGATGTGCATATGTCACTGAGCAAAAAAGGCTTTCAGATTGCTGATAAAGTCTTGCATTACTTAGAATTTTGATTTCAGCTCCCCAAGACATTTGAATGATACAAACAGGCAGGATTGTAGCCCATTAAGGTAGAAGTTTACACTATTACGTAGAAGCCAAATTTGTGAGAGGATTTATCTTCCTTGACACTATTTAATGGACAAAATAGCTTGTACCTTTTTTACTTTCCTGAAAGAATCTCTGAATGGAGCAATTTATTCCAAGTGCATTTTATCTCCTAAAATCTTGGAGGAATAGTGACTGTATACCTTTAGCTATTTGGCTACTTTTAATACCTGCAGGAAGGAAATGAAAACAGATTAAAAACAGTAGTGTTTTATGTACCTTCCTGTGATATGAAAGCTGAGGAGTCTTTCAGTTTTTCTTACTGATTTTGCCAATAACTTTTTTCCAGTCTTAAAATTTTGGGGTCTGATTAAGAGAAGAAATGCCCATGTTTTTTAAAAGACTCAATTGCATTTTAATCCAGAAGAAATGTTCAGTGCTGATGCTTGTGAAAATAACATCAAGCTCTTAGTGGCAGAACATTTTAGAGATTTCTGAGTAAAACATAAAGATTTATATCTGTGTCACATATACCATTTAGCTTTTTCTTCAACTGCATGTACTCCAGTTTTTAAGCCTTTCTGTAAATGTGTCTTTCAAAAACATTATGTTATTGCAGCTCTATTATTATACTTTCCTTTATCTGTGATCATCCAGCATCCCTTCCAAGACTGCTGTATTCACTTGTCAAAAACGAGAATAGTGTCTAGAGTAGAATAATATTTCAAAGATGCAAGAAAACCTAATTTGCATTTTTTTTCCTAATTGCAGAGATCTGGGAACCAGGAGGATTCAAATCATGTTATTGAGATCTTTACTTATGGTAAGCCTTCATGATCAGTATACTATGTTATAAACACAGTATTTCACTTTATGTATGTATTTATATATAAAAGTACAGTATAACAACACTGAATTATGAAAATAAATATACATTCATGTTGCATAGACCTGTAATTCTATTGTGTAATATTGTGAAAGCATTTTTCCAACTTGCATTACAAACAGCACAAGAAATACGCCTCCACCTCTTAGAGCACTTCAGTGAATGTCAGTTATAATTGGATCTGCAGATCCAAAAGAACATCCTAGAGTAGGTTGAGTTCTGCCAGCAATACTGGCAACATCAAAGTGAAATCACTTTTATCTCTGAGCCTGGAAAAGTGATATTTAGTAGAATGGCCAATATTTTTAAAACCATGGGAATGGATACCTCAGACACTGTTGTTCTTTCCTTCCCAATGTTTCCCAAATTTCTTGTAAGGTGTGATTTAATCTTTTATCACAAATACATTTTTCAACTGTAAATCTTCAAAGAGTATTTCTGGAAATAGACCCAGATGGTAAAAATCAGAAAGTGGGTAGTAAAGGAGGTTCTTGCCAGTATAATCGTGGCCTGTTTTGTTGCAGAAGCTGAAAACCGTTAAGTGACTCAAACAGGGGAATGATTTCACAAACTAAAGCAGAATAATGTCCTCCTGGAAAATGAGATTCTATCCCTGCTTTGCCATGAAACTCATGTGTGGTGTTAGGCAAATAGGTTAACCCATTCTTGGCTTGTCCAAATCTGAAATCTTAGACTCTGGTTTGCAAAAGAGCTGGGCATTCAGAGTTGCAACTTAAGGATAGAAAACTTGTTAGGAAGGCCCTCAGGTGGTTATTTTGCACGTTGTCTCCATTAAACACAGACTCAGGTATGTCTAAACTGTTACTGACAATATTCACCTCACGAGTATTAAAATTCCATTAAAACAGGTAATAATTGCTCTAATGATTTTGAGTGCTACATAGCCTGTAAGTACACTTTAAGGGAGTCAGAGTGTACATGTAGAAGGGGTTTAACATTTTGGACACTGAATTTTGGTTTGCATCTCTTTCAGAATATGGAAGTAAAATCCCATCATGGCACAAGGGTGTGAAAGTCGTTTTTCTGATGCTTAATAAATTAGTCATTGATAAATATTGTGGAAAAAATACAGTGTTGTACATCATGTATTCTTTACAAAAGAATAATAGTTCATAACATAATTAGTCTGTTGTCATGCATACACAGGCAGTTGAATGCTTTATAGGCAGTTGAAATCTGGCACTTCATTAAAAGTGTGCACTTAGATTTGCAGCCTTGCTGCTTGTAATATCAGTCATTTTCCATTTTCAGAATGGTTGATCAGATATTTCTTGTCCCCTGGTGCTCCTGTCAGCCACATCCCTGTGAACCCCTCAGTTAAGCTGAGGGCACCTTGCCGTGGTTTAACCCAGAGGCAGCAGGGACCACCCAGTCACTCACTCACTGCCCCAGGGGGATGGGGAGAGAACCAGAACAGTACCAGTGGGAAAAGTGGGTTGAGGTGAAGACAGTTGAGTAAGTAAAAAAAGGAAACCAAGAAAAACAAAACCAAGAGATGAAAAAAAGAAGTAATAACAAAATAAAACAAAACCCCCACCTAAAAAAAAAAGAATTGCTCACCACAAGCCAACTGATAGCCAGCCAGTCCCTGAGCAGTGGCAGCCTTCACAAACTGCCTCCTGTTGTGCTGCTGAACATGACACGTTTTAGTATGGGATATCCCTCTTGTCTGGAGGTGTGCAAGCCCTGCTGAGCAGTAGCCAAATCATCACTGTGTTACCAGCACTGGTTTGGTCACAAAGCCAGAACACTGTAGCACATGTGCTGCTGTCAAGAAAATCACCTATCCCAGCCAAAACTAGTACAACACAGTTCACATGTAAAAGTTGTAAGGGTATGGAATATATATAAAGAAGATACAATTGTTATGTAAGTCTTAGATGAAAATACTAGAGCACTTATTATAATTAAATTTGGAATAATTTTGCTCCCCTCATCTTCAACAGGTTATATATACTTAGTAATATATTTTGAGATTGTAATATTCTGGTAACGACTGTTTTAAAGGATGGTAAATTTTAAATATTTCTGACTGCTGTAGATGTTCGGCTAATTAAAATTTGAATTAATAGTTAGGTAGAAGTTTTTATTCTTTGTGTACCTGCAGAGTTTGCTTTAATTAAAAGTAATTGAATGAGACATATCAGACGTACTGTTAATTTTTAACACTACGTCTAACACTACGGTAACACTACGGTACCAGATTTCTGAGAAAGTGATATTTGCTTACTTCATGTTTTGCAGTAAAGTAATATCCAAAATCTTTAAAGTGTACATATAGGCCCTGATTTCTCATTTTTTATTTCACATGAGCTTACTCTACCATGTGTGAACAGCTCATAACCTGAAATGGAAAAATCTCTATTGTAATCATTGACTATCATCTTCAATTTATGCCCTGCAACTTTTCATAGGCCATATAAAAAGAATATTGTAAATCATGCCTTTATTTTTTGATTCGGGGTGTGCTTGAAAAATCCTTTTAACATGAGGGACTTGATTTGAAAATGTGTGCTAAAGTCCTTCCAAATTCATACTGAGGTCAGGAATTTTCAAAATTAATACAATACTTCAATTTGAATCAACCTTGCAGATGCCAAAGCAAATTCACTAAAAAGTGAGTGTCTGTTGCAGTTAATTCTTATAATGCAGTAATGACACTTGAATTTTATTTCCAACAATGAACAGGTGACTTCAGGATACAAAGGCACAACAATAAGTAATGCACTTCCTGCCCCCTTTCTGGACCCATTGTTGTCTCCTTCACTCATGGAGGACTCTGAGCTGAGGCAGCTGGTCCTGGAAATCCTGCACAACCTCATTGATCGACACGACAACAGGGCCAAGCTGAGAGGGATAAGGTAGTGCTTTTTATTTATTGCCTATTTGAAATTCCAGTTCATTACCTGAGTGACAAGCACTGTTGATTTTTAAATGTTTTTGCTAATATGAATTATTAATGCACTGTTTTGGCAAATGCATAGTGCTCAGTATCATTTATTCATGGCACGTGTTTTACAGGTAAGCCTCCGAGCACAGTACCTTAAAAGAACATTACAAATATCATAGTTCAGCTGTGTAGAAGACAGAATTTTATTTTTGTTTTTTTTTTTTTTTTAATGTAGATTAAAAAATGCATGGTTGTTATAATTCTCTTTCTGGTTCTCCCTCTTCAACTGGAATTTGAATATCCTTGTTAAGCATGGATATAATTAAAATGGGAATTGGGTCAAGATCTATTTAAATAGTTCCTGTATTCCACATTCTCTTCTTTTCTAACCTTTTTTTTTCTTCCTATAACAACACATTTCTTTCATTTGTAGAATAATCCCAGATGTTTCTGATCTAAAGATAAAACGAGACAAGATTTCGAGGCAAGACGTGAGCTTCATGAAAAAGGTAATAGAATGAAGCATCACTTTTGTATCTAGACATAACTGAACCGCTGGTTTTGTTTCCCTTCTACACCTGTAGTTTTGCAACAAGTCAAAAAGATCAGTTTCAAATGATTGTAATCAACTTACAGTGATTTCAGTGTTGAGGTGCTCTAGATAAATTATTCCATGCAATAAAATTTTAATTTATGTCTTCAGTTAAAACCTTTATATGCATGAAATTAGAACAGCATATGTCAAAGCCATGATTCTGAAAAGATCTCCCTGTTGTTAGATCCCTGTGCAGCATTTTATTTTTGCTCAGTAGCAGTTTGTATTTAGAAATCTTTTAATAGTTGTGGTACAGGGTCTTCTGTCTTATGTTTTAGGTAAAGATGTCTAAGAAAGTTAACTTTGTACAAAACAGCTGTCTTCCTAAGAGATTGTTTTCACAGGACTTTGCACCAGGTATACATATACCTTTGTACCAGATAATCATATATAGGACTTCTCGGTATATATGGTTCTAAAGAAAAACAGGGTTTTTTTAGATGATACTTACATGGAATGAAAGTGCCTACAGTAGACACCTTGGGTTTTATGTGGGAAAAATGCACAAAGCTGTGACTGTGGTTTATCTGTGTAGGTATGTAAACAAAAGCCAGAAAACAGTGAAGTAGGCCAAAATACTGCATATGTAATAATATGCAAAGTAGAGTTGTACAGCATTCAAGTAATACTTCAAGGTAAATGTTCTTGCTAAGGTAGTCCAGTTAATATTATTTCCAGTACATGTACAACTGCAATAATACAATTATAAAAAATACTCCAACAGTGGCAATTATTAGTAATGTGTCTTTTAAATAATGAATTAAATTTTAGTTCGTTAATTTAATATGTATGATTTCAAGCAGTTTAGATAAGATGTATTTTCCTAGATTCAAATTGTAGCTGTCAAACTAAATATTTGAGTTGTTAATATTGATCTGAAAAAAGTGCAGAAGAGGAAAAGAGATTCTTCACAGGTCAAGAAAAGATCGTACGGGTTTCTAAAAAAATATATTAACCCTGGGAAATTAAGTAAGTCAATGATTGTGTGCTACTCTTTCAGGTGAATATCACAAGTGTAACGTTACTCACTGTCAGGGTCCGCAAACATATGCAGGGGACCTGATGGTCCGTTTTAAGGATCTCAGAGCGCAAAAGACACAGCGGGGGACAACTCAGTTTACTCAATCAAAATGCACCTTTATTTAGTGCCAACAAATGCAATAGTGGGGAGACAAATAAAGAATAGTAAGAAAGATAGAAAAGAAGGGAAGGGGATTATAGCTACCAACGTGGAGGGACGAGTCCTCGAGGCATAGAGATGCCGATAGACGCGATCTTCTCCAGTGGGGTGTACGCAAAAGTGAGCAGGGGGGGTCTGCAGAGTTTTATAGGTTTGTCACAGCGGGAACCAAGGCGAGGGGCACAAAGCCAAAGCAGGAACCACCTGTGTTGGGGTTGGGTGTCAGACTGTACTGTACCTTAGGTACGAACAGACTGGTTTGGACGTGCAGGCTTGGCTCAGTCCACTGTGACCAGTTCCATTGTTCTTGCACTCCATTCCTATGGGAATGCATACCAGTCCTCCAAGACTTGGCAAACTTTCCGCCTCAACCAGGCCAGGGGCTCCCTTCAGAGTCTGGGGTCTCAGTCCTTAATCTTGGAGACAGTCTGAGGCATATCACATCCTTGGACAGCCTCTGACACTCACCTGGTGAGCCTATTCTTCCCAGGTGCTCTGCATAATCAAAGCAGAGGGATGAGGCATCTCCAGAAGTTGTTTAATATCTGGACAACTGTTTAGGGTTGTTTGATGTTACATGGGGATCCTGAGGCAATTGTGTATCATACCCAGGTGGAATGGAACCAAACATAGGCACAAAACACCTCATCTCAGACCGCTTGCCCAGTTTATATCTATCTTTTTTTGAAGGGAAATATTTAACTTCTTGCATTTTCCAGTCTTCTAGAAAGATACATATTGAGAAAATGCACATAATAATAATTTTCCTATTTGAGTGCAATTCTTTATCAGTGGGATAAAAAAATTCATTACTTTTATTTTCCAAATATACTGAGTCTTTAAACAGCTAACCTTTATTTTGTAGTAGCTTCTGTGCTTTGCTCTGTTTCCCTCTTTTCTAAATATGTGTTTGAACAACTCTTTGATTTTAGAAGTAATGAAAAGACCAGCAATGTCATCATTATTTCTTAAGTGAATATGTCCTGTTTGAAAAAGAGGGGTTGAAAATCACTTTTCTTCCTCCTTGTAGAGCTGAATTAATATGTCTAGAGTTAGTCTTTAGATCTTGAAAATTAATTGTGTCAGCTGATACAGACTTGTACCCGCCCACAGATTAAGAATGCTGAGGTGGTACTGAGCTCTGTGTTCCGTGCAACATCTGCTTCTTATCCTGTGTTTCTTGTGTTGGCATTCTTCTTTTGTGTTGAGGTAATAGTTTCTTTACAGAGATTTGGTTAGGCACAGTGTTATGAGAAGAAAGTCACTTTTGAAGTAGAGAGTCTTTCAATACTTGACCTGTGTTCTTCACTAGAGCTGCAGCGTCCCTACACAGTTCAGTAAATGATCCCAGCTCACCTTCTGAAACACCTTCTAGCAGATTTTTTTCTTGGTTTGCTGTTTGAGGAGAGTTGCTTAATGAAGAAATTTGATGTCTTCACAAGGGTAACACATGGAGCTCATCAGTTACTCAAATGTTCTTGAGAATATTTCAGGATTACTTTTTGGTTTCGCCTTTTCATAAATGGGCAGCTGTTTTTTTTTTCCCAATATTTCAATAGGAAATTAATTTCAACATCTGATACTGTGCAGTAATCATGCAATTCTCTGTATCATCTTCTCTATCTGTACATTTGTGCATAAAATAGAACAGTACAATGTTTATAAAGAAGCTATTGTTAGAAACTTGAGGTCTACTTGATTAATCATGTCCTTGTTTGTGTATGTATGTGTACATGTGCATTTTATCCTTTTTATTTTTTTAATTATCTCAATTGATCTGACATCAAAGTTTGCCCTGTTTGGAGTAGAGAGTTGGACTAGAAGACCTTCAAATATCCTTTCTAACCTAAATTATTCTATTATTTTACACCCATTTTCCCTTTTATGTCTTTTATAGCATGGTCAGCAGTTGTACAGACACATCTACTTAGGCTGCAAAGAAGAAGACAATGTCCAAAAAAATTTTGAACTCCTGTTTACATCTTTAGCTCTTACCACAATTGAACTGGCCAATGAAGAAGTGGTTATTGACCTCATTCGATTAGCTATTGCCTTGCAGGTATGGGCTGGGCTGGGTTCGTTGACTGACAATTGATGTGTGTAATTGGAGAAACCTGGGGGGGGTTAGATATTGATCTTCAAATTGGAAATCTCATCATTCTGTCTGAACTTGATTGGTCACTAAGGAAGTGCACTTTGTATGTACCACTTACTAATGGGGAAACTTCATCTAATCAGTTTGGTAACAACTTCCACAGCATGTGCTGTTCAGGAAAAAATGCCAGATGTGGAAATTTGTTGAAACATTTCTTAGTATCACTGATACTCAGTAGCAGATTGACAAGGTGTTCTCTCAGCCCATGATCTTGTGTNTTCTATTCTATTCTATTCTATTCTATTCTATTCTATCTTGTGTTCTATTATGTATTATTATAAAATGTGTGGACTGTCTTTGCCCAGAATGAAAAATATATTCTGTATATAATATTCTGTATTCTAATATTCTGTATAATTGATTGGTTGGGAATAGTTACTAAACCAGGCTATTTAATCTTACCTTAGAGTAAAATTCTGTTAGCGTCTTAGGCTTTATTCCTTAACATTTCCTTAATAGGTTCAAATATGAACTCATATTTGCATACAGTCCTCAGGGAAACTGGATAACTTATTACGTTTATCTGTGTTGAAATCAAAAATAAAGTAGTGCTAACATGTGCCCTGGAAATTTGATTAAATCAGGCCCTGTATTCCCAGTTCACTCTGTCATTAACCTTATTCACAAATATACAGCTGCATTATAAAGCATCTGAAATGCAGTGTGCATACTTAATTTTAAAATACGTCATTGAACCAAATTCTTACTTGATAGAAATAACATTAGGAGTTTTACTAGAGCAAAAATATTGCAATCTGAATAAGCATAGAAGTGTTAATATGCATTAAATAATTCCCTCTGTTGTGCTTTATCTGATTCACACTAGTGATCTTTATTATCAAACTGCCGTTTCTAATTTTCCTGAGAAAATGTCATGAACAACAGGTGGTCAGAACAAGAGACTACCAGTCATTAACCTGTACTTCCTGTCTCAGAAACAGAATTTTGAGTTGAGTAAATTTATTTCTCTTTATAATGGTTGAATCTTTTAAGCTCTCTAACTTCAGATCAATAAATTCCTACTTCAGGAATGAGCTAAAAGACTAGAATTTTAAGGTGAGAGATATCAAATGCTAAGTAATAGCAAATATACATCATATGTCAGGTAGTGTTACCAATGATAATTTTGACTTCCATATGTTCAGGACAGCCTGCTAACTTTGGAAAACATAATGCTGCCCTTTATATTTCAGGACGTTGCCATCATCAATGAGGATAATCTGCCAATGTTTAATCGTTGTGGTGTCATGGCATTGGTTGCAGCATATCTGAACTTCCTGAGTCAGATGATTGCAGTTCCTGCCTTTTGTCAGCATGTCAGCAAGGTAACACATGGTTAAATAATTCAGGTCATTTAGAATAACACACAGTGTATTGTAACATCAGTAAATAACTTGTGCCAGGTACTTGCTTGTAGTGTTGACCTACCATATTTGTGTCTACTGACGTTTTTCTTGATCTTCAGTCTCTCATGGCATTATTTACTGACTCAAAATTATAAACAAAATAATCTCTCAAGGTATAGCATTTTTATTTTGCTTATGGTGCCATATATAAAGGGCCAAGTCTCCCTCTGGTATAATTTATGACCCCACTGTCTTTGGTAAAACAGTATTGCAATGTACAAGACCATGAGAACCAGATTTTTAGTCTAAAGGGTGAGAGCCACATGGTTAAAAAAAATCCCAAATGTCTCATTTATGTTGAGGTGGATGTTACCGAAGGTTAGGTATTGAAAAAAAACAACTATGGAACTACTCCATTTGTACTATTTGACTTGGGGGTTTTGGTTTTTTTTTTCAGGTCATTGAAACCAGAAGTGTGGAAGCAGCTTATTTTCTGCCAGAAACAATTTTCAAAGAAAAATGCGAGTAAGTAGATACAAAATGGGAATTAGTGGACAATGAAATCCACTAATCATTAAAATCATACATCATTGAAAAATGTTCCATATGTGAAAAAAAAAAAATCAGAGATTCTGTGGTGTTCTAGACAGGCAGGAGAAACCCAAGCATTAAAAGCATGTACATTTACAGGGAAAAAAAGGTGGGTTTCAGACTATTATGGTAGTCAGAGGCATTTATGCACAATAAGATGCTCAGTGTGCTAACACAGCAAAATAAATTTTCACTGAATCATAGAATGAGTGAGGCTAGAAGGGATCTCAGGTCATCTGGCCCAAGATCCCTGCTTAAGCAGGGTTACCTAGAACAGGCTGTGCATGACCACATCCAGATACTTTGGAATATCTCCAAGGATGGAGACTCCGCAACCTCTCTGGGTAACCTGCGCCAGTGCTTGGTCAGCTTCACCTTCACACAAAAAAGTGTTTCCTGCTGTTCAAACAGAACCTTCTGTGTGTCAGTGTGTGCCCATTGCCTCTGGTTCTGCCACAAAGCTGCACTGAGAGGTGCCTACTTCTGAGGCCTTTCCACCCTCCCTCCCCTAAGGGAGCTGTACACACTGTTGAGATCCACCTTCTCCTCCCCATGCTGAACTGGCCCAGCTCTCTCAGTCCTCATTGAAGAGATGCTCCAGCCCCATAATTCACCTTAGTGACCCCGTGGTGGGCTCGCTACATGTCCTGGCTGGCCCAGCACCTGATTCAGCACTGCAGGTGTGGCCTTACCAGAGCTGAATAAAGGGCAAGGATCTCCTCCCTCAACTTCCTAATGTGCTCTTCCTGATGCAGCCCAGCATACTCAGTCTTTTTTGCCGCAAGGGCACACTGCTGGCAAATGACAACTATTACAATTAATTAATTATTAGTATTAATTAATTATTACTGTTGCCATGCAAGTGGGTTTTTTTATTATTTAACAGAGATCATATTCTCTCAAGATGTAGAAGAATAAGAACATATTTCAGATAAACAAGAAGTGTTAAAGTAATCTAAAATACTGCAGAGGTTTTCAGTGTACTAATTTTAGGTGTGTATTCATTCCTAAAAAACTGACTAAGCTTTATTTCCATCAGATCATTATCATTGATGCTTCTTAGTTGCTCACAGGCATTAGAAAAATATTTTACTTAACCGACAAATACCTATTCGTAGACAATAACTTCAAATACATATTTTGACAGTCTTCCAAAATCCTTAGAGAAGGATGAAAAAGATTTGTTTTTCCTGACGAACAAGATTGCAGAATCATTAGGAGGCAGTGGATACAATGTGGAAAGATTGTCAGTTCCATATGTGCCCCAGGTAACAGGTAAGTCGTGATTAGTAGCAACACCACCAGTTATTAAGAATGTTTTCTGATGTGTTGTGTGCCAATGAAATGTAATGTTACTGCTTGGCAACAAAACCTAATCAAATCATTTTGTCTACTCAAGGTGGGTTTTTTTTCTCATTAGCTACTCTATTATTGTTAAGAAGTTTCAACTATTTGTCCTTTTAAGATTTTTTTTCCTTGAAGAATGGGAGTGAGGCAGGAAGTCCTAGAACCCACCTTGACTCTTTTGAATTATATCTTTGCTTCAAAAGAATACCTGTGCTAATTTGATCTAGAAAATGAGGAAGGAATATACAAGTCATCTTAAAGGTTTACATCCTTTTCATATAAACATTGGTTGAAAGATGCTCCATATGGTCTTCTGCTGATTTATTTGCCTTAGTTAAATTTTCAATGAGCAGATATTAATTGGAGCAAGAATGAGATGTTTTCCTCCATCAGATACCTATGCAAGCTTAGTGTCAGGTAACAGTGTGTGATGGTTTCAGGTTGAAATGGGGCAGAAACACCAATTCATGTAGTGATTTCCAGTTCACTTATTTCTGTTTCCCAGCCAGCGCACCAATTAGCGTAGTGGTTTGAGTGCTCACTAGAATTATTTATTCTTTTTCTGCTGTGAGATAGGATTAGGAAAAAAGCAAAGCAGGCTCAAAACTGAAAAGGGTGGTTAAAGGGTGGTTTTAAAACTTAAAAGACAGGTTTATTAACTACCAGAGAGGGAGGGGAAAAAAATAAGAATCAGAATAAACCTTTCAAAACACTCCCCTCTCCCCCAACAGCTTCTTTTCTTTCTTAGAGACAAAACTTGAAACCTTAGGTCAGTTTATCACCTATAAAATAGTCTTTCATCAGTTCTTGTAGAGAGAGAAGTCTCTTTTTGTCTGCTATGGAAACTTTCCCATGAGAAAGAACAGTTCTCTTGTGGTGTTTAATTCTCACAAAAGCAGCTGCCTGGGAATCTGTACTTGTGAAGTCCTTCCCATATCATGCAGCCTTCCCACAGCTGCATTATGGGCCATGTAAACTCATGTGGTACCATTTTAAAGATGAACAGTTCAAAGGCAAAGGTTTTCTTCATCTCTAGGAACAGAAATCTTTCTCTTTCCAGGGGCAGATCTTCATCTCATTTCTCTTTCTGTTCAAGCTTCTCATGAAATCACAGCTATTTCAGTATTTACTTAGTCCACCACAAATGCCTGTGCTTATATGTGCAATCTGAACACTCTTTTCATCTCCCCATACATGTTTTCCATAACTTAAAGGGATATTCTAGCATATTACAGTCCATTACTGTGGCTTCACAAAAGAATTTCAGCCTAAAAAATTCTGATAGATGCCTGGCATCTATCTTCTCATTCTCTTTGCATCTAAGACTAAACTCCTTCTTCACTGACTTTGATATTGTCTCTCTATATGTCTTCACTCTATCCGTTTCTCTCACTTAAGAGAAAGATTAGTGCTTTGCAAGTTTCATCTGTCAAGGAAAGAGTTAATATCTCTCCCAGGTCTGCAGAGGGTCATGGTGGTTTTTCCTGGGTAGTGGCCGAAGGTGGTAAAATCAGGCTGGGCCAGGATCTCAGGGCTTCTGGCTGCATTCAGTTTTCAGCTGCAGGGCTGCAGGGCTGCCCTTGGTCCCAGCTGTGTGATCTCTGGTGCCCCTGGGCCCATCCCTAAGCAAGGTCCCTGGGCAGAGGTGACTGGGAACTGTTTATAGTAAAGGATTCTTCAAAAGCCATGCTGGGAGTGGCTGGAGCTGTTTAAAGTGAAGAATCCTTCAAGAGCTGCTCTGGGGGGGGCTTTCCCCCCCTTCCTCTACCTGGCAACCGCTCTAGGCCCAGCCCAGCCCTGCCAGGCCTGCCAGGGCCGCCATGGCGGTGCGGCTTAGCAGCAAGATGTTAACAGCGGCTGGGCCCGACCTGGCCGGGACGGGGCTCTCTCTCCTCCCCGGCCCCTGCCTGGCAGTCACCGGGCCCGGCCCCAACCCAGGACTCAGCGGGATTCCCGGGAAGGGGCCTGGCCTCTCGCCAGGGGCTGCCTGGCCCAGCGCCCACGGTAAGGAGGGAGCTGGACCTGCTTGTTACCTGTTCTCGTCCCGGAAGAAAAGAGAACTTTTTCTCGGGATTCTTCTGGTTTTAACTTACGTGTTCACAGAGGTGTGTCACCTTTCTAGTGGCTTCACCAGATGTCAGTATTTAACCCTAATCGCTGATGGGTTTTGTCACAACTTTTCTTAAAAAAAAAATCACTTCTGTGCAAAACCAGCACACAGTGGAAATAAAGTGTTGCCTGAGGAAGGTTTGTGGGAGTTCATGCTGCACAAGCTGAGTGAATGATGTGAGAAGGACTAGCTAGTATGTGACATTTGTGTGCTTTTGGCTTTTAGTATATTTTCAACAGCCAATTGAGAAACTTACTGAAAAAAATTGATTGAAGATTTTTGTCTTCACCATGTGTGTTTTGTGGCTGTATATAACTGGTTGCTGTTGTAATAGACATGGGGATACCCCAGCCAGAGGCATAGCCTTTTTAAAGTACCTAGCAGTAAAATGGGATTTCTGTATTACCTTTCTCACACATAGAAAGAACAGAGTATATGCAGACAGTGAATGCCAGATATATTGCTCTTGCAATCTGGTTCAGAGACATTGCTGCCTGCTCTTGAATATCTCTTTTGGATAGTTACTGTGGGAGGAATCGAGTTCTCCAGACACCAGCTGTGGTTTTGTCCCTCATGCAAGCAGGCACATTAGTGAAATGTTCCAGCACAGCCACAGTGTGTCTTTTGTTGCTGATGTCTTCTAAAGAGGAAAATGTTCCTATACTTATTTCTTCTGGCATCTGAAAAACCAGTTAACGTTATGTTTTAGTATTGGCAGAAGAGGTGGGCAGCAAGTGAGGAAATGTTACAGGCTTTGAGTGAATGACAATGGAGTGAGGAAGATAGCCTGGTTTGAAATTTATGTTAAGCCTCTTCTAGAAACTCAGATATATTTGTACCCAAATGCCCTCACTAAGGTTTTCCTGTATACTTTGCTAAAAATGCATTCCCACGCAGGAAGAGACGTAAGTTCTGACATCAACATTAATTGAGTTTAGCTGAAAGTGTGTGATTAGCTGCCTCTGCAGGTGATGAGAAATTGCCAAATTTAATCCTAAGTCTTAGCATATGTGAATCAGATGGCTTCAGGGATTTTGTAATTTTTCATAAAGAGCAGCAACCAAAACTTGTTCCTTGACTCACATCATAGCTAGTTAAGTTCATTAATCTCTGATCCAGTGTAATATTGAGCTTCCCAAGCTTTTCATTTAAGTAAATCAGGACCAAGTGAATATTTTGGAATTTCTAAGCTTTTCTCTTTTACTGGAATGAAATGTTACATTTCTGCTATTATAACGCTAGGATGTAGTGTTTCAAAAGAGGTCATTAATCTTAATTTAAAAATGATCCATTTTTTTGTGTATTGCTGTGAAACCTAGGGTTGAACACAAAAAAACAGTAAATATTTCATCCTAATTATTTCTGCTGTTTCTAGATATCAGTAATATGATGCTTAACATTGACCTACAGACATAATTTTGTTGTCTTGTCTTTGTTTCATGTCTTGGTACTTCTTAACAACTAGAAAGACATTCATATTTGCAAAGTTTTATACTTGTTTTTTACTTGAGGGAGGGAGAAAACAAATAATTTAAAAGACTTTCAATAATTTTTTGTCTATACATATATATATTTAATTCAACTCTATTTCCATCAGGCAAAAAACCTCATAAATGCAAACACAAGTCTAAAGGTAAAAATGAGCTGTAGGTCAGCCTGCCCTCCTGCCTGTGGTGTGTCCCTATAGGATGTGCAGTCAGAAATTGCTTTTAGAAGGCCTAAAGACCTTTAGGCCAGAAATTGTGTTGTACTTGATGGACTTAGTGTTTCCTTATGCTTTTTTTTTGTTTGTTTGTTTGTTTCTCTCCTTGACATGCCTGTAGCAATGTTAGCTGCTGTGGGGTTTGCTGTTGTGTTTACTCATGATTTAGTACTCTACCAAATGGTAGTTTCCTGTTCCGTTTTCCTGAGCAGGTATTAGAGCCATAGGTATCATTTTTGTGATGGTACTGATTACCTCCTTGAGTGACATTACAAAAACCTGCAGAAAGTTGGAAGAAGCTCTCAGTTGTTCAGAGAATGATGATTCATCTTAGTCACTCGCCATTCAGGATAATGACTGCAAAAGGAAGAGAGTCCCTCACCCAGGAAAAGAGGCACCTCAAAGGGCATCTTGTTCCAAACTTGTTGAAAACTGCCAGGGATGGGGCAGCCACAGCTTCTTTGGGCAGCCTGTGCCAGTGCCTCACTGCCCTCCTGGGAAAGAATTTCTTTCAAATATCTAATGTAAATCTACCCTGTTTTAGTTTAAAGCCATTGTCCCTTGTCAGAAGTGATGAATCCCGCCTCGGTCAGTGAGGTCACACACAGAGCTGCTCCCATTTGCCCCTGGGCAATGGGGCCAGGGCTTCTGGGGCAGCCTGGCAGGGGCTGAGGCAATGGGTGTTGGGATTCCATCACTGTCCTCAAGCCCCTGGACTCCTTCATGTGTGTGGATGAACACTGTGTCTTACAAGAGAAAAAATGCTAATTCTCACTTTTTTTTTGTTACTCAATGTGTTGAAATTAAAGATAAATGGGCATATTTCATATGCAAGTTTAGTGGGGTGTCCATTACAAAAATGAATTCTATCCAAAGTAGTCCCTATAATGTATCTCCTGGTGTTTGTGTGTCAGTTATAGAGAGAGCAGCAAGATGGCAGCAGAGATGTGGTTTTGTCGGTTGTTTTCTCTTGGGGGCTGAGCACCTTTCCTGAGATTTAGAATGTACTGGGTCATGTTCCAGTGAGCCATCAGGGATTAAAAACTCAGTAAATCCTTCAGAGTGCCATTTCAAATGCTCAGGGTCTCTGAGAACCTGGCAAATATTAGTAAAATTCAGGTGTTTTTCACTAATCTTGTTCTTTCACTGCCTCTTGATCTTAAAATGACATTTCATTTATGTGACTTCTGAAAGTTATTTCTTGGTTTTTGAAAGCCGAGCATGTTCAGCTCTGCTGGAATTAATTCTGTTTGTTCATGCTCAATATTTGCACTGCAAAAGCACTTTGCTTGGCTAGAAGTGGTTTAAACAAAAGTTGCAGAAGAACCAGCATAAATTACTTTGTCATGGGGGAGTGTTACAGTCCTTCTCTTTTTTTTAGTATCAAGTGCCTGTAGCTGCTTCTAACTGCAGTGCAAGTCATCAAATAATAACAGCAAGGTCCAAATGGCTCAATCTTGGCTAAAATCTAAAATGTGACATTCATGGTTTTGTAAATGAGATACACAAAAGTCAGGCCACTCAAGTGTCTGTTTATCAGAGGATCCTTGTGACACGTCTTAAAATGTTTTTTTATTGTTCATTCAAATCTTTTGCTAATCTGTTAAATGTCAAAAATGAGAAAACACTAGTGATGCATTGTCCTAGGACTGCAGACACAGAAGGAGATTCCATCAACTGATGGATCATTTGATCATAATCTCCTTATGCATTAACTAAATTGTTGTGCTTCTTTAAGTACCAGCACAGTTGATCTTATTCTGACAACTTTTTAGGCCACCTGGTCCTGCTATAATAATTGTAGGAAGTGAGAAATTAAGAGAATTTTTTTCCCCCCAGTAGTTTTTTAGACTTGCTGAATATAGTACTTGTAGCAACAAGACTAAGGAAGGATTGTTGTTCATTTCCATTCAGAAATCTTTGTTTCTTCTGTCAATGAATCATCTTCCAAGAAGCTCTCACATACCTTTAAATTAAGACCTTAATTTCAATTCAGTTGTAAAATTGAAATTTCACAACCAAAAAAAAAAAGTTCTGGCATTTGTAAAGGATTTTGCAGTTATGTATCATCATGTGCTTTGTTATTTATTATTCATTTGAATAAGACCTCAATTTTTAAAATTCTGGACTTTAAAGAGAAAATTGAAAATATCTGAAGTGAGTGGAGGGAGGGACTATAAAAAGATTATTTTTCTTCATATTTAGTAATTTAAAGCATTAACTCTAAATGTATAATTTTTCACAATTCAGATGATAAAATAGATGATCTTGAGTTAGACAGGCATATGGAAATAAATCTGCATCTGATGACTAGAAATTTGACTGATCATATTTTAAGAGTGTTATGCAAAAAGTGAGATCATTTCTTCTTGTGCTAGATGAGGACAGACTCTCCAGAAGGAAGAGTATTGTGGACACTGTGTCTATTCAAGTGGATATTCTGTCTGGCAACAGCTCAGAGGATAAGGTATGAAAACCACAGATTATTTTAAAGGGGCGTCTTGAGTGGAGGGAGGGTGGAATGCAAGTGAAGTTTTCCCAGGAAGTTGGATATCTGATTAGTCTAGCAATGTTAAATACTTCGAGGGGTTGGTTTTTTAAGTTGTGTGTTTGCAGAAATCTGTTGTCAAAGACACTCTGCTGATCTTACTGTATAAAAGAGTCAAGTATTTGGTCGCTACAGTTTTTACAGGTAGTACTGTAGATTATGGTGTAACAATACATTTATTTACATCCTGAACAACTTGTATTTTATGAATAAATATCCTAAAATGTTTTCTTTGCCTTTTGAGGGATACAATAAATTTCAGCATCTGTATCCCTGTATCATTTGAAGTACTTGAGAGACTTATTTAACAGCCTGGGGCTGTGAGACACAAGCCTAGAGAAACAGAAGTCTGGTGGGAGACCTGCAGTCTCTGAATGGGACAGGCTGTGTGCACCAGTGTCACTGTTCCCCTCCAGAATAATTTGGCTTGCAGCACATAAAAGTCACAGGAAGGATAAAGTAGCAACAGAAAGTTCGTATGTAGGGTACAGGAGCTGATGTTAATTATCCCTTTGGAAGACTGCATTATAATTAAAATTATCCCACATCGATTGAGGCTTCATTTGAAGTATTTCTTAAAATAAATTTCTACTTCTACTGAATATTTTGCAAGGTTCTGCTGATTTTTATTACCTAGATTTCTGCTGGGTGCAGTAGAGATTAGCTGTTGAAATTGAGGTGTTTGTACCTCAGATGAGGTACAGATGATTCCTGCTTTGGACATCTTCAAGCACAAACTGCCTGGAGACATGAAGCAAAATGTGAGGACTGAGTCAAGCTGAGTGTTAGTTAAAAATTCAGTGATAAGCAAAGGAGCAAGCTTTACTTTAGACAGAAGTGATATATTATTATTATNTTATTATTATTGTTATTACTATTATTATTCCTTTCTGCCTTGTGCTGATGATACCTCAGATGATCTTTGGTGTTCACTTCTTGCTTAAGTGCTTTTGCAAGGATACAGACAAAATTCATGAGAAAATATAAAAAAAGTGTTTGAAAAGTAAGTGAGACAATCAGATCTCTAGATTTCTGAAGCAAGTAAATGCTCCTCACAGGACTGAGCCTGTTAGACTTTAGTATTCTTTTTTAAAATCACGCATGATATGTGGTTACATGCAATTGAACAACTCCCTTGAAAGTAGAATTAAATGAGAGGACTTTCCATTTCAGATTTCTAGTTGTACTGATGTTGTGTCAAGCATTGATACATAGACCTTTTTGAAGTGGATGTAGTGGTTGTAGATAAAATCTTTTTATGGGTTCTCAGCTTACTGTGGTCTTATTGTAGTCCAGTATCTTGGATAATTAATTACTTTTTATCTCTTAAAACCAAGAATTTTATTAATCAGGAACACAGGAAGCAAAGTATCCTCCTTTACTTGGGTTATGAGGTTTGTTTACAAGGCAAAGGAGAAAGCAGTATTTTCCAGTTAGCTGACTGCATCTTCATACCCATATATGAAATCTGGTTTTCTTGCTGTGTAGATTAGTCAGTATAGCAATCCATAACCATTAGTAGAACTAAACTGCAAAAAACCAAGCGCAATCTTTATGATTGAGAGGATTACCTACTTAATTAATGGAAGTTTTAGGGCATAGTGATGAATGGTATCATTTCTGCACTGAGATAGAAGACTGTTTATCCATAAAATAGCTGTTATTACAAAAAATGCAATACTTCTGTCAGTAGATGCAAAAGTTTTTCTACTGCTAAATCTGTTAGTGAATCCTGTTCAGAAAGGCGAGTCATTCCATAGTTATCTCTATTTATAAGATGAAAGCACTTGGAAATGCAGATAATGTTTCTGTGGTGTTAATAACCCAGCAACTAATGTGGAGGTTAACTAGCACTGTGAAAAGCAGTCATAAACAACTAAGATTTACCAAATGTTAGTTGTATAAAAAGTGATTTCAGAACCTGGATACTCTTGATCTGTAGCCATATCCATGAATATTTGACAAAAAAAGGTGTTTCACTGTTTATTTATTAATTTTATTCATTCAGAGGTAGAGAATACATACTTATTAAATAAGACCTGTTAGAAAAATATAATTTACAGCTGCAGTTCATGAAATAACTCTCATATAAAAAAGAAACAGCTACTTCTTTTTCTCTTAACAGTAGTTCAAGCTAATGAATTAAAAAAGACTCAGTGTTTATCAGGAAAAATAAAAATGCTGCCTGTTTACATGTTGGAAGGATTGAAGTGGGGAAGTTCAAGCCAAGAAACCGTGTAATGTTCAGGTGAACTGTTCTGCCACCTAAGAATGCCACGAGGGTGGCTTCACTATAAATATATTTACTGGTTTAGAAACTAGGTCTATAATGAATTGAAACACTTTGGTAATATTGCATCCTCAAGCAATTCCTGGTGAAGTACATCTGCAGCAGCAAATGGATATTCATATCAGTAGATGAACAGATTTTCTCAGTGCATCACACATAGCTTGTTATGAAGAGCCCTTTAACACCAGTGTTTATGATGTAAGCACCAAATTATTTGGATCCATCATGGTACAAGGTTAGCCTAAAGCAGGAACCATTTTCCACTCTGCACTCCACTGTCATCCCCTATTGCTGGTAACTCAGCGAGTCTCAGGAAGCAGTTGACGATATTGGCAACAGCTCTCTAAATCCAGTACTGTGATTTTACAGTATGGAAACACTGCAGCCTATTCCTGACCTAAAGGACTCTTCTGCCAAAATCCAAATCCATTTATAAAGTATTGCTGCCATAGAGCATCTTGACTCCAATTTGGAAAGTTATCCTTGATCTTATTTGATAAAATTTCCTCACTAATTTCTTAGTGAATTAGTGATCTGTTGGCTGTCATAGAAAGTCCAAATAAAGTTATTAGAGATTTGTAAGGCAGAAGAGTTCTGGCTGTTTTGGCCTTCTGTGTTTATCATATTCCTTAATTTTTAGAAGGTTATATATTATATGTGGTGATTAAGGAGTTTTGTTTCTATGTGTTTAGGTTGATAATACTGAAGAAATCACCTTTGAAGCTTTGAAGAAAGCCATTGGTAAGATTTATTACAGTTGTGTTTGTGCAGCATAGCTCTTGATTACTATGAAATTGCTGAAAAAAAAAGAGAGGCCAGAATAACATAAAATGCTACTTTCATTGCTTTTCAGCTAGTAAATTTATTTAGAACTCCAGTTATTTATTTCTAAATCTCTGAAATTGCATCTTGATAATGTTAGTGAATTCATTTTCAGAAGTTAATGGGACTGAATGAAAAGCATCAGGAGATACCTGTCTTCTATTACATTTGCTATACTGACAAAGCTATAAATGTGAGATATTCAAGTTACACTGAGTGGTTACTTATGAAGTAACTTTAGTATTTTTTATGTATTAAGATTTTCGGGTCTTCAGCGCATTCAAAAAATAGGTTGTTAGTTACACATTGTGGATTTTAAAGTACTAAGATTTTTTAAAAGAATATTTTTTCTGGCAAGTCACCTGACGGTGAGAACAAAGAATTATCTAGATTCCTTATTTCATATTACTATAAGTAATTGCTAATTAACACTTTGCAGTCTACCAAAATCCCGTTTAAAATATGGATTAAACATTGATGTTTAGAACAGTAGACACATCGTAAACATTAATTTAGTCTGACAGTATTCCAAGTGTGCCTAATCCCTGATGTACTTAAATTCTTTAGATGCTGTAAAGTTCCAGCTGCTTTGTAAGATCAGTTAGCTTATGGAGGTTGAACTGGCTTTTCCCAAACTCTGATAGAAAACTCTGGCCACCTGTCAGCATAACACTGGGATATTCTTGTTTCCTCTTGAATCTGAACCTGTGTCCAGTAAGTGAGAACTGCAGGCAATATAGCAAAAGGGAGCCTGAATGTTACTTTTAATTAAAGACTTAATGAGAAAGGGGGAAAGTTGGGTCCTCAAACCATCTCCTTGAAATATTATCTGCATTTTGCTTTAGGAGCAATGCCAGCTCACCTGAGAATGGTTGCATCACTTCAAGCACAATCCTTGTTCGTTTTTGCAGCGTGCATTTGATATCTCTTGTACTTCATAGGCAAAGATTGCATTTGTCCTTATTTTCTTTTCCATTATTCTTTTAAGATAACAATGGACTTGAAGAACAGGAAAAGGAAAAAAGGCGTCTTGTGATTGAAAAGTTCCAAAAAGCACCATTTGAAGAAATCGCAGCTCAGTGTGAAACCAAAGTGAGTTTCTGCAAAATGTTGGTACTGAGGATATGAGTGTAGGCATTAGTGGGCACATACTGACTGAAGGTGATTTAAGTTGATGTGTCACTGCTGCTGTTACTTCTTTAGAAGTTCAGTTCTTTGTTTTGTCTACACTTCTATCAATGCTGGGAGATTCCAGTAATTTGAAGTGTGGGGTTTTTTTGTTCCTGGACCATTTGGAAGGTAATGGGTAACTTGTACATTCTTCACCTTAATGTTTTCCTTGCTGTCTTTGAAATCCAGGTTCACAGTCCATTCCTATTTCATTCTGGGATAACTGGAACAGCATCTAACCCACTATGTAGTTTAAATAACTAAATGTATTTCAGGTTTGTTAAACTCCTGTCTGCAACAGAAGAATTTGCTATATAATTCTTGGCATTCCAGGACTGGTTCACTTATCTCAAATGCATCTTTAAGACTCAGAATCCTTGCAGCAGTCAGAAAGGAAATTAAGAAATGTGACCTACATTTACATGTGGCAGTGTGGAACACGCTCACCTGAGTATAGCCTGGCACACCCATTGTAGCTCAGTTCAATATTTGGGAGTTAATAATTCAAATTTTTTTTCCCCTAGGCAAACATGCTTCACGATAGACTGGCACAGATACTGGAACTCACCATCCGGTAAGGCTTTATGCAAGAAGAATATTTTAAATGAAAAATGATTTATAAAGCAATTGTGGCTATTTTCAGATGGTTGTGTCATATGTTCTCAAACACATATATTGGGGAGAAAATAATTGCCTTAACTGAATGCTGTGGCTTAACCCTGATAGGCCCCATGTAGCCACTGGCTTAACCCTCCTCAGCAGGATGAGGAAGAGAATTAGAAGAGTAAAAGTGAGAAAAACCGTGGGTTGAGACAAGAACAATTTAATAGGTAAAGCAAAAGTCACACATAGTAACAAAGCAATGTAAGAGATTCATTCCCTTCCCATGGGCAGGCAGGTGTTCAGCCATCTCCAGCTAAGCAGGGCTCTTTGGGAAGGCAAATGCCATCACGCCAAGTGTCTGTTTTTTCCTACTTCTTTCCTTAAAGCTGTTACTGCTAAGCATGACACCATATGATGTGGGGTATCCCATGGGTCAGCTGGGGTCAGCTGTCTCCTCTGTGTCCCCTCCCAATTTCCTGCCCACCTGCAACCTGGCAGTATGAGGGGAAGAAAAGACCTTGACTCTGTGTAAGCTCTGCTCAGCAGTAACAAAGACAACACTGTTTCCAACACAAATCCAAAACACAGCCCTATACCAGCTACAGTAAAAAATTATCCAAGTCAAAACCAGCACAATGAAAAATAGTACTTTTCATCCCTTCAGTTTTCTTACTACTTTGAATCTTCCTGATAGTGGAGAAGATCCAGAAACCATGTCACTGTGTCTTACGGTATCTCTGTGTCTATCTGTAGTATTGCAAGATGCTGTTGCTTTCCTATTGCTGCATCTGGTTGAGAAAGTAATTAGATATTGAGCACCCCAAGTAGTACATGGTGTTATTATAGAGAGTTGTGCACATCATTATGCAGAGTAAATAGTATTTATTAGCAGTAAGATGCATTTTGATAGTTCTGTAACATCATGGGAATTGATGATATAGATGAGAATATAAAAATCCTCAGGACATGATAATTTCATTAGAATTTCAGGACTAGGATAAAATGCTGTTGGTACTTTATTATTTTATGATAAGCTGTTGGTATATATATGGGGGGAATAGTTTACTCTTATTTCTTGCCTGTGGGTGTAAAGTTATAAAAAAGCAATCCATGTAACTATAAATTTTGTATATTGGTTGTGCTTCTCACACAGTCCTCCGCCTAGCCCCTCAGGAACGATGACCATTACTTCTGGACATGCTCATTACCATTCTGTTCCAGTCTATGAGATGAAGTTTCCAGATCTTTGTGTGTATTAAGTGTCTTCTGAAGTCTGCTGGACATTATTTAGAGTAGAGTACAATATAAAGAACAAGATGAGTTTTCAAATTTTATTGTTTATCGTATCTAACTTTAATATAATGATGGACATGAGCCAAATACAGATTACTTTAGCCAAATTCATGAAACTGTCTTGAATTGTTTTATTTTGTGATATATTTTGAGTTAGGTTTTTCACAGACTATGTTTCTTCATTTTCATATTTGAGTATATGTAAAAGTCAAATTTAAAACTTGTCTTGCCACATAGGTAAATACTTCAGTTACTCTAGGAATTTGTATAGCTTCAAATTCCTTTAATTTGTGATATTGTAACTGAAAAACCTATTAAAGCCTTTGTTTTGTTTTGTTTTTTGTTGGTTTGGTTGTTTGGTTTTTTGTTTTGTTGTTTGTGGTTTTTTTTGGTTGGTTGGTTGGTTGTGTTTTTTTTTACTCCTCTCCACCTCTCTGTCAAACTAGAATGCTTTTGGCTTGCTTCATCTCATTCAGTGTAACCAGTGGAGCACTACCTGACCTCCCTCTTGTTCGTGCTGTCACAGCTACTTAAGTTGTTTGGTTTGGAATAGATGGAAAAAACCAATACCTTACACGTGTTCAAATACAGTGAATGCATTAATGGACACTTGTTAAGTATATTTTGATGCATCACATAACATGCTTTTTTAGATAGATACATCCAGTATATGTCCTGTGTTTCTTGCTAAAAGTTTAATGTTAAGCTTTGCATAAGAGAGGAAAAATCTCCTCTTGAAGCACGGAATTGTGCAATATATTTCATGTCTTAAGATGTATGGTTTACAAACTGTACTTTTGAAAACACTGTAGTATTTTACTGTCTGCTTTAGTATAAATACAGGAGAGATATATTTAGTATAGCAGAAAATAAACTGAGGGCATTTTGAATCATAAATACCGAAACTATATTCTATGAGACATTTCTCTGTAGTTTATAACAGCTTTTTAGTGATATTTTAGAAATTGAAAGAAAACTCAATGAAACCATTTAGAGATCAAAAATTTATTACATATATTTTCAAGCAAAAGCATTTTTAGAGATGCATCTCTGTGTTTGTTTTTGTTTCATTTTTCAAGCCTTTAAGGTAACTTTCATAGGTTTATGTATCTGAGCATATACTATTCAAATGTAGATAAAGTAAAACTGATAGATTAAATCATGGACATTTGATTATAATTGTCAAGACTGTCTTTATGACTCACTAAATCATGTTGGCTAAAAAAAGAAAAACAGCATTTACTGATGCCATGAGTAGTAAGTTTGAAGTCCCTTAATCTATCTGAATCTGACTGGGGCAGTGCAAATATGAATGAATGCTCTCAAATACCTATAATAAATGTAGACATTTAATTGAGTGTTTTGGATGAACAGTGAACATGAACAAAGTAACCTAACTTCAGTTAGATGTGCTTTGAGCAGGAGCTTGGTTTAGATGACTTTCAGAAGTCCCAACCTTAATTAATCTTTGATTGCATAACTTAAAATCTAAAGGATTATTAGCCCTGCTAATTTGCTGACTGGAGCATTTGGAAACCCACTGTAAAAAGGATTTTAAATTTTTTGAACTGTAGAACAGTATTCTACTGGACTGCATTTAAAAGCCTTATGTGGCATGACATCAGAAATATCAGCTACTTAAACCTATGAGATGACATGCTGAGATTTTCAGAAGGCATTCACAAAGCTCAAAAGGTAATTGAGACCTTCTTTTCAGTTTAACAGTGCAATCACAGCTGTTAGTGGATGACGAAACAGCCCCTTATCTACAGCATTCCGTTGTGATTTTTACTGCTGCAGCGTATCAGCCTGATCAGACCACAGTCTACACATAAATAGGACTCTAGCTTTTAGTTTTCACTTTTTTTGCCTTTTTTTTTTAAGGTAAGACTAATAGTTTTTTGGCCTGTATAAAGAGTGTAATTTTTTAAAAAGTAAATCCAACCTAGGATACAATGTAAAACACTTACCCACTCTGTCATTTTTTAAAGGATATCACTTGGCACTTTTGTACAAAAAGAAGGAGTCTAAGTAATAAGGAATGTACTTCTGTTTGCATTTGTGCAATATGGAGACTGTGCTGTAAATACAGGATTGTTTCTGTGATTGAATTCTGTTGCATGAATGCTGCATGTGTAAGAACTAGATTCAGCATTTCATTTTCTGTTCTGCTGGTGAAGTATTTTTCCTTTATGGTGATGGTAGGTTTCCATGTTTCCAGTGTTCAGTTTGGGAAATGCAGGTGTTGTGCAGGTGTAGTGCAGGGAGTGAAGAGCTTGTAACACTCTGTGTGTTCACATGATATTTAGTTCCTTCCTTTATGGAAATTCAGGGACTCTGTAAGTTGATTGGTTCACTCTGGCCTTTCTAGACACATGGGAGATGGAAGTGACTGTAAAATGTATTGTTTTGGTAGTTATTGTTATATGAGCCAATGAATGAAACCAAAAGAATTAAGAATGTTGTTTGTTGTACAGTACAAAGCTGCTTTGTTTCACTTATCTCTTTATGATCTTCAGAAAAGCTGCAGAACTTAAAAGCTCCTTATGCAAACTGGCCCTGTGTTATCTGTAACACACTGAGCACTGTCTTAATGGTTAGAATTGGTACCCAGTTTAAATGTATTCCAGCTGTTGCTTGGGGCTCTCTTTCCTATTATGTCATCTTGGAAAAAATACAGTTTTTGGTAGTGAGTCACTTTAAGATAAATTAAATTTATGGTAATTTTAAAAGGTAGAAATAGCCTGTTGTCCAAAATCAGTAGGGCTAATTTGTCTGTTGTTCCAATTGTCATATATTCTGTACTGTATGTAATGAACTAGTTTCAATAAATGTAAGAACACACTGTGCAATCTATATTTAAGCAATAAAATAAACCAAAATTTAAAAATTCATGTTTTTAAGGTGTCTGTTAATTTTTATTGCTCACAATTTATATGTCAATTACTAAGTTTTTAGCATTTAAAATGGCCTTCAGTTTACACACTTTTTTTTTTTTCAGATATTACAGCATTGCATCGTTATTAAAACTACTACATTTGTTTACTATTAACCTGGACATGCTTAAGAGGTGGGGCTGTGAGAATCTCATGAGGTTCAACAAGGCCAAGTGCAAGGTTCTGCACCTGGGGTCAGGGCAATTCCAAGCACAAACACAGACTGGGAGAAAAATAGATTGGGAGCAGCCCTGGGGAGGACTTGAGGGTGTTGGTGGGTGAGAAGCTCAACATGTCCCAGCCATGTGCTCTGTCAGCCCAGAAACCAAACATGTCTTGGGCTGCACCCAATGCCCCATGGGCAGCAGGGCAAGGGAGGGGATTTTCCCCCTCTATTTAGCCCTTGTGAGACCCCACCTGAGGTCCTGCATCCACCCATGGAGCCCCCAAAACAAAGATGTTGGCTGGTCCAGAGGAGTCCACAAAGTTGACAAGGGGCTGGAGCGTCTCTGCTATGGAGACAGACTTAGTTGGGGCTGTTCACCCTGGAGGAACGTCCTGGATTTCCCTTGGCTCTGGAGAAGCCTTTGTAGTACCTAAAGGGGATTCAGGAGAGCTGAAGAGGGCATGCAGTGATAAGGAGGAATGGCTTCAAACTGAAAGAGTAGGTTTGTGTTAGATATTAGGAGGAAATTCATTCCTGTGAGGGTGGTGAGCCAGTGGCACAGGTTGCTCAGAGAAGCTGTGGGTGCCCCATCCATGGAAGTGTTCATGGCCACGTTGGAAGGGGCTTTGAGCAAACTGGTCCAATGAAAGATGTCCCTGGTCATGGGACTGGCAAAGAAATCAAAGCTTAAAAAGTTAAAATATTGAAGTAGGAAATACTTTTAGATTAGTAGTTAATAAATTAGTTGCTTGCTTTTGGGAAATAGTTAGGTTATGGACAGCTGTGCCCCAAATCTATGAAAAATATGGTGTAAAGTGATTATGAGAATGAGAGAAGAAAGAACAAAGCTATGCTCAATGTTACTTTTTTATCTGCTTGTCACTTTTTTATTGTTTTAGTACTGATCTCTGATTATGAATAAACATAGCTAATCATGACTAGATTATTTAAGACTTCAACTTATCAACACAATTCGTGTGGTAGTAATTAGGGCACAACCTGGGTGTTAAACTCTTTCTGAAATAAGATACTGGGGAAAAAAGCTCAAAGGGATTGCCTGAACAGCATTGCCTGAACAGCAGCATATTTATTGTTTCTCTTTTACCTGATTGATGATGTGATCCATCCCTTTCTCTGCAGTCAGAAAATTCAGCATCATTGAGTGAACGTTTGCATAAACATGAAGGTAGTAATAATTAGCAGAAAGGAATGGGAGTTTATTTTAAGGTGCAGTGTTCAGAGCAGCAGCACCACTCTTGTCCAAGAGATGATGTTATTCTTATTCTGCAGTGCAATTCATTCACCTGTTTACAGGCCAGTTTTCCACATTTCAGCTCATTATTTGTTTCACTTTCTCACTGCAATATTTATTTATAAATTCTGTGAAATGTAAAATAATTTTTCATCTCTATAATAAAAGTTGATAAAAATTGCAGTGTAATGTAGATGTCATCCTCAGCATAGGACAAAAATGAGCATTTTGCATTGATGCAGTTTTAGCATTTTGCTTCAGTGCTGAGATGTCCTTTTTCTGTACAGCATAAAGGAGGAGTTAATTAAAATCTTGTCTACAAATAGAATTTCTCACATCACTTATCTGACCTCTCTGCCTTCCCTTAAAAAAAGTCTTTTTGTTCTGTTGGTTTTTTCACTAGTGCTGATGGTGCAGCCACTGGGATCCAGAAGATTTCACGTGACTAAATACCTTTGGGGTTTATTTTGGGATTTTGTGTGGTGGGATTTTTGGTTGGTTTGTTTGCACTTTGGGGGGTGGGGGGAGGGGGTTGGGGTTGGTAGTGTTTGGGTTTTTGTTTGTTTGTTTAAGGTTTTGGGGGTGGGTTGCGCTGTGGTATTCCTTTGCACTTCTAATGTAGGAAAAATACTGAAGGGGGTGTATCACTGGTCAGAAGTTTATAGAAAATGAACTGCTCATCCAAGAACATTCACAGGCATTTTTCACCTGCTGTTCTCACACTGTTCAGTTCACACAGGATCAGATTCTGGGGTTTAATGAACTGCTGCAGGATCTGGAAGAACACAGGCAGCATCTGCACCCAGCATCAGGATGCAGTCACTGGTCTGTGGGTATACTTTGGTGACAAAGTTCAGCCCTGTAGAACAAGATGATGGAGAAGAAATCCAGATCTTTCAAAGCAGCTGAATCACTGGGAAGTTTGTAGCAACTTTTTTTTTTCTAGGAAGTGTTGGTGAGTTATAGAATCATAGAATGGGTTGGGTTGGAAGGGATCTTTAGAGGTTTGTCATGGCCTGATATTACACCTCTCTCCCTGTAAGTCTATTTTAAAGCCTGTCAATCAGCCCTGATAGCTCATGAGCAAAGACCCTCTTGCCCACGTGAGAAATCTTAATCCCACCTGACAAAACAGGTCTGGTGTTGTGCTGATCATCCCATTGCCAAAAAAACCCAAATTCTGCCTGTGACCCCAGCCGTGGAGCCAGTCATTGATAGACTGGGTCTGTCCCTGAAACGATAGGGGAAAAAATGACCTGTGCTCCACATTTCCTGCTCAGCCATTCCAGGGTGCTGAAGTCTCTTTTGATCACCCTTGGACAGCACCTTGTGATTGATTTCATCACCCCCAACGTGGAAGAGCAACAATAAGTAACAGTCTAAGGGCTGTGCCAGGCTGGGAGGTTTCATGCTCATGTCCTTAACTTGGGCCCCAGGGAGGGAAGACGCTTCACTAAGAGGGGCTTGTCCAGCATTTTGGACCCTCTTCCCTTCAGAAGGGAGTCACACACAGCTATAGACAGGAATGAAAAGAGGAACTAATTTTCATGTAATTAGCTTTGGTTCCTGCTAAGCTCAGTAAAGGAAGAATGTCTGCAGTAAGAGTTGGAGTAGTTGCAGGTTGGTTTAATTAAAAACCTGGAATGCTTGGCTGCCATCAGCAAGATCCAGTCTGAACCAAGTGCACAATTAACAAAAGTTGGTCTCATCATAACAGTTTCTACATTAAAAAAAAGTGAAATTATATAGAACAGTCAAATAATTATTTAAGGTAATATCTGACCTAGATAGATGGTCCATAGTGCTGACCTCGCTACAGTAAGGAGTTAATACAGCCTAACATGTAATCCTAGTCTATGATTACATCATTTGTGTGCTGGAGAGTGTGAGGCAGCCTGTAGGGGACAAGGAGGCAGGTACTCAGTGGCTGGCCACTGTCATGCCCCTTCCCAAGCCCGTGGAGGTGGGTGCTTATCAGCCCTCGTGTCCCACAGTTCTGGAGTTCCCAACGTGATGCTGTGTCCCTCTCTTGGCTCTTCGGAATCTGCTCCGCAGGGCCTCTTCCTCCTCACTGCTCTCCTCAGAGCTGGAACCCCCTGTGCCTATTTCTGTGCCTGTTGGAGGCCTTGCAGCAGGGTCACCAGGGCAGGAGACCTTCTCCTCCCGGCACTCCTGCCCGTGGGGACGCTTCAGGCTCTCGTTGAAGAAGGCAGAAGCCATGCACTCGGCCGCCGCCTTGTCGCAGGCACACAGGAGCTTCTCACACGTGCTCTGGCCAATGCCTGAAAGAGAAGTCTCACAATTAATGTTTGAAAGCTGTTAAACTTCATGTATAATTTGCCACGGGTGGATGAGCTTTTCAAAATAAAATTTTCTAATCTGCCATGAATTTTAGTCTCCAAAGTCACCATTAATTTCCTAAACAAAAGTCTGACACCAAAGTGCTGGGCGGTGGAAGGTTCTACTGGCTTCAGTTGAATTTGTGGATGTAAATACACAAATAGCTGACTTCTGTCCACAGTTATAAAATGTCTGAATGTAATTTTCTCAGCCTGACCTGGTCACATACATTGACCAGCAGTGTAATAACCTTTGTCTCAACTAGCAATAAGTTCAAGTTTATAGTAAACATTGCTAATTTTTTGTAAACTAAATATTTCTGTCTCTGTGCTCAGCTCTAGCAGCTCTGTCATTGTGTCATTCAGTCTGTCATGTTGATACGCTGTCATCAGGACATGAGAATTTCCTTTCACACAAGCTTACATTTTGGTGTGTGATCAAAACATACAACTTCAGATCTCAAATTTCTTTCTGCATGACATCCAAGTTTCTTAACTTGCTCCATACAGCACTGATGAGAGAAGCAGCATCTAAAATAAACAGTAAAAGTAAATGGAAAATACTTACTTTTCCTGTATCCCAGAATGCTCACAATTATTTGTCTGTCTTTATTTTCAATGCCCATTAAAACTGAAAAAATTTAGTTTTCATACCCTGGATTTTTTTTTTCTATGAAGAACAAAAAACAACCCAAGCTGTTCCTACTTTCTCCCTATACGTGTTCCTACTTGCACTTACCTCTTCCTAATTCCTTTCGTGTCATATGTTTAACAGGAGTGTGTTTTAATTTTAAAACACGTAATTACAATTGTAACCATCACCTAATCTGCTCTGAGAAGTGTCTTCCAGCGTTCAGTAATTGGCTGGAAATCTGAAAACTGCATCATGATACCCATATCATACCATCATCTAATTCAATATTTCATGTGTGGGCTCTTGTTTGTGTGTGAGTGCAGGAAAAGGTATGTGCTCTACTTAGATCTGATGTGCCCCAACTGTTATCAACTTCCATAGAGGAAGAGATTTTTAGCTGTGAATACAACACTCCCAGAGGTGCTTTTATTTGTGGAATTCTCTGCACTGCCTCTCAACATCCGCCGTGCTGGCTCTTGGCTGCAGCTCCAACAGAACTTTGCTCTACCTCTGCTCCCTTCTGAAGGACAGTGTGCCCTGGGTGGATGTTAATTCTTCTCTTCATAAGTCACTTTCCAAGCCACCACTTAGCCAAGTTTCACTGTGATCCTTATCTTCATCCGTTTGATGTATTCCTCCTCCTGCTCTGCTTACCTCCCATCGTTCTCCTTTCCTTTTTATCTGAGTTAGTAAGTCCTCTCCAAAACATTGATACAATAGAATGTGGTTTAGTCACATTAGAGTATTTCTTGTTTTATTTATTTAAGTGGACTTTTTCCCCCAAAATGTGACTTGACAACTGCTACCTAGCTATACAATTCTCAAAAAATGAGGTACTGATCTTCCTTGGTCCATGGGCACCACAATAACACCCATAACGTTAATGTTACATACAGAGGAGCCCACACCTGTCCAGCGCATCGGTGGGATCACCTCTTCCCTCTTGGCCACAATAGCAGCCATAAGACTCAAATTCCTCTGGGCATCGCTCAGTCAGACAGAAGAGCATTTCTCCAAGCTGGGGCAGCTCCCTCTTCACTCCTCCACGTCCTCTCTCTTGCAGAAAGGTCAATCGCTCACACACTGCAAAGCAAAGTTGTTATTTGACACATCAGGTTTTCACTGCTTGAGGGCTCTCTTGTGAAGACAGAAGTGTTTCCAGAGCCATCAGAGACTTTGAAGAGCAACATTTTACCATCTCTAAATTATTACTTCAGTCCATGTATTACAGCTCTTAGAATACTGCTGACTGAGCAACACAGCACAAAGGGCAAGGCAGTACTTGAAGGGGAGAGAGATCCCTATGAAGATAGAACATGCAAGTCAAATTGGACTGCAATGAGGAATACTTAGCAGTCTTTTGTAATCTTTCATAAGTAATTTTTTATTTTGGAATATTCAAACTCAGCTGAGTATTCAGTGGTTTCTGTCTGGTAATTCAGAAAATAGTCCTAACCTCTTGTTCTTCCACAGTGATAGCTGGGAAATGACCACGTTTTGCTGAAGGAAACAATATTTTTTTAATATAGTCCGATTTGAGCTGTGGTGCCCCGAGACCAAATGCAAGAGTGATCCGTTCTAATGGCTATTGTGCTGCTGAGGTTTTGGCATCACCAAATCCCAATCCTAAAGTCTCTATGGCACCCTCTACTCAGGCAGAACTGATATTTTGAGAATTATTCATAAGATTTGAAGGAGTACAGTGTTCCATATCAGGCAAAAGACCTCAAAAGGGCCTCTTCTGGGACTTTGCTGGGGAAAGGATGGAAGGGGCTGATGGTTGGATTGCAGAAGGAGGGAGGGATGGCTTTTGTTCCCACTGCATCCTCCTTTCCCCCATGAGTAATCCCATTTCCCCCTCTGCAACTATAGACTCTTTCCCTGCTCCTGTCAGGATCAATCCTGGGTTACTGTCTCCAAGAGGAAATTCTGCCCATGTGCTTCTTGGGTCTTGACTCATTCATATTAATTCACAGAATAAACCACAGGTTCAGGGAATTGATCTGTGCTCTCTAAAAGCTGGTATTTTAAAATCAAGTTTTCCAGTTTGGTGAAAAGTAGGTTTGATTCTTCTGCTCTTTTCCAGTTCCAGGGCTGCTTCTCTCCATTGGGAAGCCTAAAATTATGGGTGGGACAGTCCTTGAGTGTGGATTTATAGCTGTGACAGATCTGAAATGTCAGGATTTCTGGCATCTCTGAGCAGAAATTGGAACAGAATCAGAAATGGTGAGAAAAAACCTGACTGGCAAGACTGTGGCAAAAGGTCAGAATGAAGAGCAAGAAACTTCCCATTGCTGCTGCTGCCAGTTATAAAACAAAGTAATTTAAAGATGTGATTAAATTACTTCCAACAAAAAAAAAAAGCCAGGGGAAACATTCCCTGAGCTTATTTTCAATACTGCACTATATGAAAAATGTACTTATAAGCTAATACTAAGTATTTTTTATTGGTGTTACTGACAGCATATTGGCAGAAGAGGTTAAAGTGATGGAAGCTTTGGTAGATGTCTCCACCTCTTGTTTTTCTAAATACCAATACCTGTGGGCTTAACTGACTGGTTTAAAATAACTATAAACTTTATAAATAATACATACCTGCTTTTAATATAGAGGTTGCTGAATATTTCATCAGATGTAATGGGGAAAAGAACTCTTTATTTACCTTTTCCTGCAGGTCCTCTCTCAGACAGTCCCAGGTCCAGAGCTATTCCAAAGAAAGCTGTGCTCAGGCCACCCCTTGCAGGGCTTGTCTCTGGAGAAGACAAATGCATAGATTAGACTTGGAAAGGTAGAATAAACCCTTCCTTCAGGACTGTGTCCAAAAATATATATTCTAGACTATTATCAACTGCAGTCTTTTAAAATGTGTTCATTCTTAGTGGGAGGCTGTTTATTAATGATTAGTTAAGCTTTCCTGGTCAGGTGGCAGTGAGCTGCCCTTTCCAGGGCAGTCAGTGTTATACATCCTGTGTTGTATGCAACCTCCAGATTTAAATAATAAAATAGTTTAATGCTACATATCCATGAAAAATGCTGACTCCTCAGATAGCTGTGAACAGATATAGGAGAGTGCTCTAAATTAGAAAAGGTGTAATTCCTTTTTCACTTGCCTTTTCCTTTTGTCCTTGCAGGTGTGCCTGCAGGACTCTTGTTGGTGGGGACAATTTTGACTTGCATTGAGTTACTGTCTCCTGGGAATGAGGTTGGGGAGGTGGTTATCTCTTCCACTGGGACCAAAGCTTCCATAAATCCATCTTTTTCTGAATAAGCAGAAAAAAGAAGGCAGAAGAAGAAATAGAAAATAAACAGCAAGATTTTAATTTTAGATAGCTGGTGAGAGTAATATCCTCAGGCAGAATGAGTGTGAGTTGATGGTCATAGAGAAGTAATATCTAAGAAGAAAATTGCAAAAGCAGAGTATTCACAGTGGTAATTTATTCACATCTCTTGCCTTTCAGAAGAAAGGACTGTGGTTAACTATGATCAGTTTAACTGCTGATTGTGGTTTTTTTTAATTCTCTGTGTTCTGAGACAAAGGGCTGGGCCAGGTGCTGAGAATCGTGTTGGTTGCTGCTTGGCTGTATTGAGAGATGAAGTACAGGTGAGATATCATGAGATGTTATTTTCTGAGTAAATTGCTTAAAAATGTGTTCAGCTGTAAAGAGAGTAACATCAGTGAAAGGAGGAAATTATTTGACTGATGCAGAGCTGGGTGACTGAAGGGTTTACTGGGTTGTAACCACAAGGAAATATTGAGGGGAAAATAAGTTGACAAATAATTGTTTTCAGGAGATTCTTTATCCTACAAATTGATTAGTATTTGATTTTGGATTATCTGACACTCTATTGTTGATCAGGAAGGTTTTGTTGAATTTGGAGGTACTTAAAATATTTTTTCTTATTTTTTAAACCTTTTTTATATAAACTAATTTGTAATTGAAAACAATTATCAAATGGTTTCATTTTTTCTAAATGTCATTGCGAACAATGTTGCATTTCACAAAATAAATACTTTGAAAATAATAATGAGCATGTATTTTCATATTTTTAAAGCTTCCCTTTTGAATTCTTTGGCTGAATTTATTAATTAGACCAAACTCAAATTCATTAAAATTGTCACTCTGATGTTCTGGTTCTAGTATATGTTGAAAATAACCTGTCACAGGATAAGAGAATAGTTTAAAAGAAATAGCAGCACTGCTAAGAACACAGCAAAACCCATTAAAGGTGGCAGAAAGGGATCAATAGTCACACACTGGTTTTGATAGCTCAGCAAGGTGCACATTTTGTGCCACTTTGTTTGGCAGTGGAATGTTGAAATTAAAGTGATTCATGCTGGATGTAGAAAATAAAACCAGAATTTGGGAAATTCTACACTTAGCTAAGAATAGATATCACAAATAATCTCCCAGGAGCCATGCAGACCTGCAGTATAATACACAGATTTTTTGATATATTCAAGTTAATGTAGGAGAGCATTTAGTGATTTTGACCAGTGCTTAGTACAGCAATGTCAAATTCACTGGGGTGGGAGACAGGGATATTGTTCAGACAGTGTAATCAGAGTCAAAAAATGACTGCTTTCTACTCTCCATATGCTGTTTGCTCTGACATTTTTCTGGTGGATTTCAGCCCACCTGGATAATCCTTTCTACACAAAAGAGGCCACAGGAAACTTCCAGATCTACCAAGGTGCTCCATTTTCAGCTGTACCTACTGGTGAGGCTGTGCTCAAAGCACACCTGTGAAAGCTGGAACAGGTTTTAGACTGGGAGAGAGTTCCATGAAATTATCTATAATAAAGGAGGAGGCAAAATCAAAATGAACCCTTCTGGCAGCAGATGCTGTGAATGTAATTTACAGAAACAACCATTGTATCATAAAACATTATGTGGAGAGGCTTTCGGAAATACTTGGATGAAGAGTGAAAATGAGTGGCTGGAGGCAAGGAACAGCTAATGCTTCTCAGCCAGGTTTTATTGTTTGTGTATCTGCTATCTGACCCTGATCTAAATTTGATTCTCCAGCAGCCCTGTTGCTGCCATGCAGAGTTTTAACTATGATGCTTTTGGATGAAGAATTGCTGTGTCAGTCAAAGAAAGAGGAAAACTGAGGGTCACTGACCTTTTATGGAGAGGATGGGGGGAGCAGGAGCTGTGCCTCTGTGGTTTCTTGAGGTAACTACAAAAAAAAGAGGCATCATGGTAGTGACCTGCCTGCTGGATTTGTGCCATGCATTTCTAAAAGTACTTTTACTTAAAGCATTATAAAGCTTAGCCAAACAGCCTGGATTTATAAAGATGGCAATTAGAAGTGAAGTGTTTTGCTGAAGGATATGCAAGTCAGCAGAAGAAATATTATCTAGAAATCCTGTGCTGAAGATTTTTGACTGTGACACCACAGAACTTCATAAATGAAAATCCATCTTGACCTGGAGTCAAGAGTCCCAAATTTGTCAACAAAGGTTTAATGACTCTTACCTCTGGCTTTGGAAGTTGCCAAGACTATATCACGGGGCTCAAAAGAAACCACTGTTGAAAACAGAAAATATAAACTCAGGAAATACATTGCCAGCAGTTATGAGCAGTCAGGTTGCTGAGAAGAGCTCTTTTTGAAAACAGGAAGATCCAGATGTATCATTTATAGACATTTGCCTATTTTTTCTCAGTGGTATATTGATGGTTATAGACAAAGTGATACTGATAAATTAATCTCCTTGCATGAATAAAATGGACATAGCACTAACTCAGGATTCTATGATTCAGTGAAAGAAGCAGCATAAATATGACTGAATGGAGAAATTCAATATTAAGTCCATTTGACAGACAAATAGACTAAACAGGATTAGGTCTGGCATCCCAGTGTTGTGCACAGAAGGACGCTGCATTCCTTGTGAACATCATGTATTTGCCTGCACTGAAAGTCAGGTATGGATGGGCAGCCATAAGTCCAAATAGCTCCCTAACCTCTAACTTATTTCTTTACCTGATGAAATTATTTTCATTTGTCAGCTGCCTTTTGATAGATTATAAACATAGCTATCAAATTATCTAAAAAATCATCTCCACTTTTTTTTTCTGTGTTAGGATATTGTGATGTGAAGAATAACTCGTTTGCCTTTGAATGAGTTTCTCAGTGATACTTTGTCAACGTTGAAGCTTCTTTGGGCTTAAATAGGGAGACAACTGGTTAAATAGTAAGTGGTTCTCCAAATGTTTGCTTCAAAGACTGATTAGAAATGTTATTTGAGTTGTTTTCAGCTTTCTGAAATTTCTAATACAGGTTTTTATTCCTTGGTAATATTTAGAGTCTTATAATGGACTGTGCCTCATTAGGGAGCAAGAGTAGTTGTTTTTTCAGGAAGTAAAAGATTGCTACAGAAGTGCAAATACAGGTGCTCTCACTCCTTCAGGAGTTCCATTTTCTATTACAAAGTGTCCCAGAAGCAGATAGAAACACATGAACCAACACTGGAGCTGCTGCTAGGTGAGAATGAAAAATAGGGTAAAAAACAACTTTGATAATATATGAGAGATATGAAGGAACAGCCGGCACTACATTCAGCATAAAGCCTTTTCAGGTACCTACACTTGTGTGTGTGCTGCTATTTTAAAAAAAAAATAATAATAAATAAACCCACAAACCTTTAAATGTCAGAAATATTGTTTTTTAAAAAGAAAAAAACAAATTACATATGGTTTCCATATTCCAGATTCACACTTAGAGTGATGGCACACACAAAGAAGCACACTAAAGCTTGAAGTCAGGTTCTTAGGTTCTCAAAAAAATCCAACTTTCCACCTCTCCCCATGCAAGCTGGTCTAGTGGAAAGTGTCCCTGCCCATAGCAGGGGGGTTGGAATGAGATGATCTTTAAGGCCCTTTCCAACACAAACCACTCTGTGATTCTCTGGGTTAAGCAATGACCTGGTTGCACACAACTAGGGCATGTTGCTTGTGTGCTTGGCAGACATGGGGTCTGTGAACATGGGTCTATGGAATTGTCAAGATAGGAAGAGACCCTCAGATGACCCAATCCCACTGTCAGCCCAGCACTGCCCCTGTAACCCCTAAACCACTAAACCAACATCACCCAGTGCCAGTTCCTGATGCCTCCTGAACAGCTCCAGGGGTGGTGACTCCACCACCTCATTGAGCAGCCCATGCCAATGTCAGAGCACCTGAACAGTGAAAACATTCTTTCTAATATCTAACCTGAATCTCCCCTGTCTCATCTTAAGGACATTTCCTCTGTTTTCCTGCAGGCACAGTAGAAGAGACCAACACCCACCTCACGACACCCTCCTGTCAGGTGGTTGTAGAGGGCAGTGAGGTCTCCCTGAGCCTGCTCTTCTCGAGACTAAACAAACACACCTGCCTCAGCCACTGCTCATCAGACATGTTCTCTAGTCCTCTCATTAGACTTGCTGCCCTTCTCTGGACACACTCCAGCACCTCAATGTCCTTTTTAACATGAGGGGCCTAGAACTGAGCACAGCACCCCAGGTGCAGCCTCATGATGCTGAGGGGTGATCACAGCCCTGCTCCTGCTGGTCACACTGTTGGTGACACAGGCCAAGATGCCATTTGGCCTTCTGGGCCACCTGGACACACTCTGGCTCCTATTGAGGAAACCATGGGACCAGCACTCCCAGTCCATGTTCCAAAAAGCTCTGATGCCATTCATCCCTTAACAGCAGTGTGGCTTTGCTTGTGATAGAGCCACAAAACAAGAGTGCAGCAGCTAAACTGGGTAATAGTCTAAGACTGGTCTCCCTCTCTACTTCATATCTTGGCCCTCTTTGACAAGGTGTCCCCTCCCAGAGCTACCAAGGGCTTTGGGTACTTCTGTCCCTGGCCTCTCATACTGCAGTGCTCACCATGCAGGCAAGAGGAGAACAAATTCTCTCACTGCAGCACTGAGGTTTTGCAAGTACCCAGTCCTCATAAGAAAACCACTGATTGTAGCAAAGAAGACTGTCATGAGAACCACTTGGGTCATGTGGTTTAGAGACTCACCAAGGAGGCTCCAGAGTGAGGAGGTTTCAGCCTGGGTCTCTTCCTTACAAGTAAATAAACCACCAAACTGGTGGCTCATTGGCACAAACCATGCTCAGGATTTTCCTTGTGCTACTGCTTGATCTCAATTAATTCAATATCTTTTAAAGACAAGAAATATGCAGTTGTCTGTGGGTCCAATGATTGGCAACCACAGAGGGCATCTCTGCCAAACAGCTCACCTGCTCCAACCTGTGTTCCCAGGGAAAAAAGGCTGTTTTGATGGAAACAGGTTTTGTTGCAGACTGTTCATTCTCAGCCCTTGGGAAACTTACTGTAAACGCTGGTTAAACACATTAGATGCACTAATTGAAAAATTGCACCTTCCCATTCAATCTCAAATTGAATCTCAAATCACCAAAACATTACATCTAGTTTTACATCAGTCTTTTTAGAAGGGCAGAAAGGAAGCAAATATCTTGTATTCTCTCAGCTTTTGGAACCTGAAAGCAGGGCCTTTTTCTCTCTAAATTGCAAACCTTCTTCCACAGATGCAGTCACAGCCCCTCTTTCATCTGTTCCTTGATGAACCAACTCTGAAAAAAAAAAAAATTACTCCAGAAACTCATGGCTTAGGATGCTCCTTAGAGTGAATCATGGTGTAATATGATCAGTCATCAGAAGAGAATTTATTTCTAAACATTATTATAATTACGGTAGCAGTATTAAAATATTGTTTTTGTATTTATACCTTGCTGATACTAAATTCTACTGAAATTTAATCAGGCACCTAAAATTAGCAGAGGCATCCAGTGAACTAAAATTGAATATGTCTTTATCAGCAGTGATAAAATCAGCATGATTTTCCTGTTAGCACCAAACAATTTCCCCTTTATTTTTAGTGTGTTGGATCTACCATACTGTATATTAGGGCCATCTGATCCCAGTGAAAGATTACTGTCTTAGAAAAAGACAACTACCTGCCTTTGATGCAAACCTGCCTGGGGCATTTTCTTGTCCCTTGGTGCACTCAGGAGGGTATGCATACATCCACAGTGTGATACAGGTGTGTGTGTGTCTTCCCTAGCACTGTGACTGTGACTGTGAGCCAAGTATCAGAAGAGCTAATGCTGCTTTTTCACATCTCCCTCAGCCTGGGAGCCCAGAGGTCCTGCCCCTGCCATGCTCTGATTGCAATCCATATTGATGAAGTTTTTAACCCAGGTCTGATCCCACGGGGCAGGCATTTTGTCTGGCAAGGCTGTAATTTCAGCTACGGACTACAGGTCAGTGTGTGACCGTGGGGATAAACATCCCCCTCATCCTTAGCGCAGGGAGTTTTTCCTTCCAGGATAGAAACAAAGTAACTAAACAGAGTAAGCCTGTTTTTGCTTTTCCGGTCAGTTTTTGTATGGTTTAAGGGAATATTTGAGTTAGCAATATTTTCAGCATTTCCTGCTAGTGACCTCATCACAAGTATCACTCATTCATTCCCGGTGGAAGAAGCTTCCTGAAGGAAAAGTTTCTTCACATCTAACTGGAATTTCCCTGTTACAGTTGTGTTCCTTGTCTCTTGTCCTGTCCCTGTGCACCTCCAGGAAGAGTCTGTCTCCATCTTCTCTCCACACCCCACTCAGTACTGAGAACAGCAAAAACATCTTCCCTTGTGCCTTCATCTCTTTCCTCCTGGGCTCCAGCCCCCTTCCCCATCTCAGAAGCCTCTCCTGGCCCTGCTCCAGGATAGCAATCAGTCTGCCACCACCTTCTCTCCTGGTGTTCACCCAAGTAGCAGTAAATGGACAGGGCACATGAAACAGAGACCAGATTTATGGCAGGAAAGCACTCAGCTTTGATGCCAACAGAAAATCTGGCAGGAGGAGGCAGTCGATCAGATCCCTATAATTACCTGTAACTGGAGATGGGCAGGAGGAGACATCCAGCCCATTCAAGGAGGAGTTAATCTGTGCATTCACAAAGCATTCAATGGCATCTTTGTCACAGGTGCAGAGGAACTGTACACAGGGATCCACAGACTCTGGAAATAAAACAAAAATCCAAACAAGGCGCTTTTGAAAAATATTTTCTACCTTCTGCTTTTCCTTCCTGTAAGATTTGTGTCTGTATTTTGTTAGTGCAAACCTATTTATACTGTGCTTCCCCATGCAAAACATGGTCAAGTTTCATAGTCCAACTCTTGTTTAAACACCAGTTGATGCAGCCTGGCATGGCTGTCAATATATTATTGCCTCTTTGGTTGTGCCTGCAGAGTATTGAGGACTACAGAGCAATGCTCTAGCTTTCCCATGGAAAACTTAATCCAGATGATACTGCCTTTAACATTTCACAGACTTCATTAAAATATCCCTCCTAACTTCAAGAAGTCACAGTCCACAATCTAAGCCTTTCATATGAGGCGTGATTTGTTCCTTATAAGAAATCAGAGAACCTTAGAAGAGCTTGGATTCAAAGGCTGTAAACCTCATGTCATTCTACCCCCTGCCATGGACAGGGACACCTTCCACTAGGACAGGTTGCTCAAAGCCCCATCCAACCCTGGCCTTGAACATTTCCAGGGATTAGGCACCCACGATTTCTCTGGGCAACCTGTGCCAATGCCTCACTGCCCTCAAAGTTAAGAATTTCTTCCTAACCTAAAGGATGTGAAACAGTTTCCCAGGTAATACTATTTTCCCTCTTCAAAATTTCCTACCTTTCAGAATTTAAAAAAACATTGACTGTTCATAGCTGTCACACTTCTATATTGTATTTGTGATGGGAGCTATATAGAAAGAGATTAAAAAGCATTTTTAATGTTTAAATGCACTTGGACCAATAGAGATTTGCCTAAATAGCAAAAATTGGTTTTAATTTAAAACAAGAAATGGAAATTGGATCAGATGGTTGTGTAAATAGGACATAAGAGTATTCGTTTGAGGATTCTGCTCCTCTTTGCATATACTCTTTTCTGAGAGCCAATACTTGATGAAACGTTGTATTATATGTTATTAGGCATTAAAGTCACTGCACTCTTGTCAGGCCTGTACCAGCTTTGCATGGAATAGCTCCTGTTATGACTCACTATATCTGCCCTCACTGGTGATAGTGCTGTAGCTGAGGAGTGTATGCGACCCTCTGAACAAAGAATTTGATCCATCAAAGTGCAGAAAAATCAGGCCTTGATGTCACAGAAGAAGATTGTTTTTCAGGTCTCTCCTCAACATCTGCTGCATTTCTGATGTGTGGAGACATCTCAAGCAATGCTTAGTGGTCCTGCAAAGTAAGGGAAACCCCAGGAAGATGCTGCCTGCTGAAGCTCTGGGAAGTGGAGATGGTTTCTGGTTAATTTGTCTGTGACTTGGTCGGTAGACCAAAACAAACTTGTCACAGTGAGGACAGTATTAAACTCTTTTGACAGGTCAATCTCACCACAGGTCAGGTTTTTAGTAGAGCAGCTGACGTCTGCAGAAATCTTGGATGGGTCCCACGTGCACTCCATCTCCAGCGCTTCCTCATAGCATTTGCGGTGCTGAAAACAGCATCTTAGAAAGGAAATAACAGAGAGTTCAAACAATTTCATTTCAGGTCAAGGTCAGACTGCAGAGATGCCATGTGGCTCTTACGCAAAACTGCCGAAGATGCCAGAGGAGAAAAGGAGGTCCATGGTGTGATCCCCAGACAAAAGAAAGGCTGAGTGCTGCCTTTCCCTGGGTCAGAGTGATGGGAGAACCATAGCTGCATGCAAAACTGAGTGGTGGGAGCAGGTCTGCCTGCTGTGGGTGACCAAATGTTTCTGTCCTGCTGTGGTACCCGGGTGCTTGCAAGGGCTTTATATAGACACTTTAAATGAGAAATCCACTACCAGTGCACAGATACTTCCCCTCAGCACTGTCAGCTCACTGACAAGCAAAGCCCCACAAGTCAGCTCTAGAGATTTTGGGTCCTGTCCTAATTTTTCTCACTGCAGATTTGGAGAACTACACTGAACCTGACACTCATGGAGGGTTAATGGCTCTGCAATGTGAATTCCTGTGTCTCATTGGGACTATATAAATACACATAGTTTTATCCTCTATTTCTTGTACTTCTATGCAACAATCACAATTGAAATGCATCATTTAGCCATGGGAAAGGGCCACAAAATATTTTTATCACTCTGGAGTAAAACAGTTTTCTCCTGCTACTATACAACACAGGCAATCAGAAACCTTGTGTTTTCCTGCACCCCTGCTGTCCTGCCAACCTCAAATTGCCTACAGAACCACTTAAGCTTTGAATAGAAATAAAAAGCCAACTAAATCAACAAGTTCTTCTTCAATCCTCTCCTCTCTTCAGCTCCTTGTCCAGATAAATCATCTACACAACACCTCTGTGCACTGACATCAGCTGTAAATGAAGCACCAGTAAAACTGTCATTATTTACCCCAGGTAAAATTGTTACATAGACTAAAGGGTCTTGCTGTTAGATTCAGTTTGAAATATCCTTCTTTCAGGGAAATGGACTCAAAACACAGCTCTGTTATTGAGCTGCATTGGCCTGGACAATGCTGAAGGCAACGACAACATGAACATCCAAACCCAGCATCTGCTGCCAGGAAGGTGACACCTGCTCCTTGCCAGGCTCCCTTCTAGGGAGCCCTTCTAGGCTACACAATCACTTTTTCACCATCTATATTTAGAAAGAATTTCATAATAAATCACCGACTGTATTAATAAATAATGATTTCACTATTTAATTTGTCTTCTTAACCAGAGAAGGAGTCCAAGGAATTTATCTAAAAAAAGTGAGGGCAAATAGCATTCAGCAGAAAGGCCTGATGGCTCCTCTGCGCCACAAATTCTGCAGTGCCTCGTTCAGGAGATGAGGCAGAAATCTGTGAGCTCCATCAGGAACAGGGTCTTGAACACCTAACTGTTATGTCTCAACACTCTCCTGACTCTGTCTGAGGTCTAGTGAGATGTCAGCATCTAAAAGCTCCTCTAACTGCAAAAGAAGTCTAACACAAACCCTGCACTTCTTGTTTGTTTAGAGATTCACAATTACATCAGCATTTGCTGCAACAGTTAATCCAAAAATTTGCTTAGTTCCCCCTTGCAAGCAGGACATTGTGAGACATGGATTGTCTTTTGTGCCTGCTTCTCTTTCACAAGGTTTGTGGAGGTAAACTTGGCTCCTAATTTACATATGACAATGAGCTACTGTGGGAAATGGGAAAAGGTTGGTCTCACAGGCACTAGTATTTTCCAATGCCTTAAAAACCTGCTGTGAGGCACTGAGCCCTTTTTTATGGAACAGAAATGGCACAAGCAAGCCCCAAGATTTGCAAAACTAATTTCTAAGATATAAAATCAGTGAAAAACAATTGCAACACTGTGGGAACTGTCTCTGGGAAAGACACACAAGCCACTGGTTTGAAGGCTCCCTTGAATGCAGAGCACATCCCTGTCAGTCTCTGTTTGCTGCACACGGCAGTAGGAATTTCGTGCTGGTGAGGAAACCTCACCCCAGGGCTGCAAAACAATTTGTAAATACAAACTGGCTTTGTGGATGATTCTCAGGACAAACCTGCTGATGGATGTTTCTACAGTTTCTGGGTTTGTGCTGCTCTGCATTAAAATGAAGCTGAATGAAGCAAAAGCCCAGCTGCTCAGCTCTTGGGTATCAATCCATTGAACTGACTCGAGCTCCCATTTCAGGATGTCATCACAATTGTTCAGAAAACCTTTCACAGAAAAGTTCCATGGCTTTTTTTCAGTAGCAGGGTTAGATCTCCATTTTCCCAGCTGTCCCATGCTGCAGAGTGGATGGATTAATTTCCACCTAGCTATAGGCTTAGCCCTTTCTGAGCCTTTGCTGTCTTCACTCAGGGAATTAATACTTTACATTGTTGTAAAACTCATTTTCTCCACAGACATGGATGTATCTTGATTCTTTTTGAATTTCCTTTCACATCTCCTGCTGATACAATTGCACAACTATTTGATTGTCTTGACCTCAGATTACATTTTCTTTCACTAGAGCCAGATGATGTGGGTCTTACTTACCCCTAAATAAATATATTTTTTCATTACTGTTTTTAAATAATTTATACAGGTGTTAAGCTTTGGATAATCAATGCATGAGGGCATTTATTGCCATTCAGGGCAGCAAAGGACCTCTCATGGTTATGACTCACTCATCAGCTTCATCCACGGGGAGCCCTTCCATGTCAAACCGGCAAGAGCAGCCATAGTCTTCAAAATCCCTGGGACAAAACCCAGTGACACACTTCATTTTGTTCACAAAGTTGAGAAGGGCAGGGAAGTTAGTGAAGATGGACTGTAACCAGGTGAAGTGAGAGCCCAGGCAGTCTGGAAAGAGAACAGCCATAAAACACCTGGTGAGTGGAGGTGAGGCAGGTGACATTTGCAGGAACACGGAGCCCAAACAAGGCAGTGACATTGGGCAGTGCTTGACACTCAGCACTGTTTAGTGTTACAGTGGTCTTTGAGGAGATCTGCATCCGCAAAAATCCCTGTTTTATCTTAGTAAACATATAAAAACAAACCCCACAGGATTTCTATTCAGTGCCCAAGTGCAACTGGAACAGGTACGTACCAAAAAATAATGCAACACTTTCCACATTTTGAAAGACTCCGTTGAAGAGTGTGTCATTGTCTAAATGAAGAAATAAACAAACAAACCTTACTTTTTAAAAAATGAATGACAATAAGTGTCCCCAGAGTTCCCCTGGTCTTACTTCAGTGGTTAAACCATTTTGAGATGAGTTCCTAGCTTCTGGAGTACAAGGATTCTCACTGCCATGCAATATTGCAGAAAGTAAAGCTTAAACCTTTCTTACTCAAGATTCTTTCAGGTGTGTTAAGCAGCTCTGGCAGGAATGCTGGCGGCTTCAGTTCTTGGCCACCTACCTCAACAAATAAATTTGAGAAGAAAAAAGATTTAAAAGTAAAAAAANCATTTTGAGTATCTTCCTACACAGGTAAGCTGATTTATCAAAGACATGAAATACTTGCTCAGCTCCACCCCCACCCTGGGAAGCCCAGAACTGTACTGGTGTGGACTGGTAATTCACATCCACTTCAGCTCAAAACCCAATCTCTGTTAACAGCAATTGCTGCTGAGGATGAGCTAACCCTTGCTTTCCTGTTCTCATCTGAACAGTAGCACCTAATAGAGCAAATCAATAGAATTATATAAAATTAGTTTAGTACCCACCTATGTCCCAAATGCTCTGTAACCCTGTGCTATAATGTGAAGCAGGGTTATTTGAAATGGTTTAGTTTTTCTGAGTCCATCTTGGCTATTGCCTTTTTGCCTCATTGTCTTTCTTCCTATAACTCTTTATATTTTAAGTTAATTATCTCTTCTTCCTTTTGAAGATGACATGGTAGATTTGGCGTATTTTCAACACTTTCATTTTTTTCTGTTGGCCAAACCCAAGTGATTTAGAGTAAAATCTAATATTTGTTCTCTCCCTTCCCATTTTTTAACCTGTTCTTTTCCTCTGCATGATTTCAAAAGACAGTGTATTACTTTGGATTTATTTAACCTTGGCTTTTTTTAAAAAAACAGTAGTAAGTAAAGGGTATTTTTTTACTGTCTCAAGAGTCTAAATATTTAAAACTGAAAAAGCCCATAATGTTAAATTCATGGCATCACTTATATCTCAGAATAACTGACATTAGGAAAGCTGTCCTTTCTCTGTATAAAAACTCTGGGAAAGAGCTGACAAGTTGTCTTGCTCATCTGTTACATTTTCCTGCAATAAATATAGGTGTAAATGTAAAGCAGAGTAATGGGGTTTTTAGATAGGAGGCTTAACTCTATGTTTAGCAAAGGATTAGGAAAAGTAGGATTTTTTTTTTTTTTAAGCTCATATATAAGGGCTTTTGCAGGATGTCCACAACTTTTTTGGTGTGAACAAGATTTTCGTGGTAACAGTCATATGCTCCCAGAAATTAATTTCTCAAGTTCAGTTGCAGAATATGGATACAGGATTGAGTGAGTCAGGAAGAGGTGCTTCCTCTTGTGTTATTCTTTTTCCTGAAATTCTTGGTCACAATGAGAAGCTATTAAATAAACAATAATCCATCAAAAGCATCCTTCTCTGCAGCAGCACTAAGGAGAGCAAATTGCCTTCCACAAACCAGAAAGTCTCCCAATAAATGCTCGTCTTTTCACAGAACTGGAACAAATCTGTTGAAAGCTTCATGGCCATGAGGAATTCAGCTTCAGGCGAAATAATGGTGCAAAAACCCAGCATTGAATGCTATATTTGTACACATGCTTGCTAAAGAAAAACTAATCCTTATTTTCTGGCTTAAAGCCTGTATTTCCTCAGCAATGACAAACATCATCTGGGCCAGGTTCTGTCAAGTGGAGCTGGAGCCAGTTTTGACACACTGCATAACACCACTGCTCAAACTAAGTGTTGATGAACAGCCATTAATCATTTGGTTCCTTCAGCACAATGTTTGGAAAACATGGAAATCACATAGAGTTGAAATGCATCAGAGGAGAAAATTGACAAAACCATATTCCAGGGGTACTGGAAGCTGCGATTGCTCCAGTACCTTCACTTGCAATTAGTTCTTCTGAGCAAACTGAACTGTGTACACCTAATTAACAAATAAATATTTGAAGCTCCCCTGGAGAGGAATGTCTGCTCAGCAGTTTGATAAATCATTGGCTCTTCTAATCCTCTCATTACAAGGAAAAACTTTTCTAATTGTCATCAAGTCAAGATCAATGAACCAATGTTTGCTAACAAGATTGCTTACTTTTGTTTAAATTGGGGGTGGGAGGAACAAGGAGAAAATACTTTCTGGAGTAATTATTCTGTTTTCCTCTTTTTGTATCATGTATTTGGAACTATTGGTCCTATGTCATTGCCTTTAGGGAAGTGAAAGATTTCACTACAAAAATCAATCCTTTAAATCTCAGAAGAACCTGGGGATGCCAGCTGGTCTTACGTCTCTCTAAAACCTGTTAAAAAACTCAGTACGTTTTGAGAAGACTTGTATGATACATCAGCTCTTGGGCTTTCCCATTATACACCTCATCCCTGGAATTTCTTTTAATGTTCAGCTACACATAAAATTGTTTCTGGACTACATCTGTGATTTTCCTACCTGACAACAGTTTACTCAAATGTTGCCTAAAAAAAGTCCATCAAAAAATATCATTGCGCCTCCAGTTGTCTTTTTCAGCCATGGTTCACTAAAATGTCGTAATACAGGCATGGATGCACTCATCATAATCCTTGGGAAGCAAAAACCTCAACTATGCCAGAAAAAGTCAGTGTGCAGCAAACACAAACTATTTGATTAAACAAGGTAAAATACATGAATTCCTCTCAAAGATGCTATTTCATGCAGAGATATTAGCTTCAGTTCTCAAAGCAGAGATCAGCAGAATAAATCTCACAAAAATATGAATCAATAATCCTCCCCAAACCTATATGTGGTAACTCTTCATGTTCTGATTGTATTTAGCTAGGGTGAAAGAATCCAAACACTTGCACAGGCTTTTAATGTTTGGGGGAGTTTTTCTTCAAATGTTTTGTCAGAAAAATGTCTGAACGTCCAGATATTTTGAGTGCACTATCAATATAAAAATATATATTTTTAAATAAATAAATAGTGCAGGTGTTTCGGCATTTGCTGTCACTGCAGTGGGAAATGTGAATATTCCCTCTGAGTTCTCTCTGTAGAGTTGGAGTCTTAAGGTTCAGCCTCATCATTTTAGCCAATATGTTTTGTGTTGGACATGTTACTTTTCTGAATTGTAATGCAAGCAATCCCTCAGAAGAGAAGCAACTGGTGGAGTTGATGAAGATCAGTGCAGAATTTTTCTATGCTGGGGTCCTGAGTTTTCTCTTTCCTTTAGAAACATCCCCATAGATTTACCAGAAATGGTGATAGACCTTCTAAGAGTCCTTCTCTTCACTTGCACATCATAACTCTTACTGACATTCCTACACAGCGCAGAGACTGCAGAAATTTGAGATGTTTTCCCATCCCTGACTCTGGGAAGTTCATTCACTCATGACAATAAAATCTAAAGAGTTATATGAAGAAAAACCCTATTCACACTAAAGTTCAAAAGAGGAGCTTTAGCTTGACATGGGTTATATTTCAGGATGCTCTGAATGGTTTGGGGAATTAAGAAAATAAAGTGTATTTAATGAGTAGAATCTCTTTATATAAACTTATAAATTCAGAGTTTTAATGACTTAAATAATGGCAAAATGCTAGCAAAAAGAAGTTGCAATTTTTTGGTTTTATTTTTTACCCCTCTACATGTTTTGCTACTTCACTAGAAGTCCTGAGAAAATTATTTTATAAAAACTTCATAAAGAAATATCTTCAAGTGCATTTGGGTGTTGAACACCAAAATGTGAGGAGAGAGAAAGCATGTTTCTAGAGGATTGTTTCCAAATGCTCATACTTAAAATAATATTTTGACATAATGTCAAATAATCATAAAAATACATTGCCACTTACCACCGTACACCACCATGGACACTGATACCAGCAGAAATACAATCATTTTTTGTTTAATCCAAAGACAAGAAAAAAGTCACACAGCAGACTGATGTGCCTGGTAAATTTAAGTAAAATATTAGACAAAATGTTATCTCTTCAGTCTGGCATTGGGAAGACACCATCTTGGGAAATCATTCTTTTGTAGCCCACATATATTTCTGCTTGATAAAATACAGTTTTTACCCTTATCATAGTAAATGCACATATTACAGGAATGATGATGACTCTTATATATCCTAATTTTACCAATGCTCTCTAAAAGTCTGACTGTTTATTTTGGTATTGCTTTGAGTCAACAGAATCTATGAATTGCCATGTAGGAATAAAATGGTGCCCTTGCAGTTTCTTTTGTTTTGCAAGCAGTTTTCACATCTTCCTTCATCTCACAGAATGTTCAAACAATTCTTATGTTTAAATTATGATATTGTGAAACACTGTGTAAATGAAGAATTATTCTGATATTTCATCTATGGAACCCAGTTTATCTGCAATCCATTTTATTTGTTTCATATCACAAAAAATTTACAGTCAAACATATATTCTAATCTGTGTTGAGACTGATCTAATATAGCATAAATTTTCCTAATGAGAAACATGATGTTATTTGGAGATCTTCAAGAAATGTGTGTAAAATTCTTTTAAGTGTGTTGCACTGGTATTCATTAAATGGCAGATGATGGATTGTTTTTTAACTACAGTCACAAATTACTTTAATATCAGTTTTCAAATATGTACCTACTGATTATTACCTGCTTTTCTGAGCTCAAATATGGAATTCATTTTTATTAGAAAATCTTGTAATATTTCATCAGGAAGTGAGATTATAAATCTAACAGCTCTAAATATTTATAGTCTATTTTCCCAAATCTCTTGCCTATTTTTTGTCTATTACTCCTAAGTCACAAATAGCTTATTCTACAATGTTTTCTTCCTGCTTTCCTTATTATAGAGAACATCCAGAAAGACTTACCTTGAGGGATATTATCCCAAAGCAGCTGGATGGAAGACAAATATCAGCAAAGCCAGTACTAAGTTATTTATACCCACTTGGATATAGACCTCACCCATGTGATCACTTCCTTTATCAAACCCACTTCAACATTTATTAATTAATTCCTCCTCGAGATTCCTTAGAGTCATTATGCCCACAGTGTATCTGGTAATATGGCTCCAGCCATGTAAAGGATCTATACCAAGAAGTCTGCAGGTGCCTTTGCCATTTAATAACTTTCCCTAATACTCCTGGTTGTAATTAAGTAACAGTCATCCCATTGTTATTAATCACTCACAAAATCTCTCAGGCATGTGAATATGGCTTTAATAGCTTAGCAAGAGGTAGTGTTCAGTGATGAAAGATGAGTGAGAGTTTACACAGCTTTAAACACTGACATTCCTCAGGGCTGGGAAGTCTTCTTTAATCTATCCATGGTGGCTCTGATCCAAGGCTGAGGTTGAAGGCTGATTCAGTGAGCTTTGGGAAGGCTGCTCTTCATCAGGAAAGTGTGCTTTCTGCCAGGGCCAGACACAGCTGCCCTTCAAAGAGTCCATCAACAGAGACAAACTGTCCACTGAATTGTAGCATGGAGAAGTGAGAAATCTGACAATTGGGAGTTGTAAAAATACTTACATGACCAAAAGGCCCTTTGACTCTGTGACCTACAAGGTTTTCAGGAAGGCCTTAAACATGGTCACCTCTAAGATCCTTGTGGAGCAGCTGTTGATATCTGAGTTGGATGTGCCTGGGGAGGTGGGTGAAAAATGGACTGGTGGGGCCCCAAGGGCAGTGGCCAGTTGCACAAAGTCTCTTTGGAAGCCAGTGACTGGTGGTGCATTCCAGCAGTCACTGATGGGTCCAGCTCTGCTCAGTCTCTCCATCAATGATCTGGATGGTGGGGCAGAATGGACCTTCAGCAGGCTGGCAGGTGACACTGAACTGGGATGAGCAACTGGCATTTCTAAGGGTCACACTGCCATCCAGAAGGACCTCAACAGGAACTCCATGAAGCTCAACAAGAAGTGCCAAGTCCTGCACCTGGAGAGGTGCAGCCTCATACACCACTGTGTCCTGGGGGCCACCCAGCTGGGAAGCAGCTCGGTAGAAGAGGACCTGGGGTCCTGCTGCACACAGGGTCGAACAGGGGTAGGTCGTGTGCCCTTGCAGCAGAGAAGGCTCAGGATGTCCATGGCTGCACTGGGCAAAGTGCTGCCTGCAGATTGAAGGAGGGGTCCTGCCCCTCTGCTCTGCACTGGTGAAGCCACACCTGCAGGCTCTGTCCAGTTCTGGGCTCATCAGCATAGGACAGCATGGAAAAACTTGAGACAGTTCAGAGAGGGGGAACTGAGATGATGAAGGGACTGAACATCTCTCATGGGGAGGGGACGAAAGAGCTGGGACTCTTCACTACAGGAGTCTTGGGGGGATCTCATCAACCCAGTAAACAACTGAGGGGAGGGTGCAAACAGGACAGAGCCAGTCTCTGTCCAGTGGTGCCCAGTGACATGACAAGAGGCAATGGGCACAGCCTGGGAGCTGCTGCAACAGGGGGAGATCTCCCACGGCATGACACTACCACGGCCATGTTACAGCATTTCTTCTTGAACTTTGTGAAGTTCCTGTTGGCCCATTTCTTCAGCCCTTGAGGTCCTTCTGGATAGCAGCATGTCTTATTCCCAGTATATACTCACTGTATTGACATTCTTATTTAGTCCATTGGCCTACCTTTCAGTATCTGCTCTAATTGGTACTTCTCCAAACCATCCTGCTCTTTCACACGACAGAAGGTCTTCTCTCACGCCATTGAGCACAACAGTGAAATGTATTTTGGAAGAGAACTACTGCATCCCACCTTTCCCTGGGGTCAGCATTGCTTATATTGCCACTTTTCTCCTTGGCTTTGCCTTTGAAAACATCTTTCTTCAATGAAACATCAATCTGCAGCAGCTATAGTGCAAATAAACTTCTTATTTAAAAACAATGGCATGGTGGCGCACTCTGTGTAGACAGTAGCATAATGTTGCTGCTGCATAGAAAAATATGGGATAATGCAACTGACTTGGTTATTCTTTCATTTTCTTAGAATTGATTTTAGTTCACCAGACTTGCATATAAAGGACATGAAAGCTGGATAGGAAGGGGCCCTGAGAACCTGATCTAGTTGGGTTGAAAGCAGATAATCTTTAAGATCCTTTCCAACCCAAACCATTCTATAATTCCATGTTTCTGTGAATCCTGGTGAGCTCACACAAATATATCTCAAAGTACAAGAGATTCTGTCACTTTCTGTATAGACACTGCACAACAGGCTTTGCCAAAGTAATGGAAGTTTTTGATTTAGAACATAATCTGCATGTGTTTAACACCAGAGAGTCCTTCTTGCCTTCAGTATTTCAGGTTGCTTTGAAATTACTTTGCATTTGTTAATTTTGATTACTATGTCTCAAATGTTAATAAAATAAATAGAAACTATTTGCATTCACTAGTCAACCATGTAAATATCCTTTATAAATAAGATTTTTAAAAGCCTTTCAATGCTTTATTGCAGTTACATTGCTTGTATAAAATACCTCTGTTTTTTACACATTATTTTTACAATGCCTTGGAGGAGAAGACATTTCTAGGTTAACATCTGCTTAATAGCTTGTCTGATTTCAAATATTTGCAAATAACATGCTGCTTTCTGATTTTTACACTGAGAAATCAAAAACAAAACTAAAACTGCCACCAGTCTTCCAACTTGCAGTAAAATTTCTCAGTGCTCTAAACTGATGTGCAGATGTTTTTAAGGCATTTTTGCTTTAATGCTGGAAGAACACAAGAAAATATTAGTTAGAAGAGGTTTTACAAGGAAATATTTAAAACATGCATGAAGGTAAAATAATGCTTTTTTTAATCCTTTAAAAATCATTATGATACAAAACAGCTATCTTATGAAAGAGCAAATATTCTGTGGGTATACAAAAATCTTTGTTATGTCTTCATAATATAAAGTGAAAATGTACTTACTGTGGGAGTAAGCAACTCTTTTGACTCTTTCACAGACATAACTTGCATTTTTCACAAACCAGGAATAGTATTCAACACAGTACCTGAAGATGAAGTTACAGATAGGAGATGCAGTTAAAAATAAGAGGTTTGTTATCTTTTATAAGGAGAGGGACTTTGGACAAGGGCTTGTAGTGATGAGGAGGAATGGCTTCAGGCTGAAAGAGGGCAGGTTTAGATTAAATATTAGGCAGAAATTCTTTAGTGTGAGGGTGGTGAGGCACTCGAACATGTTCCTCAGAGAAGCTGTGGCTGCCCCATCCCTGGAAGTGTTCCAGGTCAGGTCGAATGGGGCTTGGAACAGCCTGGTCCAGTGGAAGGTGCCCCTGACCATGGCAGCAGAGCTGCAACTAAATGGTTTTCAGATCCCTTCCTCTCAAACCAATCTATGATTCTATGATAACCACAGTATATCATGCTGCTATTACTAAATATGGAAATAAAAAGCTTGATTCCAATGTCAATGATGTCATTCGATGTTTGGAAAAATGCAGCTGGGATTTTTTCACTTAGCTGGAATACTGAAGGCAGATCAGGTACTGACACATTTGGGTCTCAGCCGGTGGCCACAGACCCTCCAAAATAATCATTGGTGATTGAAAATTGTCATTTGGAGGAAAAAAAAAAAACCCTGAAGGATTATTTTAAGGAGACAGAGGGAAGAAAAACTAGTGCCAGGTTTTACCTCATGGCTTCCTTTCTGGAATATCTTCTCTGACCAACACAGAGGCACAGCTGAAAGAACCTGCAGAGCTCCATCACGCAGGGGTTGATCTTCTGCACTATGACAGTGATAGGAGGAGAGGTCACTCGGGGCTCTCTGAGCAAGGCCTGTGGGCACCCTGGGGAAAAAAACACAACCTGAACTAGTCCAAAGACTTGTCCCAGTACATTTCGTGTTCTACTTTATCTGGGCTATGCTCTCCAAAGCAGTGTCTTCCCTACTCCAGCAAATATGGGATATTCCTGGACATCCCATCCTGGGGCTCTAGGAAGGAAGGAAGGAAGGAAGGAAGGAAGGAAGGAAGGAAGGAAGGAAGGAAGGAAGGAAGGAAGGAAGGAAGAGCAAAGCAAGGGTAGCTGTGCTGTGATTGCCAGCTATTTTTTCCATGTGTGTAACTAGCAGCAGGCTTTGGCCATGTGTGGATGAACTGCCTTACCTGCTGAGTATAATCCCCTTAGACAGTGTAATTGCATTTCCTGGTTCACATGTCTCACACACTTTATAGTTTTGGGCAAAAGCTATGTTATGTGATAGCAGAGGTTATGAAGGTCAAATTTGGACTAATGAAGTTCTGTTGAAATAAGCTTGAGTCATCTAATGCTGACAAGAAATTTAATATAAAATGGCATTCTTGGGCAGGAGGAAAATCAAGGCTCTGCCAACCTGAAAGAGATTGCTATGAAACCATTTGTCTCCTGGCAGCACTTGACCAAGATAGCAGGAGTATGTGAGGAGTAAGGCACAGACACTGGCAGCTCCCAAACTCACAGGCTGCTCTGAAAACCAGTTGTGATTCAAAGGCACTACACAAATATATCAGGTATAATTAGCCAGAGATGAGCAAGAGGGAGACCCATTTCTCTTCACCCCAGAAATTTCACATAAGTGTCGTTAGGCTTTGTCCACTTAATAGCATTTGACACACCTTGATATTTTCCTACATGAAGTAAATTAAAAATTAATAATTCCTTGCTTAAGTAAACACATTCCATGTTAATAGCCAAACATCAGAGCATGGGGCAATGAGATTTTAATATAAGTTGTCCCTGAAAAGTAATGTTAAAATTAATGAGAAATAATAGTCAATGAATAATTAAAACTTGCTGGAGGCCACCGTCCTACGAATTTCAGCCATTTCAGCCTCCACAGAAGTGAGTCCTCCTATCCTGCCAGCCAGATGTTAAATACTTTACTCAATCCCTGTGTTTTGCCAGCAGAAATTCAGTTTTATCTAGCTGCAAATTGAACGATGGCAATTTCAATTTGGAGTCACCTATTTGGGAAAGAGAAGCCAAACAATAATGCTGAAAGCTAAGGAAATTGATTTGGTTTTCATTTTTGACAATCACTTTAAATTAACACAGTATTTGCATAATACTATATTTGTTTAATGATGAAATTATTTTTCAATTTTCTATTTAATTTTTTTGATTGCATAGTATACTCACATCATATAATTGAAATTTAAATTTTCATCCATTCATAGTAATACTTTATACCTCTTCTGTAATAAATTTCTACTGTGAAAACTATTTTTTGTGTACATTACTTAAGTTCATAAAAATAATTAAAATAGGAATTTATTTCAGAACTTTCTTTTCTAAGAATCCTCTTTCTTAAGAAATTGACTTAGTCAAGAGATCAGAAAAGACAAGAACCACAGCTCCTGTGCAGAGATTTCCTCCTGTGTATTTCAAATGGCCACATTATTGTCAGGGGCAGTGAAGTAACCAATTTTTGCAGTACACAGACAGCCCTTTTATTGATTCAATATCACATCCCTGTGACGCTGAGATTAAATTTTACTCCCAGTGAAGAGCAATGTTATGATTACTGTGAATGATTCAGACTCAAAATATTCCTCCCTGTGCACGCTAACATGCACATTTATGTGTTTTATTAGTTGGCACCCACTTCTGTGATTTAAGAAATGAATTATTGGAATAATGAGACATCCCTCAGAACAATGTGGATGCCCTTTCTTAGTTTGGGATCCCACTGTTGGATTTATTTCCCCAAATGTATGATTGTTAGATTCAGGCCGGCAGTCTCTGCCATCGTGGTTTCCCACAGAGAGGTATTTGGTGACTCCACCCATCTCACTGAAATCCATGTTTTCCAGCCTTTTCAAAACATCCTAGGTTCTCCAGGGTCTATAGTGTTGCACACCAGTGGAGGACTCTGGTATTTGGAGCACTTTAAACAGAAGTAAGATGAGAGAAAACTAAACCTGATTTCAGAGTTAAATACCTTTATAAGAGCTAAAAAGATGACCATGAAAACCAAAATTATTTGCCCAGCATTTAGTTCCTTAGACTCCTGTGGTTTTATCTAAAATATCACCAAAGGATATTGAAGACCCCTGCAGGTTAGGCTGATATGGTGTCTTTGCACTACTCAGCATCTATGCTTCTCTTAGACAGTCACCACACAGAAACACAAGAAGATCAGAACTGAGCATTCATGAAAATCCAGTCGATGATGATCCTTTATTAGCTGAGGAAATAGTTTGCAGAATTGTAAATTCAGAACATTTCTGGGGGTTTCATGTGGGATGAGCTGGTTTCATCATTTTATTTATGATGAGATTTAAACCATGATATTTTCTCTTGGAATGACTTTTAAGAATGAATTCTCTGATAACCAATCAGTGCTAAAATTGCCATACAGAATATCTTTGTTAATTCTATCACCACAGTACGATCTATGTTTTGAATTTACAGTTGTGTACAGTTCATAAACAAATGGGAAGCAATCCCTTGGACATTTTGGGTGCTTTGCACGCATAAACTGTCACAAAAAATTAACCATGTATGTTTTTTCTGCATGAGAATGTTTCTATCTTGCAGTACTTTCAAACACACTGCTATTTCTGCTGCATGAGCTGCATTTACTTACTGGTAGCTGAGTAAAGTTTCAGTGTCACACCAGGTCGGTAGGAAGGTGGCATAGACAGTACTGTGGAAGGCAAATCTAAGGAGAGGGAAAAAATAGAACTTGCTTTGATACCTTAAAACAAAAAGGCAGGTTGATTGAAGGAGCAGCAGAAAAGAATAAAAAACTAACCCTGAACTCACAGTTCATTAAGAAACACTTACATAGGCAGTGATGTATAAATACATTATCAGTCATCTATTTCTATATATTACTTTCTATCTCATAAATATGCCAACTGACACACTTTGTTGCTATCCCAGATCAGCCTTACCTGGCTCTGTTTGCATCAGTTTGCTGTCTTCTTGTGGAGACACTGTCTGCATCCAAATCATGGACATGTCAGCTGTGGGAACAGAGAGACACACACTTCCTGTTATTCATTATTTATCTGTCTACTGAGAAGAATTGCTACGTATGAGACAGCTCAACAGCCAGAGTCCCTCACCCCGTACTGCCAGTGACATAAAAATGCCAGGACAAGATAGGAAGAACAAAAGCTGTACATGACTAGAATTTGAAAAGCCTGTGGACTAGGGAAGGGCAGGATTTCAAGAAGGCATGTTTAGGGGACGCCAAAAGAAGCATCTTTGTTTTGCTTTTTCACAGGTCGGCTCGCCCAATGTGGAGCCAAATCTGAGGGAAGAGCCAAGTGGCAGAAGTGTTTGTGGGAAGCAAGATCAAGTTTTTCCTCTAAAGATAAGAAACTACAGGATGGAAGTTCTACTATAGCTGATTTTGACATTTCTGCAATAAAGTGTTCAACTCACTGATAACCCAGAGTGGGTCTCCCTCCAACCTCCACCTCAGAGACACTTGTCCAAACCCCACAGCAGTGGGGTAGGGCAGGTTCCAGGGCTCCAGGCCATACTCACTGGGGCTGGGCTGCAGGGCTGGCAATGGGGCCAAGCTCCCCCCAGGGCTCAGAGGGGGTCTGGCCATGCCCTGGGGCCTGGGGGCCTCCACGTGGGGTGATGGAAACCAGGATCCTTTGGCTCCAACTGTCTTTGGCCATGGTGGGAACTTTGTGGTGGGGATTTCCCCCCCTTTCTGGGCCAGAGGCATCTTGGTAGCTGGAGAAAGAAGAGAGACAGAGAGGGCACCAGCACACTGAGGGTGCTGCTGCCCCACAGCAGCAGCAACTGCAACACACTGAGGGAGAATAATATCTAAAATACACCCAGGAAACCCCATCTACCCCTTGAGTGCTTCTCTGGCACTTGAGCAGCCAGTTCTCTATTTCATTTTAAATATGGAAACACATGGAGCTCCAATAATGTTTGAAATTTTAACTGAGAACATTTTAATGCGTGAGGTTTCATAAACAAAATATTCCTGCAGGATTTTGGTTTTTTCTTCACATAATTTGTGCTTAATTTCCTGAACTGCTTCACTACAGTAGAAAGAGAGAAAGGTCTGTTTGAAGGTGAGCAGGCAGGTACTGGAGGGCAGATGCTGCAGTTTGAGAACTGGCACCCGTGGCTATAAGAGATAACAAAGATTGGCCTGTGGTTGAGGAAATTTAAAAAATGTATAAAAGACAGCAGACAGACTACAGTAAATGCAGACATTTTGTAGGAAAGAGATGCAGCTGCAATGGCAAGGAGGTATGAAGTCAAGGTAGGACTTTCTACCCATTTCTACTACAAGTAAGCAGGTGAAAAGCCTTGTTTTTTTGGCTTCCAAAATGGGGTAGATCAGCACTTTTCTATCTTGTAGCCCCATAGCAAAGTTAAATGTACTAAAGTTTATGAAATTCTTAAGTACATATGTCATATAAAGAAATAGATAGAGAATAATACAGGGGAAAAATGACCATAGAAAATAAAAGGAAATAGTTTAAATAATCTTATTTTTTTGTTTGAAACTAACTGCCATTTTTTCTTTTCTTCTCTGCCTCTTTAGAAAACTTATTTTTTCTGGTAAAATGGCTTTTCACAGGAATTTTTCTGTCCTCCAGCTCTTCAATGCATTACTAACATGATCTGCTGATTCACAGAAATTTTATGCTACCCTTTATTTGGAGTTAACATCACAGTTAATTGTGCAGCAAACATACATGATCACTTGTCAAGACATTAATCAAAGGGAACACAAATTTAGGTCTGACAATATTTGCTCACATTTAAATGTCCACACATATTCTGCTGAGGAATCCAGTGTCTTGTTTGGGTCTTCCTGCAATTTCACAAAACTTGAGGAAATCGAATCTAGGTCTTTGAGGTATGAGAAAACAAGGTTAAAACACTCACTGTCCACTGCATATTATGTGAGAAAAAGGAAAGAAATCAGATTCTGCTACCATAGAAGCAGATGTTGTTCCTAATTAAAGGGGATTTTGGCCAAATGTCATCTTTCTGTTTGTTTCAAAAGAGAGAAACATCCCACAGCTTTCAGCACACAACTTGCCACTGATTTCAGTCTGCCTGTATTAATCTATCACTGAAAATGGAGATAGCAATGGGCAACAGTGAAAGGTGAGCACCTGAAGTGCAGCTCAAACTGGCAAAGGAGTTTTGGGTGGAGGAACCACACAGGACAATGACTGAAGGCATTCACCTCCACTCTGAAGATAACTCAGGTAAAGGCAGGAGGTCATTTGTGCTGAGACATATGGAAGGCACCCAGTTAGATTTGAGAGCACTAGAGACCCTCCCCAGCCCAATGTTGAATTCTTTAAAAGCTCTCAGCCCAGCAAGTTTTGTTTGTTCCTCCACCAGAAGACCTTATAACAAATAATTTAAAAGTTTGGTAAAAATTACTTACATTTATGATATAATTACTGTATTAAATTTTCAACAATATAAAATATTATTCTAACTATAATCAAATACATAATATTATGCAAATATATAAGCAATAATAAAAATAAAATAATATTTATAGTAGTAGTAGTAATGAGGATGGAGTACTCATTGCAAGAGCCATCTAGACATGATTTTCTCTCAGGTTCCTGTTTCCTTTTGTTCCCCAGGATGTACTTACCCAGGTCAGATGATGTGTTACTGGAAAATGTGTAGTTAATAATAGGAGACTTTTCTAGTATTTCCAAAAAATCAGACAGATTTTTCCCTGCAAATAGAAATGCTTACAAATATCAAGAAATGCTTATTTGCAGAATAAATCATCACTGAGGAAAACCAGAGCAATATTTTTGGGTGGAATAATTTTAACTTTTACCTGTTTGCCCTGCCATCACACAGATGTAGATGCAATCAGAGTCATTACTTTGACGCACTGAAAGGAAAAAAAACATAAGAGATAATTGTTACCAGATTTCCTTACATGGAATTATCTTAAACAGTTGAAAATACAAACAAAAAATGACATTTGGCTATGGCAGCTGACCAAGTATGTTCCTTCTGATCTAATTTTTGACAAAAATGTCAGACCACCATCAAATCCAAATGTTAGTATCTTCAGGGAAAAAGTTTCTATCTATTTAAAATTCTATGTTTTAAGTATTTTTATATGGAAAAAAAGTCTTCAGATAAAATAGCCCATACTTATTCTTTGTGAACCAGAATTGCTCAAAATGTCAGTATGCAATAATAATTCTTAAACCCTCCAACTTTTAGTAATTAGTTATAAAACATTCAAACAACATAACTGCTCATAGAAAGATGTACATCTCTTTATTACACACATATACATTATATAAGGATCTTGTTCCATGTGTTGCGGAAAAATTGCTGTTGAGTAAGAACAATAGGCTTTTATCCACATTTTAATCGTTGTTTTCATGCCAGGACTAAATGAGACAGATAAGACAATGATAAATATTCAAAGGAAATGCAAACCTGAGAGAATAGATGTGGATTTGAAAATTTCTGTGAGATAACTGGTGGAGTTTCCAATGATATCAACAAGTAGAGCTGTAAAATCTAGACAACAAATAGAGAAAGTTTATTATTGAAAACACATATCCTATCATGTATGCCAAATCAAAAATTCACTTTTATATGTGATGATATTTTAGATATATGCTCATACATGACAAAGTTTAAAATATTTCAAGGGTTAAAATATTTTGCTGGAGTGGACTGAAGAAACCATGAGAATACTTTCAGAAGTATATTTCAAAGATGATATCCAAAACTGCATCAGTGTGTCTAAAAGTAAACTTAAATGGAATTTATCTGTCCAAGAGATCATTTTAAAGTAATGTGCTACTTAGTCTGCTTCAATGTAGAAGGAGATCTAAAGCCTGCAGGCTTTTCCTGCTGTAATTGCCTGTCTGCTGTGTAGGACCTTCCAACAGGCATTGGAATTTTTCCTCTGGGGTCTGCTTCAGACATACTGATGATTCAGATGTCAACCCAAGAAATGGCTGGGGGTGTTGTTGTGGTACTTAGCAGTAAAAGGTCACTGTTCTCACTTAGGGAGTGATGGACCTGAGCCCTGGATTTTTTCTGCTTTGGAGAATGCTCCATATCCCAAGATGTTCTGGAATTGCAGCAGAAAGATAAACTTTCTCTCTTATTCTCCAAGGCAAACTGGGTAATTATCCATAAAGGCCTGTGAGATGTGGGGGTCCAGAGAAAGCCACGGAAGCCACTATGGCTTGTGCAGGGTCACCACGTGTGGCAGAGAGGGTTTGGAGTCTGGTCTGTAGCTGCTGATCTACTCTTGATGCCTTACATTAACCTGTCATAGGATCCAAATACTCAGATGCATCCTGAAATGTTAATTTCTGTGAAATCGGGGTGTGAATGAGGATTTCAGGGGAAGGGTTTGCCTAACAGTATATTATAGTCTGTTCAACAGTTCTATGAAGATGTTAGTCCTTGCTTTTCACTTCTCTTGGGCTTGTTGAAGTTGCTGGAGCCCGTTGGTGGAGAGAAGCCCTTGTCCATCTCCTGTGGGTTATCTCAGGGGAGAAAAAGTGCCCAAGGTGATGTATAATATGTTGCTGCTTGTCTTTCCTGTGCTGCAATTTGTATTCCAAGAAGGCAAGGGAGGCCTTTTGCCAGTCAAACCACACCAGTCACTTGACTGATGGCTCCATCCCAGACTGGCTGGCAGGAGCAGCCACCTGAGACTGAGGTCATGGAGTTAGAGCAGCCATTCATGGTGAGTTATGGCTGATGACCTCTGTGTGGTGGTGGCAGCAATCATAAGGATGAAGTCTGCAGAATTCAGACTACAGCCCTCAGCTCCAAAGGAAATCAACTTAAGCACATGCAATTGCCAACCTCTTTTGTGTACCCACCTGTCAAGTCATTTGTCACATTATTCAAACAGTAGCAGTAGTGCAGAGGGAACTTGCCAGGGTCAATATTTTTTGCATTAGAGACTAGAGGGAGAGACAGAGAAAAAAAATCAGTGCCTTGTTGCACAGGCTGTGGGAGAGAAACTGCTCCTGAGCTGAGCAAAGCACCAACACTCACTGTTATAAATGGTGACTGACACTTTGTGGAAGGCAAACGAGCTGTAAGAGGTGACGCTCAGCAAAGAGAAGAGTTTCTTGGTACCTGCAGAAACACAGGTCCATGCCATTAGTGCTTGGAACAAATTGTGAGAACAGCATGTTTTGACTCTGCTCATTTAGTGTCTAAATGATTCCCGAGGTGCCAGTATGATACAGCTGCCTCACACTCAGTCTGCTCTCATTTCCACTGAAAGAAAGATCATTTGTATTGCTTCTTCCTTTTTATTTTGTTTTTCTTTTAATTGAAATGTACACTGGATTAGAAAGTGCTTTTGAAAGGCATCCCACAAGTAATTATATTGTGCCTATATAAAAACCCACAGTAATTACCAAGTTCTCTGGGGCAGACGGCCATCTGCATTATAAATGCATGAAGGTAACATTCTCCTAGAAGCAAATCTGGAGGCTGACAGCACGTGTTTACAGCTTCTCCTGCTAACACTTGTACTGCCTTTTCTCCTGCACTGCTGGGCTGGCAGCTGTGACCTGCCTGGCTGTGTCCCATTACCTCTGAGGGCAGTGCTCAGCATCCCATTCACCAGCTCTGTAAGGTTAATTGCAGCCAGGTCCAGGGACTTTGCAGGCAGCTCTGAAAGAAAAGGGGCGCATGAGGGCACAAGGAAATAGCTGTGCATCCACTGCTTATATGTGCTAGAAATCTGCCAGAAGGGGAAAACCAAAAGGTGCAGATTATGTAATGGGGTGTAGCAAAAGAACACTGATGGGAAAATAAATTTCCAGAACCATGGAGATGAGTCTAGAAAATAGCAAGATATAACAACAGTATATATGGGCCAAAATTCAGGTCTGCCAGCCGTGCCCTTGACCATGCCCTTGAGCAGCTGCAGGACCCAGCAGCCCTGGGGTGCTGGTGCCCTCTCCTGCTGGGCAATGGGTGTTTGCTGCCAGCAGAGCAGCAGATCTCACCACGCTGGTCACAAAAGGCAGAAAAAGTGCCTAGGAAATGTTTCCCCTTCCCCAAAACTACATGAAAATACAGATTTTAATTTTTCAGCTACATTGATGGCTATACTGCTTGCTACAACAGAATAATTTTGCTGTACAAATCACACTCTTTATCTCAACACATTTTATTTCTGTTGATGTTACTTATTTGTTTTTCCCAAGTCAAAAGTTTCAAAGATTTTATTTTGCTTTGCTCCCACAAAGTCATGCTGAAGCAGAGCAGTACAGTGTCTGTGTGAGGGAGGAAGGTGTGTGAGCATGACAGAGAGAGGAAGAACAGGGCAGGACAGAAAAAGAAGCACAGAAAGCTGAGATGAGAACAAAATTGAATTTGGGGAGAAATGTAATTTTCCAATGACATCAGTGTTATTTATAACCAATTTGAAGCCAAGCTGCACCCCAGGGCTGCAAACAGCTCTTGTGTACAGTATAGAAGAGAGAAAAGGAAAAACAAAAGGGAATGACAAGCTGGGAAGGAGAGGAAGGAGAAAGAGAAGAGTAGATTTTGGAAAGGACAGTTGTTAACCTGGCCAGGGACTGGATTGAGTGGGGTGGCCTTTACAGCAGGGGTGGGCTGGGGCTCACAGCCTCTGCAGGAGCAGGTCCCATCTGCCACCACCTCTATCCCCAACACAGCACCTCCCACTCCCATTAACACCCCGGCTGGGGCTCCTGATGTGTTGCCTGTTACCTGCAGTAGCCAGCACTGCCACTTGCTTCTCTTTCTTGTTTTCTTTTCTTATGCATGAAGCTGAAAAGTGAAGAAAGAGATTGAAAAACGGTTTTCCCTGTTGAGTTTGCCCCTCAATAATCAAAATAAAAATATAATAGTAAATATCTGTAGAGATCTTTACTAGGATTGGACACAGAGTTTGCTGCAAAGTACAGAGTAAAGTAAGGCCAAATCCAAACAAATTTTCCCTTCTCTGTGCATGTCTGTTAATCAGAGCAGTCATGCAACTGAGGACTGTCTTGAAGAGCTGTGTTGCAGGAGGATGGACTGAAACTGGGCTCAGGAGATTGGACTGGATTTCTGGGATTCACTTGGTGACCAGCTGAGGTGCACAGCAGTAAATGAGAGGTTGCAGGACAAGCTGAAAATATTTGAGACATTTGAGATTTAGGTTTCCTATCACACCAGCTGAGTGCCTCCTAAGAGTAATCCAAAAGGCTCTCCAAAGGAGTCAGTGCTAGAAAATGCTAATCTGCCATGTTCCTATGAAGCTTCAGCTTCTCAGCCCATTCAAGTTCCCCTTTATATATGTTTATAAATGAGAAATACTCAGTAGACAGTGTATAATCCAGGGTTTGTGAATTGTGATGCAGTGTTAATTAGCTGTATTAACAACCCTCAGTTAGTCAGAGCTAAATTTGGATTGACAATCTAGGTGGTAGGAGCTCTTCTAACTCTTCTCTCTCTTTCCCTATGAACCTTTCTGATTTCAGATTCCTGGCATGGGATCCAGGAATAGGCACCACCTGCTCTGCTCTGCTGAATGACACCAGCCCTGCAGCTCCAGCCCTGTGTAGAGCCTTGCCTACACAGGGTGAAAGCACCAAACCTGCCACAGATGTGGGAATGGGGCTCTGGGAGCAGCTGGGAAAGAGGCACCTGGGTTATTCCCTGGGGAGTACCAGACCATTGTCCTTACCTGTGCTGAAAACCAGAAAGAGACATAGAAATCCCAGGCTCATCTTGGCTGCCACATGCCAGCAGAACCCCTGCATTATGGATGCTGACTTCCAACAGGTTTGGCTGCTCTAGGAGAGAGAAATGCTCTTTTGGTGGTGGGAAAATTTTTAGCATTGAGTGTGATTTTGTCCAGCCCTTGTGTCAGAATGGTTTGACCACAGGAGAAATCAGATTTCTGTGATGCAGAGAAAGATTGGTGTTGGAAACGACAAAGAAACAGAGATCCCAGAATCAGTATTTCCTCTGTGCCTGTGGGTGCTGTGAGTTTAGTACATGCCTCTCGATTTTTGGGTCTTACCTAAGTGGCTTTTCTGGGGACTTGGTAAGGTTGTCAACACAACCCTCTTCTCTGGCAGGATGAGCTGTGCCTAAAAGGCACCTGACACATCAAGTACCTAAAGCCTGTCTGTTAAAACAAGATAAAATTTGTTTATGTTTGGTTTCAAACCAGGAACGTCAACTGAGGTTCTCTTCCACAGAAATGTTGCTTTTCTGATCATTCCTGGTCTTGTATTTCTGTAGTTACTATCACCAGGTTGTGTCCTGTACTGCCTTTCCTACTTACTTAGTAATGATTAACAATGTTCTGCCTTTCAGACCATGAGCTGCTTTCCAGGTTTCAAAGATTTAGTTAGATGTGGCTAGGGAGGGGAAAAAAAAAATTTCTTTTCATATTTCTCCTCTTTTTGCAATATAAGAACATGTCAAATAACTCTGTAGTCGTCAGAAAATAAAGAACTACATGAAAAATCAGTAAAAAAAAGTCCAAAATTTTTAATATCCTCTTGGACCAGCTAATCTTGCAAGTATGCAGCAAATCACTATCTTGAAGATACTGTTTGATTGTTTACTATTTTATCATCATACTTAAAATATATTTGATATTGAAGTCACTAAAGGATTTAACACATTCAAAAAATGGCTTATTTGTATTTAGTAGACCTAAAGAGATTCTTCCTTGGGATGGTGAAACAATACTAATTATTTCTGTTTTGGAAATGTCTGTGTTTGTTGGTCTGATGAGTCAAAAGTGTGTAAGTGCCAGCTCTGCTAACTCAGGCAAAGCTCTGAGAGCTTTCAAGCAGTTCATCCTACCTATTCAGCCCATCTGCCCAAACCTTTTTACTCAGTCCTAAGCCTGGACTCATCCACAGTTTCTGCACAGCATGAGCAGAAGAAAAGAACTGAGGCAGAAAGTGTTGGCCAAATCTCGTTCCCAGACTTCATACTCCATCACCTTTCTATGGAGTAATTATGCATGGACAGAGCCCAGTATCCCACGGACAAGTCTAGCACCAAAAATCCTAAACCTGGCTTTTCCTGAAACAGTATTTGGGGTCTGGCAAACTGCTAGACTACGGACCATGAAAATGTTGCTGTCATGAAAATCACAGGGCCTGAATCCCTGGCAAGGCTCTTCCCACTTCCACTTCTGGTGTTATGAAGCTCCCTGGGACCTGTAACAGATTATTTTATGGATCTGTGGACTCTGTAATTAGGGGAGAGCAGTGTGTTAGCTCAAGCCTGCTCACAGGCTGATGTGATGGAAACAGTGGAGGTGTAGTTTGCATGGACATGGGTATAAGACCAATCCACATCTCTGGATTCTGATAATTTTTTTGTCATCTTTGGTTTGGTTCAATAAAGTAGAGAGGATTTTGTGAGAGATGCTCCTCAGTGGAGCTGAGTATGAGGAACTGGTGCTTTGCAAAGCTGCAGGGAGATGGCTGTTGGAGAGAGCAGGCTTTGGGAGGTGGAGAGTTGGGTGATCATGTGAAGGGAGGTTTGTAACTACATGTGACTTGGAGCAGGGGTCTGTGGTGGCTGGTGCATGTAGATAATCAAGTCTCCTATTAAAGGGGAACTATTGGTTTAAGTCTTTGTTTGAGGTGAGAAGTGGGACGATTTGCTGGTTTTTTAATAGAACTTTATGAATTTTGATTGCACTATGAGAGGTGTCACCTTAGCTCTGCAAAATCAGGATTAGGATGGGTTGTGGTTTGTTATGATGGTTCAGTGTTTATGAGCCACAGACCCTCTGAGCATGTTCCCCATGATCTGTTCCATGCTCACAGCAGTGACCAGGCTGCACAGCCAGTGCTGTCCCTGTGCACGCAACCCAAGGGACATCAGCAGGACACACAGATGACAAAAGTGCTGCCACTGAGCTGCCCCTGAGGTGATGGCCAGTTGGAGGGTCTCTGCAGCCCTGACTGCTGATAGACCCACACCTCTGCCCTTCAAAAGGATTTTGGCTGCATGGTGGGTGAAAGACCCAGACCTAGGAGGTGGGAGAAGAGAGCAGGGTCTGCCCCATTTTCAATCTGTCCCTATGGATCATTGGCCAGTGTTCATCCACCATGAGGAAACTTGATTTCCAGGACTTCTTTGAGGAATATGGGCTCTCCTGAGTCACCAGTGAATCACACTAACACTGAGATCCTTGGTAAGTGCATTTCACAGACTGATGTGAAAGCCCGACTCTTCTACAAAGGTTCGTAAGTAGAAGAGTAGATAGCAGATCATTTCCTATCAGAGATCTAGCTTAGTACTGATTTATTTAAATTGGCCAGAGCTGTTCATGTCAGCAGGACAGGGGAAAATAATTTAACAGAGGAGTTGGTGTAGCAAGAGCAGGGCCTAGAGAGACCACATTCCTAAAAGACAAAGAGGCAAGACAATTGACACATGAAGGGATCATGTATTTCAGGAGAGAGAGAAAAGGTGTAAAAATACAAGCAGCAATAAATTGTACTTGGAAGCATTCCCCACACACTGGGTGTAACTTTCTTGCTCATCTGAATTGTCAGTTCCCTGCTGTCCTCCCCACTGAGCTGCTCCTCTGTGTTAATCAACACACACAATTTTCTCCACACACAGTGCTGATTTCCAGCAGGAATTCAGAGAAGGCATTAACCTGTCCATATCACACTACGGACTCAATCAAGCAAAACATCTAACGATAAGGACAACAGACAAACATAACTTGGAAGGATGGATCACAGTAAGAGAAATCCTGTTCTACTTCTAGCAAAGAAATATTGAGTATTGTTGGAATAAAAAGATGGAAAATCCTCCATTCATGAGAGTGCTTCTTTTGCTTGAATGCCAGATTTAGCACTGGTGTGTTTCCTGACCAGCCAAAAGTGCTTAAAAAGAAATCACAGATAAATGTTAATACCTAGGGATATCAATCTAAAATGGACTACCCTTGCTCCTTATTTGGTGGAGACTTTGATCTAAACTTGAAGCATTAGCTTTTAGCTGCTTCCCAAAATCCTTTTCCAGCATTAACTCTGAAATTTATCCTATTCAATGAACTTTCAAAACCATGCGTGGCAACTATTCCTAGAACTGTTGCCTGAAATATCTTCTCTCTCAGCAATGTGAATATTAGTAGTATTAAATCTTGCAATAAACGTCACATTTGCGTTACTCCGGTTATTCAATATCCAATTTTTATTTATAAGGGACAAGTCTTTATTACTTTGCAACTGTATCTCTCTTGAAGTGACTCCACTGCGATGACTGAAATACATGTCCAGATTGCAAATATGAAACCCTCATTGTCCTCCCGATCAAAATCACCATTTCCATTTCAGACTATACTGAGATTCACAGGCACTGAAGGCACAGGTGCCTCACAGCCCTGAGCAGGCAGACAAATCCACAAACTGACTCAGAGAAGGTTTTCCTTCCAAACATTTATCTGATAAAGGCTGGGGGACAAGTCTTTGGTTACAAATTCTCCTTCACCTCTGCTGGCTATAACAATCCTACTCTTGTTTGTTTTAAGCTGAATAGCATCATTAGAATCTATTTTATTTAGAACTGTTGATCCAGAGTTCCCTGAACTGCTGAATTGGAGATTTTAATCCAGTTCAAATTACTTTTATACACGCATGAAGACCTCTTATTAAATCCTTCTCTGTTACTCTGGGTTAACAGCAATCTTAAACCAGTGTGTTTATTAGCTATGCTTCAGTAGAACCCCTTTTAATGCGGCAGGTAACCGTGAAGTTTGAATTGTTTTCGTTTTTCCTGTACAAATGTAGTGCACTCCAATATCAAGGAGTTTCCTCCTGTCTTCACGCTTAACGGATCAGAACAGAAATTAAGAGAACAAAGAAATAAAAGAGGGAAGTCCTTGAGTATGAATTTCCTTACCTTCATTCAGTTGCAACATCTAAAGGTCATGTCTCATTTTAAGCACACCATCATCCACCAAGTCTAAAGAAATATTTCAAGTTAATGTGAAAATATGCCCGTGTTACAACTGCACATTTCATTACATTGATACAATTACTTTTTAAGGTCAGATTTATTTGTGTGAGAATGCAATAAAATGCAATAGATATACATTTAATAAAAAAACCATTCTGTTTCCTACATTTCCACTGAGCATTAATGGCACAGCTGAAATGGTTTTCTCCAAGTACAAGCAAAACCACAAAGATCTTGAATAGTTAATATCAACTTACCTGATTTCTCATGACAAAAAGTATCTTCAGAGCCTATATAAAACTGGAAGTTATTTCCACGTCTTAATAAACACTTTGTGAAAAACTTAGACTAGACAGGCTTGATAATCTTTCCTTAAAATTCTGTGAAAATAGTTATCCTAATCCCTGATGGAAAAACTAGACGTAACACAATCATAAGCAGACAAAGTGCCTGTTGAATCCCGCATGGAAAGGCTCTGTGGCACGTCAGGTGGGGATTGGAAGCTCCTTTTGGCAGTAGAATTAAATTGTGGAGGATTTTTTTTCCCCTTTTAAAGGAACAGCTCTGCTTGCTGCAATTAGACCAATGCCACCTTTGATGGTGAGAATTAGGCAAGGGTGGGCCCCTCTGGTAAAGTTTTAACCATCCTTCAGTTCTAACAAGGGACATTGTCAAGAGGGCAGAGATGGCACCTAAAGTGTATCTTAAGTGTGGAACCTCAAAAGGAATAAAATGTCAGTTAAAACATGAAAAATTGCCTGGAATCATGGTTAAGTGGTGAGCAAGGCAGAGAGGTCTGGTCAGAGCAATGACATAAGGCAGTTTCAGTGATGCTGAGTGATGTTTAGTAGTATCCAAGATCACTGTTAGAAACAGGGGAAAATTTCTGCTCCCATTTACCCCAGTGGGCTGGAAATAATTCCTCTGAAATCAGCGAGTTCAGATGCAGCACGGGGAAAAGCCAATGATCATCCATTCAGTAATTTTATTACAATCCACCAAACATTTCAACTTGTGAAATCACTCAAAACATTGTAGCAATTTATAAAGGAAATCTAAATGGATTATGAAACAAAAAGTTCTTTAGCGACAATTTTAAGTGTCTGGTTGAGCTGTGTGTCTGTCTGTCTAACAATCCTGCCTTCACCAAGAACTTCAGATGCTGCAAGGCAACTGCAGCCACATTTAACAGAGCTGTAGCTGGTCAATAAGATGCCCACACATCTATGCATGTCCACATTTTTCCTTGTTTTTGTTCACTCTGACTTTCACAAAAAAACATTATGTGGTGGGGTGTCACTGCATCTAGTATTATTTAATTCTCTGTGGAATTTACTGTTGTGAAAAAAAGAGAATTTCTGAGACTCATGACTGAATGCTGCAGCTGGAGGAATATGGAAGCAACTTTTCTTTGACAAGACTTACTTTTACTGACTTAATTACTAGTTGCTCAATATCACATCAAGAAGGCTGGGATGAAAGTCCTCTCTGTAACAGCTGACAAAACCAGGTATAGCCAGGAAAATATGTGCTCTGGGATCAGTTCCAGGCGTTTGATGTTTGCCTATGAGGATAATTAGACTTTCAGCAAGTTTTGCCTCATGCTGTGTTTTACCCTGGGACTCTGTAATTTTAACTTTCCTCAGCTGCTGAGCAATGCTCAGGTGACCCGGGAGGGGGCTTTTGTTCAGCCCCAACTTTGACTCTTGGGGACAATGCAGTGTTCTCACTCAGAACATCCCTCTGAGCAAGTAGCTTTCTCAGGAGTATAGTTTTTACATGCCTCCTTTTTCCAGCATCCCTTTGTGTGGCAGCACTCTGTCCATAACCAGCATCCCAAAATCCAGAACAGGAAAAGAAGACATTTTTAGTGTCTCTTAGTGACACAGTATAGACACACAATTCATATAAATTACCTAGCAAATGCATCCATTTGCTGAAGGTTGCAGAAGGTAAGGCTCTGCTAATGCAATTTAAATAATCACAAATTCAAGGAAATGCCTGTTTTTTATCTGTAAGAGACAGTGTGGTGTGACCTTCTGATAAGGACAGAGAAAATGAAGTCTGGTTGTTGGAGCTCAACCTCACTGTGGGCTGAGAGCACAGAGAGAAAACAATGCACTGTTTCTTCCTTCTGGCTTTTTCTTAGGCCTTTAGATGTGATTAAAAGCACACATTTCTCTGTAGAAATTGCAGTATGTGTAAGTGACTGCAAGAGCTCCAGCCATACATTCCTGTGACCTCAGCCAGTGGCATGAGCCAGCTTCCCCCTCTCTACCTGCTCTGTCCTGGTGTGACCAGGTATGACCACCCTCAGGTATGACCTGGTCAGTGCCCTCAGGTATGACCACCCTCCACACGGGCTGGGCTATGAACCATCCCTAAAAGACAAGTTGTGGCACCTGGAGCACTGTAGTACCTAAAGCACCCTGCAAACCTGTCTCATTTACCTTGTTAGAAAACACAAATACAGCTGTGCCTCTCTCTCACCAGATGCTGACGTGCAAGAAAGGAAATGCTGTTTTTAAATAAAGTGCAAAGAAGCAGACTTAACCCAAGTTTACTCCAGAGCATTGAAGTTTTATTTTCAGTTACACTTCATTTTACTGTGGCAAATGTTTCCATGAAAGCATCTCTGAGTGGTTGTTAAACAAATTTTGTTTATAAAAGTACCAATTGAGTAAATTTGATTTGTTCTGAAAAAAAACTGATTGCACTTTAACACTTCTCTGCTAGGCCTCTACCATTACAATTTTACAAGATATTTGGTTTATTTTATTAAGAAATATACTAGTTCTATAAAGCTTTAATTTCAGATTTTACCAATATCCTTCTATTATATTTCTTTTTGGCACAAGTTTCATTAAAGACAATCCTCTAAATGTATTACTGTTTCTTTGTGAATAACATTTCATCTCCTAAAAGAAAAAATATATAAAGAAACACAGAATTATTATGTTTGGAAAGGACCTCCAAGATCATTGAGTCCAACCATTAACCCAGCACTGCCAAGTCCACCACTAAACCACATCCCCAAGTGCCACATCTACACATTTTTTACGTATCTCTAGGGATGGTGATTCCCTGGACGTTTCCTGGACAGCCTGTTCCAGTGCTTGACAACCCTTCCATTGAAGAAATTGTTCCTAATATCCAATCTAAACCTCCCCCAGCACAACCTGAGGCCATTTCCTCTTTTCCTATCTCTTTCTCCCTGGGAGAAGAGACTGACCCCCACCTGGCTACAGCCTCCTTTCAGGCAGTTGTAGAGAGTGGTAAGGTCTCTCCTGAGTCTCCCTTTCTCCAGATAAAACAGCCCCAGCTCCCTCAGCTGTTCCTGCTCAGACTCATGCTCCAGACCCTTCCCCTGCTCTGTTTTTCTTCTCCGGACATGCTCCAGCCCCTCAATGTGTTTCTTCTCATGGGGGGGCCCAAAACTGGACACAGGATTTAAGGTGTGGCTTACACAGTGCCCAGCACAGGTGGACAATCATTGCCCTGGCCCTGCTGGTGACACTATTGCTGACACAGGCCAGGTGCCATTGGCCTTCTGGGCCACCTGGGCACACTCTGGCTTATGTCCAGCTGCTTTAAACCAGTACCCCAGGGCCTTTCCCACTGGGAGCTTTTCAGTCACTCAGCCCCCAGCCTGGAGCACTGCAGGAGGTTGCTTTGACTTAAGTGCAGAACCAAGCACTTTGTTTGTAGAACCCCAAATATATAGTTATATATATAAATGTGTATTTATTTCCATTCATGGAATTTCTTTCCCATTTCAGAACATGTATTTAGAATGGCAAATGGTTTCTTTCCTTTATATAATTTTTCTTTAATTATTCTTATCAATGTTTCACTAAGATTAGTACTGACACCACAAAACTTTCTGAACTAGTCCAAAATAGGGAACACTTTCTTTTGAAGTGTCTGATATTGTGAAACTTTTTTTGAATTCAAGTATGCTCTTGACAGAGTAAAAGGAGAGAAAGTAAAAAAATAGGAGTCATAGAGATTGTGAAAATGTGTAGTGGTGAGAGGCATGAAGCCCTAGTGGTTTTCTTATCTGTGTGTGAGTGACATGACATTTTTACACAATACTATGCACTGCTCCTTGGGGGTTTCCAAAGATGTTAGTTTGAGATCAAGCATTTGGCATTTTTAAACATAGATCCTCATAAAGCCTTGATTAGATATCAAGAATTTTCAGCAATCCAGAACTTACTTAGAAAAATATTTAATGACTTATCCAATGATTTTATTTCTGATAGGATATGTGTCGGAGATGTAACTGATCCCATCAAATCTGCCAAAACATTCGTGGCACATATTACACCTTTTTTCATGATCTCTGGTCTGTATTCTGCTGTCCATCTGCACGTGACACAAAGAAGCAGGAGAAAAGCTGTGGTGCTGTCCCAAACCCACTGGGCTTCCAGACATTATCTTAGAGGGTAGTTTCTTTAAATAATGTCCAGCTCTCCTGCTTCTCTCTGCCATGGGACTTGGCTTCCCAGATCCCATCCCTTCTCTGTGTTCCAAGAGGATGCTCTGTGTTCCAAGAGGATGCTCTATGTTAATCAAGCAACCATTTAACCCTGGCGAGTCTTAAAAATCAAAACATCCTGGAAAGAAACAGAAGGATACACTGAGAAAATACCACTCCTGATACTTTTTCTTGAGCCATACTGGACTCAAGTTTTACTCTTCTTCAGCTACTGACCCTAAGTCTTATTCTGCTTAGGTCTGTAAGATCTCCAAAGTCTCATAAAGAGGTAAGCACAGGCTGCATCCCTGGATATAAGCAGGACTTTGCCTGGGAACAGGTATGACATCTTGCTGCCATTTTAGACCCTAGGACAGAGTCCATTTCTTAAAAGATTAGGCCTAATGCCTTACTGAAATCCAGTGATTTGTTAGGCTCCAGTCTTTGGGTGACAGCCAAGGGGGAATTTTAATGCAATACCTTTCAGTGCAGGTGAACAAAAGTAGAGTGGTTCACCTGTTGTGTCTGTGAAATCCTCAGGTAAATGCCATTGCTGCTCCTGGCAGCTGCAGGGCTCAGTTCAAGCCCTCCAGTCCAAGCTGGGACATTCACTGCTAGGGCAGGAAAGATAATGCTGGGTAATAAGGGTAAAATTGTCTATAAAAGTGAAGACACTTGAGAAAGCCCTGAACCACAAAAGGTTCAGAATTCCACACTCTGGTGCATTAGTTTTAAAAACACACAAACTCTCAATCTTTGGAAAAATAGTACTTGGCTGTAAGAGCCTGACATTCACCCTATTTCTTATTTAGTTATTACTTTTATTTAAATTCAATAATTTAAAACAAACAGACTCAAAAGCACTACAATTTAACGTTGCACTATGAAAGGAACTTTTAATTATTCCCATTTTGCAGTGATTTAGAAGTGGTATAACAAGTGGTATAAATGTTGAATATTTTTTTACCTACCATGAAAAATTAAAAACCTTTTTTTATGTTGTATTTCAAGTGCTCAGCAGAGCTGATTCCTTGGTGACAGCCATGAAAGTGAAGCCACAAAGAATGCCTTAAAAATACCTCTCTGTGTCCAGCTAAACTTTTGGGAAGAGTTGGTGTTTCACCTGTGTCTCCTCCTGTCTCATTCGGACATAGGACCAACAGAAATGCAGCAACAGAATCAGGGGCAGAATTCAAGCAAATTCCCTGCAGGGGATATTCTGTTCATGCTGGTGCCATTGCTGTGATCTCTCTATATTTTGTTTGCAATTTCATAATATTTTAGCACATTAATGTCTCCAGTATGAATGTATTTCCCCCCACTTTTCATTTCCCCCCACATGTATGGTCAAAGCCACTAAATCATGGCCATTGCATGGCCACTAAATCAAAAGATGTGACAAATAATGGGATCTACTGTGTATTCACAGGGCTGGCTGTGGAAGCCACATAAAACCTACTTGTAGCTGAGTTTAGTCCTGGCTAGATGGAGTCAAAAGTGTCTTTGCCAATGTCTCTGCTGGGGGTACATTTGACAATGCATTCTTTGAATATGTGTGAAGATATTAAGATTTAAATGAAAATAAATTCATCCACATCATAATTGAAATTTCTATTTATTAATAAGTGGTGCAGTTTTTAAAGACAGAACATAAAAAAATCAGTTTAAGAAGTATTGTTTGCATAATATATTGAAATAAACATATTAAATTTGTTCAAATATTGGACAGTGCCAGAATAGAAATTACACATACAGTTTAAAAATTACAATAAATAATATTATAAAGAGCACTAAAGGCCACTTGTATAAAAGTTGTGTTCCCTTGTCAGCCAGAATCTGAAAAGCATCTTTGTAGCATGGAGAAGATTTCAGTGAGCAAGGCACAAATACTAGTAATAATAAGATGCCATAACTAGAAAACAAAATGCAGTTAGCTATGTAACCTTCAGTCTCAGCGTGTTCTTCATGATGGAAATAGGATCCCATTTTCAGTATTTTGCTTCAGTTAACTTCAGAGGGAAGCTACTCAAAGCTGAATTGGGAAAGATCAAATCTTACAGCCTAAAAAACCAGAAGGAAAAACGATACCCAGGATCATTCCAAGAGTGCCCACTAAAAACACTAGAAAATGCCCTTTTCCTCTGCACCTCTTAAAATAATCTTCAAATTGAACACTCACATCCAGCTGGGCTCTTGGAAAAGTGGCATCCCACCAAATTCATGAGGTGCTGTAGGAAATTTAGGTTTGCAGCTCTTAGGCACCTAAAGCTTAGTGGTGGGGGCTGTGGGGGCAAGGAATCCAGATCCAGCTCTTCCCTCACATGCTCTGCAGTAAGCAGGATGAATTTAGTTCTCACCTAAGCAGATGTGACACCTCTGCAGCAGCTGGGCTCCCAGCAGGGATGAAAGTGCTCCATACTCTGCATTTTCTGGTTACTTTAGGCTATGATCTTGCAAACTGGCTGGACCTTGGTGCTGTGTGAAGGCCACAAGGCAGCTGCCCCCAGGTTTGGGTGGGCTTTAGTTTGCAGCGCTCGTGGGCCACCATTTGAAGCAGAAAATTTTAAACTATTTCCACTCTGGACCATGATAATGCTGGAATGTTACAGATAAAAACAGAGCAAATATAGCCAAAGACAGTTTGGGAATTTTTGAATCAATCTCTCCATGGGTTGAATTCCCTTTTATTTTGATACAAACCAGACTGATAAATTCAGGGCAGGGAAAAGCCAAGGCAAGGACAACAGCCATTACCTGACTAGATTTTTTTTTAAAGTGCCAACTCCTTAAGTACAGCATAAACCACATTTATCATACCTTCATACTTCAACTAAACACTCACTTTTGCCTGAATTAAATAGTCCCAGTTTGCATCTAAAATAAGGAAGCTTAATGGATAATAATGCTGCAAAGAGAGGCACACAATGTAAACACAGATTCACCTTTTTGAAAACTTCCAGACATGTGGCATTTGTTAGGGACTGAAAATCACTCTCAAAATGTAGCAAAGGAAAATGTCTCCAAGTCAGTGCTGTCCTTCACAAGGAAATTTATAAATAAAAGCAGATTAGAACCCAGTGCATCACTGTGAGAAGGTTTCTAACTTACTTCAAGGAGAGCAGAGAAAAGCTCCGCAGTTTTAAATTACAAAAAAAATCTCAAGGCCTGAAATGAGATGAGAGTCACCAAAGTCATTAATACTTTTTAATGTTAAGTACATGCAAACAAAGTGCTAGTGCCACACAAAATGCTAGAAAGATCTGACCCAAAGAGAATTGATAACTCTTTAACTGAAACATCATGCAGAAGACGGTATAAACCTAATTAATTCCTCCTATCAAGACTATGAGTGACCCAGATGCCTCTCTCAATTGAAATTGTGGATAGAGATTCCTTGGGTGTGGAAACAGGTCTTGACCTTCTTAATGTTACTGGGATCACGCATAGTTTATTTTGCTTTGTCCAGTATCTATGGCCAGCACATAGACTGCATTCCAAGGTGGATGCACTGCCTGGACTCACCCTGATTGGAGTCTGATGAAGTTTGTGTGCACACCCCACATCAGGGATGGTCTCCAGATCTCACCTTGTTGGTGACACTTTGACATGTATCTGTTGCCAGTGCAGACAGCAGAACAGATAGATGCCCTATTTTTAATCCTGATAATGTAAAGGGCAGACAGCTGCTAAGAACAGCACCCTTATGAACAGAGCAGTGACAGGTTTCAGTGCTAAGAAGTAAAAATAGATATTAAAATGAGCTAATCAGATCTGCCTGTCTCATTTCCTGGATCTCCTCCACAGGACCCACAGATGTCTACTGCAGAGGATCTTGCTGAGTTTATCACCAGTGCCTTTTAAGTAGAGGCAGATCTTATCTAGCATCATGAAATATTTCATTATGTGGCTACAAATACCTGACCTGACACCTTTAAGATGCATATTGCAAATTGGTGATTGCAAGCCAGAGAAAAGACTTCAAGACAATTCAGCTGCTAAGTGTGCAGAGCACAGGGCAGCCCAAATCCTGCTTTCTCTGGGGCTGTACTCTGTGTGCAGGCGAATATTCGTCCAAGTCCCTGCACTTGCTTGGATTTTCTCTTGGAAAGAACATACCTTTATAAGGAGGCTATTTATGGATTTTCAACTAGGTTTAATACTGAGAAAAGATTCCTTTTATATAAACTGCCATGGAAGAGGACAGAAACCTGAACAGAAGGATTTCAGTGGGAATTGGACAGGGAACTGCATGGCATAGCCACTGTCAAAGACAATCACAAGCAAATTGATCAGACTGCACGTGTTTTTGGCTGCCCTGATTTTTGATTGCTTAGATGTAGAAAGCATTTAAAGAAGGACCAAAGTCAGATGAAATCAGTAGGAACAACAGGCCCTTGACATACAAGAAAACTGAAGCAGGCTTGTCTAGCACATACTTACATCAACTTCAGAAATGTAGCTATGTTAAAATAATTTCTCATTCTTTTCCATTCTATTGTCATGTGAGGGTTAAATCTCACAAATTGCCACAGGCATCTATTACTATTTCAGAAAGCCTGCAACAGGTACAACGCAGATATTTCCAAGAATCGCGAAGGCCAAAGAATTCTTCCCAATATGCCAAATTATAACAAATTACACTTTGGTCATTTAGTTTTCTTCTTTGCAAATTTAGCCACAAAACTGTGCCAAACACAGACTATCTTTCAGGTCAATGCTGTTCTGTGAATTAAGTAATTACCAAAATTGTGCCTCATACCATCATAGTTACTGGCTTCAGAACAGCTCCATGGACTCAGCCCAGTCTTCAAAGGCTGTAACTGGTCTGCAGTATTTAATCCAGTAACAAGAGCAATTTGTTCTCCCTGAAGATCCATCCCAGAAGGATCAATCATGATGTAGCTGAAGAATCAGATGAAGTAAGAAGATCCTAATCCTTTAGATGTCTCTTCCAATAGAGAACAAACAATGAAGATGAAGGCAATGCCCACATCTGGGGAGAAACTGAAGATCCCTGGATGGAATGCCCGTTATGTCAACAATACTGAGGAATTAAACCAAAAGTTTACTATGGTCAGAAAAACCCAACAAAATACTGTCCATTGGAATGCTTTCTATCCAGGGCTGTGCAAAACCCAGTCAGCACTGGGAAGCCCAGTAAGGTGTCCTTGGCTCTGACTGGACATGCCAAGAATGCTCAGTTGTGCAGCTGCAGTATAATACAAGCAACTCTACAGAAAGTCCCTCTTCTAACATCTTATTTGGGCCAAATCCTTGCATCTTTGGTGGTCAGTGCCCTGGCCATGGTGGGGAAGTGGTTGTGTGGACTGACAGGGGTTGTTCTGGACATGAGATGGGGATGAGCCACGGCAGAGAGGCTGCGCCTTGGGTCGGTGGGAGAGGGTGACAGCCTTAACACTGACTATGTGGTCTCTGATCATCTGACATCTAAGCAAGTCACCCTATGCTCTCATTGAAGTTGGCAGACATTTAGTCATTGTAGATAACTGAGTTAAAGGTCAGATTAATCTCAACCTAAAGTTGATGTGTGCCTTGATTCCTGTACGCTGTGCTCACTGACTGTACTCCTTTATTTCCCACCAGCTGTAAAGAGTCTACAGCCATCAAGCTGGACATCACGTGGATGCTATTTCATGGACACATTGACTGACATCTGATTTTCCTGGTCTCCTCCTTCTCAATAATTTCCAACTTCCATTAAAAAAATATTTGGCTGAGGTCTAGGGAGCATACTTATCTCTCTGTTGCTCTGGGACGCATGACAAAAATGGTGATCATTTATTCATACATTAATCTTAAACATAGCACAGATTCATGGATTTGGAGCACTCCATTTCCAAGAGAAAAGGTAAACAGAGAGAAACAGATCCTGGCAGCATCTCACACTGTAGGACTTGCAGGGAGGAGAACAGCAATTCTCTGCGCATCTGGGGAGCTCAGAGCACTTGGCAAGTATTCCAAAATTGAGCCTTTCAATCTGTGAGCATGTGTGGAAGTGTAACACCCAATTAACAGATTGGGAAACTGAGGCTGAGTTACGTTATGCGTCTTACTTAGCAGCACCTAAGTCAATAGAAGAGTGGAGTGTATAAATGTGTATTTCCCTACACTGAACAACCTTATTTTTATAATAAAGAAAATGTGGCTCCCTAAGTAGCAAGTAGACTTAGCAAAAGATTTTCTAAAAAAAAAAGCATTATAATCCTACTTTGAGCAATTTTATAAATACTAGTGAAGATTTTCAAAATAGTTTGAGGGATATCTATTTACATTTTAGAATAAATAAATACATATGATTGAGCTCAGGAGATGGCTTTGATGATTTAGAATCCTACCCTTAATTTAATTTCAACATTGTATTTCAGGTGTAATTATATAAGAGATCACATGAGAAACATTTAGTTCACAAAAATGCTTCAATAAGGTCATACTTTAACTCAGCTTTTTCTCTGCTTTTGATATTAGAAATTTTTGGCTTGGTTGATTAGAGATTGATTTGCTTATATTGGAAAATGATTCAGACGTTACGTTTCCACAAAGGGATATTGTTCCTGAAAATCTTTTTATTTTGCTGCTCTGTTTACAAAATGTAGCAAGGACCACTGTATCTCATCTGTTATCAATTCACCATTGTTGTATTGAAGAGTACCAGATAGATATGTATCATGGAAGAAATCAGCTGTACCATTTATATAGGGCAAAGTCATGCAAACCATGCTCAAAACTAAGCTCCTTAGTTTTGGTAGCATGAAAAAAACTGCATCAGTAAATTGTATGAAATGGTGCAGAATGACTACCACTAATATCACATGCATCTTATGCAGCCATTGGTGTTTTGAACTAGTAAGCTTTGGGTGTAGAGTAAGTGAGATATACAAAGTATGCTTACATTACAAGGAGAAGTCAACCAGTGACTGCCCCCACACGCACTTTTAAACTGGCTTGTTTGACGGGGTCCATATGGAATCTGAAATCCCATCTCCTGTGGAGGACAAAGGCATGGAGCCACTCGGTGTGAAAGGGTCTGTGTCAGTGTCTGTCTCCCCCTCTGCCAGGTACCGTTTCTCCCTCATCCAGGCCGAGCCCCCATTGGGGCCGAAGGGGAAGTCGTCCCTCTCCTGGGAGATGCTGAAGCCGCTCGGGGAGCGCTCCAGTTCCTCGTGGTTGACAGACAGAAGGGACAAGGGAGTGTCGCTGTCTCTTGTCAGGCTCCTCCTCTGCCTCGGAGACACCTTATCTGAGTAAGGGCTCTGCAGCTCCCCTTGGGAGTGGTAGCTAACCTGGGAGTCCATCAATGTAAATATAGGCAAAACTGTTGGCCTTTCTGCATATGAAGTTGAGGAAGGTGCAGCTTGCAGTTTGCCAGAGTTTTGCCCACCTATTGATAAAGGTTGTGAGTGAGCCATATGACCCCGTGTTGAGAAACCATAGGGGCTGACTTTGTTGACTGGAACCTGCTGGAAGTTGTAAGGAGTTTCACGAGAACATTGCTCAGTGTATTTATATATTATTGTTTTTAATTCAGAATATTTGTTTTCTTCTCTCTTCTCCCTTGCAGGAGAAGCGGTATCTTTCAAAGGACTTATCTCAGCAACTTGTATCTGCAGCTGTTCCATGTGATGCATATGCATATCCACAAGAAAATCCAGTTTCTTCCCCATGTCATTTACCTGAAAAATACCAATGTCATGATATTGCCTCAAGTCAGTAGTTCAAAAAAGATCCCATGATTCCATACGTGCACTGCTCCTAGCAATGGTGTGCTGCCATGTTTATTGGCCATTGAGGTTCATACAATAACCATGACCTTCCCCCAGAAGCTGGGCTGAAATTGATGTCAGCTTATCCTCTGACTGCCTCAGAATAAGGAGACCCATCCCTGTGAACTCCACCAAAAAAATTATTAGTCTAGCTGGATATTTAACAGTACAGTATCACACAGAACTCTATGATATTATGACAAATTCTTGATACCAGTGGTAAATAGCTTTTACCAAAATACAATATATGGAATTACCTTTGCATACAGACCTGCTCTCTAACTGTGAATCACAGAATCATCTAGGTTGGAAAAGACCTTTGAGATCCTTGAGTCCAACCTATGACCTAACACCACCTAATAGTCCCACAGCATCAGGGTTACATATCAGGACTAGTTTCCTTTCTCTTTTGGATAGGGCCCAAGAATGGACAATCATTTTGAGACCAGACCCTGCAGGACAAGGGTTTGCTCACATCAAACACCAGATGTGATGAGTACTGAAGTTACAGGAGTGAAAAAGTCCCAATTCAACACTGTGGTTAGGATCTTCTGCTCTACGCAGTGACATTGATTCAACAAGTTTCAAAAGGCACACTTCCCAGGTAAGTAAATTCTTTCATGAAAAACCAGCAACATAGTTTTGTGATCATTATAACAAGATCTCTTGGAGTCTTCACCACCACCAGCACAATTCTGCCTGGCTCAGACAGAGTCATACAGAATTTACGTCAGCTCTATCATTTCTGAACAAGCATCCCAGCCTCTGTCATTGTCATGAAATTACTTACCTGCCTCTCAACTTTAACAAATTTTCCCATCATACTTTGGTCTTCAGTATCAGCTGTAGATGCTTTGGCTACATATGGTTCATTTCTATAAAGAATTAATAACTCTATTAGTGTTCAATATTTATTTGCATCACAGTAAGCAATTTATATCAGAAAACAGAATTATTATCTTGTTGAATTATTCATATAGATCCTTGGAGCCCTTTTAGCTGTTTATACAAACAGGAGTGAAAGTCTATTCTATGTGATGTTAATGCATTCCTAAAAATATATATAATTTTGATTATTAATTTTTTGTTTGTTTTTCAAGTTTAAGATAAAGATTTAAAACCCCCTGAAGTTCAAATAAAATTTAAATTGATCTCCAGCTTGTTGGAATAATTTCAGGTTTGTGAAAATTACTGAGATAATGCAGTTAGTGGGTCTACAGATGGCCATGTGTTTTTAAATCTAATTCTTTATAATTAAAGTCTTTGGAGAGTGAATCTGAGTTTCAAGGATGAGTGTGGTTTTTTTCTCAATTTCACTGTATCAAATAGTAAGTGTCAGAGATTGGAAATGCTGAAAAGAGAGAGTTTGGTCAGGAGATTTAAAGCTGATTCCAGAATAGGTTTTCATCTATACAATTTCCTCCTGCCTGTCCATCCAATGGACCAAATTCATCGTGTAGGAAGATGATCACTAACTAAAGAGCTTAATTTATAAACTTCATGGGATCTTGGATGCTCATGATAAAGTTAAACCTTTATCAAATGGTTTCCAAACCAATGCCAAAGGAATCAATATCTTCCCATAACAAAGTCTAGAAAAACAATTTCTGAGCACTTGCTCTTTAACATGATTTGGAACAAATATACTCTAAACCTTTTGACATGGCCAGTTCTTCTCTTTCCTGAAAAAATCCAAAATATAGCTGGGAATAAATCATACTATAGCAAAATCTATACCTAAAACATGTTGGATTTTCCACACTGGGTTACTGGTGTTATGGGCTCATGCAGTTTTTGCAATCTGTTTTCCTCCCCAAATGATCACTGCCTCTTCCCTATACTTAGGTTTCTGTCTACACATTTATGTGGTTTCAGATTTTTCCCTTTTTGGGATTATGTATTTTCTGTAAGATTGCTTTTGTTCTGAGCAACCACGACAGCTTTGGGGACAGATTGCTGATGGTCTTGTGTGGTTCTTGATGGATATTTATTGACAGATTGACAGTTGTAAACAACAGAAGAAATGTCATTTATTATTGATTTTTTTTCTATGTGGAATGAGGCAATACAATAACATGGTGCAACTTTCACACCCAGAAATCTGTTATTACAATTTATTTTGAGTATCTCTCACCAATGACTGGTTTAAAAGCAGCAGCATTAAAAATGTCTACTTGCCATTTGGTGGGCACTTCAGGAAGATAACTAATTCACTTTCAAACTGTTAGTGATTTTTATTGAGCTTTTAGGTGGGTTTGTAAGTTAAACATTAGAAAATTATCACATCAGCAATCAAATGCATGTATTTAATTTAAAACCATATTTTCAAACTGTGGGGAAGGTGAGCTGGGTAATTAAGAACCCATTGTTTACATTTCCATCACACATTGTTCTTAGGGAAGCTCATTTCTGGCTCAATGTTTATCCACATGTATCTCATAGGAACATATCCTCTCACTCTCATTACTATAACAGTGGATGAACAAAGATCAGGCTTATTGGAATGAATTAAGTTTTTATTTCTGTGTTGGGCTGTGCTAAATACTAGGTATAGAAGAATTCACCTGGGAGACTGTTGTGAAGGGTAAGAAAAAGCTCCTCCCTTTTGGGATTTCTTATGCTTGGGAGTAGATGGAGGTCCAGGTGTAAAAATCATATCTACTCTGAAAAAAAGAAAAGTGCAACTGTGTAAGTCCATCTCCAAATGCTAACACATGACAGAACATGCTGTGCATCTCTGAAGCAAAGATTCAGAAAGGAAGCATATGTTGACTTTGTGATATATTGAGGGTCGTGATTCGTCTGCTCTCTTTTGGGTCACAATCAATGCACTGAATTGCGATTACCTGGTAATTTTATGGTAATTAAGAAATGCTCTAGCTCACTGTTTCTAAACTTCAGCATTTGAAACACAACTTCTTTTCCTTCAAAGGAACCAAACAGCATGAGTGTCAAAAAATATCTAATAGCAGCTGCTCTTAAAAATGTCATAAAACCCATCAGATTTTTTGCAGGGTAATGAAAATCAGAACTTGGCAAAAGGCAGAATTTCTGACATTCCTAATAAACCAATAACATTCTGTCAGTTGTTGTTTCTAATTGTCAGCAATATTTTGTTCTTCACTAATTATTCTTTTGACTGGAAAAACATAACTTTAAATGAGGCTGCATAAGGAACTCTACTAGACTTTTTTATTTGGTACAAAAGCAGAAAGATTGTTTGTAATGCTCCAACACATGCAATTATACACTTTTACTATATCAAATATTCTTTCATTTGTCATATCCAACTGCTCAGGTGCAAGTAATTCTCTGGTTATTCAGCCTGTACCTCAAAATGGCCACATACCAATGATCACTAGTCCACAGACCAGTTATCTGTGTTACTGGACAATCCATGCAAATACCTTGCATGGTTTCACAGTGTCCCATGGAGTTTTGGAAATGGAACTTGAAAAAGCTCCAGGCAAGCCTCACAAAGCTACCTGGATATTGGCTTGATCCCCAGGCATTGCTGACAGACATGTTATGTACTTGAAAAAGAGACAGCCTAGTGCATGGAAAATCACTTTGAAATAAGAAATTACAATGCTCAGCATGAAAGATCAGAGCAGCCTTTCAAAGCCAAGGTAAGCCCAGATAAGGTGCAAATGTGCAGTAAGGGTTACCATCCCTCAGCCCATTCTTGAGAGAAATGAAGGTGTTTGTGTCATTTTGCTGTTCAGAGCCACTGAGGGCCCCAGAGAATGTGCTGTGCAGAGACTGAGCACAAGCAGCTCCACACATCTGCACACACATCTGCACACACATCTGCACACACATCTGCACACACATCTGCACCAAGGCCCACACAGATTTACAGGCCCAAGCTCTGACCTGGGCCCATGGCTCAGGGGATGAGCAGCACGAAGTTTTGTAGATGTGCCTCAAAAGCACATTGCAATGAACCACTTCTGTGAGGAAACAGCTGCAGATGCAGATTGCACCTGAACAATCACAGAGGGCTGAAATTCTGACATTTTTTCATTTAGGTCAACTACACCTGAGTGAAGCCTTCTGTGCTAATGTATTTTGCACGTTTATGCATGCTTCATTAGGCACAGGTCATCAGAGAATCCAGCCCAAAGAAAAGTTAATGGAGAGCAACCATTGCTTTTATTTATCATCTGCAAATGGGAAGAAGCAGAGAAATTTGATCCTGATCCAACAAGGCAATGGTCAATAAATTTCACAGGATTTTTTTACTCTCATGTCTTTGTTCTAAATCTGAGACAGAGGTCTCTCCTTGCAGTTATCCCTGTCAGCAACTCGCCTTTTGTCTTTGGGAAAGGTTTTCTCATGGACCAGCTACGTTGTGCAAAGGTGGAGCTTCTGGGTGGCCGTGTACACAAACAGACCAATGTTTCTATTTATTTATATTACCAGAAGATTCTTACCTTGTCTGAAGGTATTTTATTCTGGAAAGCATATCAAGATGCCCTGCTGAGTATTGCTCTATCACGTCCTTTACATCATAAGGCCTCAAAGTCTCCTTGAATTTTTTTTTATAGAGACGAAACTGTAGTATTCTGCATAATAAACAGAAAAAAAAATACTGATATCTTATATAAATTCCGCGATAAAAATTTCCAGCTTAATCAAAATATGGATGAATTCTCTGGGTGTTTGTAAATTGAGCATGTTATTTCTAAACAAGGAAATAAAATATAAACAAATAATCTATAATATCATATCATATTTTAAAATTCATAATAGTTGGGTTTGCATAATTAATAGTCTAAAACAAATGGTTTAAAGCTTCAGAATCACAATTGGAGCTTGACTTTGAACAACACAAGTCACAGGAGATTTTGAAGCTGTGAGGTTGAAGCTGCTTCTTTTATGCTTCAGCCTATTATAAAGCTAATTTATAGCATATGCAATGCTGAATCATTTTTATCTTGGTTTTAATTTTGCACCTGGGAAAGTTTTGGATAGGAAATGCTAATTAGATATAAATGTGGAAGTTAAGAAGTTAGCAGTAGTTCAGGTTGTGAAGAGGTGAAAACTTTAGAATTGCCTGAAGTGTCCTTGAAGAAAACAGCAGTGTCACATTATTGTTGTTGCTGTAATGATAATAATATGATTGCACTTACCATTGCTTTTGTTATAAAATGACCTAGTAATTAGTAACAGAATACTTAAAACAAGGAACACTGCTGGCCAGAGCACTTGAAAAATGTGTGGCATTCTTTTTTTCTTTTCATCCTTTTCTACATTACTTTAAATGCATATATGTAGGTAGATTAAACAAAAAGAATAAATATATTTAAATAATGAAATCCTTATCTTCGTCTGGTTTATCCTTGAATTCTGGAAGTTTGCTTTCTCAGTAGAGTCTCCAGGTACTTGTTGATCTGAACTGGAAAATTGCAGTCATCTGTTAAGATTCTAACTTGTTTTTTTAATTCAAGTTTGGTGGGTTTTTAAATGTTTTTAAAATCTGTATAAACTTTCATTTAGCAAAGATAATTCTATTACAACTTTTTAAGGGCTGCTGATTCTTTAACTCTATTGTTCATAAATATTTCAATGTTTCAAAATTATTTCTGTGCCTATTTTAGCCAAATTTTATATGCTAACAGCAAAACTACATATTCAAAGGCTTAAATGAAAAAATAGGGATGTTAATGTTAGCAATTCTAATTTAAAATCTCCTTGATCATGACCCTGAAATCCATTAAGTGGTTTGGTCTGAAAGAATTACTCACAATTAATGTTCAGGATCTGGGTACACTACACAAGAAAAAAAAATCTTGGCTCCTGATTGAATTTAAATGGAAATTGCATGAATCAATTAGATTTGGACAGGAAGTGGGGAAGAAGTTTTTCAAAAGTAATAATAACATGTTTGAAAGCATGCAGGTATCAGGGAAGGAAAGGGAATATAGAGGACAGGGATGAAGAAGCTTCCAATGGAAGGAAAGAAGTCATGGGTGACATGAGCAAAGCCTGTGTCACTTGGCTTTCAGCAGCATTAAAAAAACTTGGAATTTTTAGATATTGATTCTCCTGCACCTGATTCGAAAAGAACCAGGAGGGTACATATCATGGTTATATATATATAAATATATGGTTATACTTTTATTACCATCTTCCCTGAAGTTCTTCTAAGATAAATGTGAGACACTCCAGACTTGCAATATTTCACCTGGAAAGTGGTGAGTCCCTGGCCCAAAAATTAACAACTTCTGGAATAAACAGCAATTGTAATGAAAGCAGAATATTTTCCCATGGGGGCATTTTTCAAAGGAGGAGAATAAACTACTACATCAAGGAGTAGCAGAGCATCAGTGAATGAATTCTATTTTCTCTGATGTGATAAACACATGGCCAGGACTTACCTGGAGTTTTCTAACCCTAGGGAATATCTCTTGTGAAATGAAAATAGAGGTGACAAGTGTCAAAAGCCAAAAACTGCTGAAATGGAGACTTCAGCATCTATTAAAATATGACAACTGAAAAGTAGGTTGCACAGTCATACAATTGTAAATAAAGAGTTGAGTCAGCTCAGAGTTTTTTGTCAAGCAAAAGTTCCAGTTTCATACAAATATTAGTCACTAAATTGAGAAAGATTATATTTATATAACATTTTAACAAGGAACAGTATACAATATTATTTTATAATAAAAACGCTGTGGAGTATCTTGCAAAATGACATGGTTAATGTTACTGAGAAACTTTCCCCCTTCTGCATACTTTCAACAGACTAAAAAAGGGTCTGTCTCAAGTTTTTGAAAATATTAGAATTATTTAATCTATTGCATCTAGAAAAAGCAATAGAAGAAACAGTGAATCAACATGTAGCAACATGGTAATGTTATTTCCTGAAGCATAATCCTTCAAAAAGACATTTACCTGACAGCTCGGATGGCTGTCTTAAATGTGGGGATCATATCTTCCATAGGGAAATCACTACTGTCGCCTCTTTCTTCTGCCATGGGTTCCCCTGTTCCTGCATCTGCAAAGCAGGTCAAAAAACCAGATGTGTGAACATCTCACCACACAATATTTAGAGGGATGTCTGGCTGAATGAAGCACTAAATAAAGTAAGTGCAATTTAATAAAGAAATATCTCTTACAGCTTCTTTCACTGGTAAGGTCTTGAAAGGGATGTAATTATTTTGGGATAGCTGTAAGGCACCTTATTGCAGGATGTCCTCTCAGATTCCAGCATTTCTGAAACACTGGGAACTTTTCTTCCTCTCCAAAGGATGTTTGCCCAAATTATTTTACATAAAGGCTAAAACAGGTTGTAGAAGCCACAGGCCAAGTTCTCCTCTTACTGGCACTGCCTGGAGCTCATGTACCTTCATGAAGGAGAAAATCAAGTTCCTGATGTGGACAACCAGGATACTTCCATTGTAGCATGTCCAGGATGCACTGGTGCCAACTGGCACAAGAAAGGGGAAATTGTTATTTAAAGACCATTTAGATGATGGGCAAGAAGAGGAAAATGTGTACTCAGGGAAGCTGAGAGGAAAAATTCCCGATAATGTTGCACGGAGACCCAACGAAAACCTCTGAGGGGAAGCAGGCTAGGGGAGAGAGGGGGAGGGAAGAAAACATTGACTCTATAAACCAGGTTTAATGAGATGGCAGTGAGGGCATGTTGGAGATGCCTGGACACAGGCTGTTGCAGGGCAGGATGCAGCCCAGGAGGGAGCTACCTTAGCATAGCATCCTTGCTCATAAACCAAACCATGATGGTGTGTGCTTTTTGGGGGATATAGACTGACTGCCCAGTGTGCCCACTTTTTCCAGGTCAAATAGGCTGAATCCAGCACTGGTTTTATCCTGTATCAATTGCTGGTTTTGAGACGGGCTGTTGTTTGATTTCAAGCACTGTGTTGTCTGGACTCCAGGACTCTTTTTCTTGGGCTTCCCCAAAAACCCAGGTACCAGACATGATGGTCCCAGAAAGTCACAAACCTTCCACAGAATATGCAGAAGAACAAAGTAAAATGGGGAGAACAGGGGATGCATAGAAATAATTCAACACAGATGAGCTACCTTCTGAGCTTTGCCAAAAAGCGTATGCTTTCATTCGGAATGCCGTGCGAAAACGCTCCTTATTATTCAAGACAACATTCTTAGGCTCTTTTGAAGGACTTTCTTCAATGGCATCTACATTCAGAGGGGTAAATAGCTTTCCTTTAGTATTGGTACCACGAACCCGATCCAAGAGACCCAGCTTTTGGCTACAAAATAAGCAAAAGTAATCATTTTCCTCCTTTGCACACCATTAACTTGTTTTCATGATGCTTTAAGTATATAATGGGCTAAATAATTGTTTTGTATACAAGGACACTGCTGGGGCTACCATAATTAATCAATGTCTATGTAAGCAACAGTTCAGCTCCACAGATAATTAACTGCTTTTTACAAGCATTTTTTGGTATCAATGTTGAAAATGTTACTAGAGGGTCATGCTATCCTCTCCATGCAAGGTATCACAGTGCTTCAGCTCACGTAGCACACCTGAAGCAGTAGTTTTATTATTAAGACATGAAACAATTTTACTGCCATGGGCAGGGATGCCATTCACTAGACCAAGTTGCTCAGAGCCCCATTCAGCTTGGCTTTAGAACACTTCCAAGAACGGAGCAACCTGTTCCAGTGGTCCCAGTGAGGAATTTCTTCCTGATGTCTAACCTAAACCTGCATCCTTTCAGTTTGAGGCCACTCCTCCTCATCCTGTCACTACACACCTTTGTTAAAAGTACTTCTCCCATTTTCTTTCAGTCTCCCTTTAGGTACTAGAAAGTGCTCTAAGGTCTCCTCAGAGCCTTCTCTTGTTCGAACATAACAACTTCAACTCCTTCAGCCAGGAATAAAATAAAGCAAGATGTGCTGTGAACCAAAAAAATCACCAGGAAAACTCTGGCAAGGCTTTGCCAAGCACTTGTTAGGGACATAGTAGGGCAAGATACCTTGTTTTCTCTCCACCAGGACCTACAGGAGTCGTTGAAAAGTGACAAATTTTATTCCTCTTATGATTCCTTGCACCATCTGTCCTCTTAGAGATTTTCTGGCCAAATACATTTGTCCTTCAGTGACCATACAGAGATAGAATTTCATCTACTTGCCATTTTACCAGCATCATTAACCCTCCTGACAGCCTGATGACTATAGTGGTCTTAAAGGTAATCACTAATACCACTAAAACAGCAACAGGAATAGGAATTTGCTAGCGAGTTTATCAGCTTATATATGTTCCGAACACTTTGTAGGTGATAGATGGTATAAATATTTGATTTGCTTGTTCACTTTGCTGCTCAAATATTTGTTAATTGCACATTTGCTTAAAAAGAAAAAAAAGAAAAAAAAAGGAACAAAAAGCAGGGCAAAGCCATGGGAAGAAAGCCTGCTTTTTAACGCATTCCTGGGATAGCTCCAGAGAGAGGTAAATTGTGCACACATGAACAAGAAGCAGTTCTGTGTGGGACAAAGGATCAAGTAAGTTGAGTGTGGGGAGGGAAGAAGCTGTTATAGCCGGCAGGTTTCTGAGAGCCACAAATGAGAGCAGAGCTGAAGGATGAACAGCCACGGATGGTTACCAGCAGGAAGAGTTAACAGGTATTCAGTGAGGGATCATTGCAGGAGGCTTTGCTGCAGCCACTAAACCTGCTGGCAGGAGGGGCAAGCGTGAGGAGAGTCCACTGTGCAAGGACATCATGGACAAAGATGGAGATGTGTGTGCAAACCTTGCAAGTGTGAAAGAAGGACCTGTTTGTGCCTCGGAGCTCTGTCTATTGCAGCATCCCACCACAATGGATGTTATCTGAGCACTGAGCACCACAGCTGTTGCAAAATTTTGTGCTGGGTTGTTTGTTGTTTTTGGGGTTTTTTTACACGAATTACTGGGGTTCTCATCTCTACTGTCTTTCTGATTAATATATCTTTGACCAGGGAGTAATGAAATATGGTCTTCCCTATCAGAAAAGATGCAAGCACTAAACCTTTAGGTGCAGAAAGTTTTACAACTCTTCTGATTTTTCTTTTTGATATGAAAATACTTGTGAATGTAATTTCTGAAGCCTAGGAAATCCAGACACTTGGCCTGTCGTTGCATGTATGAAGTGCACATGCATGTGAGTACTGAAGTGGCAACTAAGAAGGAGTGGGGTATGGAGACAGATTTAGTCCTGATATATCAGCATTTCCAGGAGATAAAAGCATGGATTTGAGTGAAGAATTAGAACAGTCTAAATTAATGATATTGATATTACTCAGACTTCGCCCTGATGTCATTTCCTGGAGAATTAATGGCATGGAGGGAAGACGCACAAAGCACAGACAAATGTATGGAGTAAAAATCAGGGATTTCTTCTTCCTCTGTAGAAAAATATGAGATGTTGCTTGTTGAAATCGGTGACAAAATACATTTTGGGCAGTCTCACATTTGGGTTTAAGAATCTGTTTTAAAAATGCTTTCCATAGTTCTTGCTTTTGGGGTGGAATCTTGATCTGCTTTGTCCACCAAGGTTCTGTCAACACTGGACTGATGGTGGGTGCAGAATCCCAGCAAATGATTTGTGTTCTAATGACTTATGGAGATTCTGCGCCCTCTTTTCTGCATCACTTTCACTTCTCTCTTTGACCACGTTTGTGAGCACTATTGCTTCACAAAACAGATATTTCAATTCTCTGTCAAATTTGGATTCTTCAAGCACTCAACTGCCTACATAGGGCCAATATATACAGGAGAAGATAACTAATGAACAAGTTTGAAAAGGGCACAAAATACAAAGGTGAGGAAGTAAAAGTCAATAGAATGATTTGCATGTGGGAATTTTGGGCGGGTAAAGTAGGGAAAATAAATTCTCATGTCTCATTAATAATAAAATCAAAGTTTGAAGGAGGAGTTCATTTTGAGAAGTACAGTCAAGAAGAGTCTAGAATCATGGCACATCACTGAATAGAATTTTAATGCAAAGAAATGCACCAGAAATCTAGTGTAGTGATAACAGAATCAGCCAGGCACTATAAACTGATGGGCCTGAAGGTGTTAGAGAGAATGAGCTTGTGAGAGTGAGAATTTCTTTAATATAAAGAAAAATGAGCAATGAGGCATGGACAGCCTGGTGGTGATCTTCGCAGACTGAAGGAGACTGTGGAATAAGATACAAGATGGGAGAAACCAAAGCAGTTTTAGGATGTGGAGATCTGTTCCATGATAATAAAATGACAAATTTTGTTTCTGGGTCTGAAAAAAATGTGCAACAGGCTCGTTATGGAGATCAGCTTTTTCCAGGTGGGGGGATCTATTCTGACAATAGATGATTGACAGATGAATCTCAAGTGAAAGGAAGTCAAGTGGTCACATACTACACACTGACTGAGCAACTTACTAAATGTCACAAGATCTGAGTTAGCAACACTAGAGAGAAGTTCTCAAGAGAATAATATCTTTAAGGAACAGAATCTGAAAAGCAAAGAAGCAGAAAAATAGGTGAGGCAAAAGGTTTCTGTTATCTATAAAAAGCTGTTTAGTACTACATTAAAATAATATAGTTGCCATTGCATGTGGGCTCTGACTCTCTCTCTCCAGAAACTTGATTAGTTCTTCAAAATACATATCCAGTTGTCCCAAATTTGCCTCTTAAAACTCCTGTGATAGCTGTGTTGCATACCAGAAAAAAAGGAAGCATAAATTGAGGCAAGGAGCTGTAGGGATTAGACCAGAAGGAAAATCATCAGTAGATGATGCAAAGTATCCAAAATATTAATCTAGTGATTTTTTTTTTTAAGTATAGGACAGCAATATAAGCAAGATATACAGATATCTGTCACAGAGCTATGCAAGACTGGGACTGAGCGAGATTTGATACCCTCCTCAAAGATAAAATCAGAACAAAGTATTCCTCTGCATTCAGCACAAACCCCTACTTATTTGCAGTGACATTTTCCACTGCATATGTTGGCACACTCATTTGTGGGGTGGGGTTTTTTCAGTAGTTTTTTTCAGTGGGGTGGGACTTAAGGTAGACAATACAAACTGAAAGCATTCCCAGATGTTCTTTTCAGAGAGTTTTGCACCTAACCCTGCTGATAAGCATCAGTTTAGGAAGAAACTATTCTCCAAAGGCTGTTGCTTGTGCATCTTAAGTTTATGAGCAAGAACTCATCTAATCTGTTCTAAGCTTTCAAAAAAGTCAAACTTCCTGTCTAAGATTACTCTTTAGACCCATTTCTATAATCAGTGGGAAGTCAGCAACTCAAATGAGTGGGGAGAGTGTGGTTCAGTTTGGGATGAATTTACACTTGGGGAATTTGGCGCTTGTTATTGACTATGGAAAGATCTAGATGAGAAGCCATCAAAAAAGCAGGTCTCTAGTTTAAGTTACCTGAGCTGAAGCCTTTCTTATCAATTGAATCCTGAAGATTAACCCTTGAAGTAACATTCAGAATCGTAACAGTATGTTTATGCAACAATTATAGACAATTGTGTTCATATCTGGCAGCCAGAGCGGTAAATTCATCAGAAAATAATTCATCAGCTTCAGATAAAAATATACAACCGTGTGTTGTATACAAAAGAACTCAAAACAAAACCCAAGCTTCTTTCCAGATAACGACGATCTGTCATCAGGAAAAAGAAATGGACTTTATTCACACTTCCAAGGAATGAAATCTGGATCTGCTGGGGTTTTAGTTTTCATTGATCTTTTTAATAGTGCTGAGGAAACGTTTGTTGTCATGGCACAGTCTCCTCCAGTACAGCAGCATGCGCATGGCTCAGTCCCGGGTACGAAGCATGCGCAGGTCACACCATCCCTCAGGAGGGGCTAGCACAGTGGTTCCCACCCACAGGGTCAGGCACTGCTGCTCATCTTTCTGACTCCTCCTTCTGATGTTAGCCACTCTTCCTCCCCTGGGCGGAAGCCTTCATTTGGCTTCCTTATGGTCAATAGAATACCATTCTCAACTTCCAGCACAGTTCCAGAAACTGTGCAAATACAAATCCATCCCAAACATGCTGACAAAAACACAGGGTCGTTCCTCTGACCAGCTTGGATAAATCACCCTTTCTTGTCTGGCATGCTACTGCATCCTCTCTCTCATAGGTTCCAAAACCTGTGTCTCTGAAATGGGACCCAGGATGAGAATTCCTTAACTCTTTGTTAGATACACATCACCAGAAAGGGAGGAAGGTGAAAGCAGTGCAGTTTCTTTCTACCTGCAGAAAAATTAAGCTCTTAAATTTTTGTTCCCTGAGAGCAGTGGGAATTATTTTGGACCACTTGAAAGATTATTTTTTGCTTGATATACAAGAGATGGCTGGCTTCTGCAGCACGTGTTTTACCCTTGCTCTGAATAAAGGGTGGGAACCACTGAACTAGGAATATTTTCCAGAAACAGTCATGCAAAGAAATAATGCATTTACATCCCATCATGCAAGCCAGATACTCTCCTCTCTATCCTTTTCCTAGTATTGGATTTTCATAAACAAATAGTATGTGTATGAGGAGAAAAATAGTGAATTAATTCTAAGAGTGAATCAAACAGCCCTCTGCCATGGATTTACTACTTTCACCTAACAAGGACAAATGATAATCAGGAATTTGTTCCATATTTTTCACAGTTTAGAATCACTAGATGTAATTAGTCTCAGGTAACTGGAAGCAGAAGGAAGTCATATTTACTCCAGCATTTTTGTACTTTATCAGCTGAATTTATATGGGCGAACTTAGCTTTGGAAAACCAAACTTTCTGAATGAGATTTCCAGAAGTATTCTGTATTCTGCTTTGAACACTTCCCAGTAAAAATAACCACCAAATTAATGTTATGACAGACATGAATTCTGCAGTGAACCTGTTCAACTGATCTCAATCCATGAGATTTCTTCAGATAAAACAAAGAACATTCCACACTCCCGAGATAGTTCTAAACTTCAGCCAATCAACTTTCCCTTCTATTGAGTAGCATCCTTTCCTTCAGAGACGATCTCACAAAAATGTTCTGTTTCAAAATAGTTGACTACAGCTTCCTGAAAACTAAAGGCTTCACTTTGCACCCTGAATCTTGAGGCCTAAATTTGCAAATTTCTAATGTGTGAGGAGGAAACATCCCTTTTAAGTCAACAAATTTCCACACTCCTTGGTGGTGTACATCCTCACTGGTATTTAAGGGTGGGGATGACTCAAAATCCAGACTCATCTACCATCCAGATTATCTGCCCATAAACATGAGCACAAGCCAAAACTTCAGCTCAGATTTGGTGATCTTCAGAAAAAGAGCCTTTACATACACTAAAGGCCTTTGCTCAGCCCCTTCTCTCATCCACATTTTCTAAAGGGATTGGAGATGGATGAAAATAAATGATGTCACATAAATTCATGGGAAGAATAATCCAAATGAAATTCATTATGAAAACAGGATGGGTGTTTTCCACCAATGGATGCAGCCATGGTAGGTAGAAACCATATGGATGCTGATCAATTTTTGCTTCAAAGTGAACATGTATCAAGCAATAAAAAGCAAATTGAACTGCAAAATCAAAGTCTCTTGACTATTTTGCATGGGCCAACCATCAAATGAAAAAATGGAGTGCTTTACTTGCTGCTCTCCAAAAGCTGAAGAGCTCCAGCTAGAAAAGCTGAGTTGCATGTTGATGATTTCATGTTTGTGGAATGAAGTTGGAATGAGAACAACAAGCTAAAGTTGAATGACAGCAAGGTGTGGAGTAGAGTAAAATACTTTGCATTTCAGTCAAAATATTATTTCTAATGATGTGTCTTTCATTTTCCTGAAATGCCACAAACTATTTCTGCCTCTTTGCAGGAAGGTAAAGTTCTTGTCCCACAGTTCAGCAAGATATTTATGCATGTCACTAACTTTATTCAGATGGTCAAAAGCATCCACTGGTTTTCCATTTGCTGAAATAGAATCTGCAAATACACATGCAAAGATGTTGTTCCACTGAACTCAAATTCAAAGCAAATTGCATGAATTGTGCTGGCAGGGTTGAGACCTCATAAGTGTTTAGTTCTTATAGTATATTTTTCTCACAGTAAATTTCAAAATTATATGCAGACTAGGCTAGTTTCATTTCCATTCTATGGAAACAGAGAAAAGCACCTGTTTCTAAGCAGATCATTGGGAAAGCCAGGATAATATCCCATATTTTCTGAACAGCAGAACAATTAACCATTTGCAAGGTCATGCAACTTTCTTTTTATGCTTAATAACTTTTCAGTCTTACTGTCCCTTACTTTTGATGGTGTTATGTGAACTACTGTAGTAAAGACAGAAAGTGCAGGCAGAGAATGGCATGCAAGAAATATGAAAAGAATAAGGCTCAACTGTTACTTGAATGTATATACCTAAGTTTTCTTGTGAGGCTTGATCCAAAGAATGACTCCCTACTAAACATGACATTACTGTAAAGTGAAGAAAAGTTATTAAGATGAGACATTAATGATTACCATGAAAAGCTCTATGGAAAAGAATGGGAGCCTTTCATTAGTTAATGCAGTCTGAAGATCAGAGTGGCTTTTTTCTCCTTCCTGTTTTGGGCAGATGTATTAGGATGAAATGCTTACAGTGAAATTTTGCACCTTGAAAAGTAGGGTTTTATTTTCATTTTGTTGTCAGCATTGGCAATACAAAAATGCACCATATTTCATTAATTCTTTCATACTCGTGTAGTAGGAAGGACAGGTACTAATTATGCCACCTTCAAAAATCAAATCAACTTTCCAAAGGCACAGAAATATTATTTATCTTGCAGAGATAAGAAAATGGGAAAATTTCTTTTCTGCAATCACATAATAATAGGTAAAGGAATGGACATGCTCTCCTGATGCCTATTTCTAAAGCTGGACAATAAGGATCAGGAACAAGACCCAAGGAGAAGGTTCAAAATTCTTCATTGAAATGCCTGTACATACAAGTTTCAATACTGGTCATAATCAGTGGAACAGCCCCAATATTCATTCCCAAAACATAGACCTAAAAAGTTGGCTCAGAATAAAGCTATGCCCAGCAAGCAAACACCCACCCTAAATGTAGGTCAGGCTCCCAAATGTTTGCTGGATGATTCGCTGCACACCAGCAGAAATGAGCATTACTATCTCTTCCTCATAAATCTCCCTTCTTGAGAGCTGAGCAAATGAAAACGCTTTGCGGAGAAAAGCAATTGCTGTCTGAGATTTCATGGGGCTGTGAGGTTTAGGCATTGATTAAGGAAGAAAAAGCTAGTGGCACCTCTGGCATGAAGTTAGCAAACTCAGCATCAGTGAGCCACAGAGAGCACAGCCCCAGTTCCTCCTGGGTTGAGGGACTATACAGGGCCTAGAGGGATGATGCTGCTCTTAAACAGCAATATCAGAGCCACCACTTCACTGTTTACAGGACAGAGCTGAGCTCCAGTCCAATGTCCTCTTCATCAAATCTCATATCTTCAATTCTATTTTAAAGGGAGCATCAATAACACCTTGGAGTGCTGCCAAAATTTACTTGATTTTCCACAATGAAAAGTCCTTCCCTGCAGCCTTGCCTTGGGATCCAACTTCTGAAATGGATTTTTCCACTCATTTTTGACCCCTGGATTCTTCCCAAATGGTCTAAGAACAAGGTCCTGTATCTATCTGTGACTTTGTCATGATCTAGCTCCTGCTTCTCTCCTAATCTAGGAGAGCTCCTAGAAGGATCTGTCACAGAGTTCAACTCTAGAACTGTAGAACTCCTAAACAGCTTTCACACTACTCAGCAGAAACGCTGCCATTTAAAGCACTTCCCACCCTCAAATTTTCACATAGCCCAGCCTCATTTTTAGATTATTAAAAGCTTCTGTGAAAAATTTGGACCAATTCTCTCTCTTTTGTCAACTACAGATCAGACAACACAATTGATTACTGCAGCAGCATTATTTACTTTCTTTCTCGTTAACTACTTAACTGATGGAATAGCCTGGAGACTGAGGAGACCTATGGGCAGTTCTCCCCATTAGGATCACATTCCCTTATTGCTCATTTATGTCAATACAGTCAAAGCACAAACTTCAGTTTAGCATGAGTAATAATTTCTATACTTAATCACTGCAGGAGGCAGAACATTTTTTTTTTAATTATCTGGTTTGTAAATAAGTGTTTTATGAGACATGGGTTGTGGTACTGTCAAAACAACCAGATTTTATAGCTCAGTCCCATTTCTACTGAAGTCAGTGGATGTTCCATCATATGTCTGTTTACCTGGAGGGTTTCCAATCCCTTTAATTGAATGCTTCATTCCATAAACACATTTCTGCTAGCAGGAATGCTCCCATGCAGGTGTACTGATGTTTTTGCTGAGGATTATTATATATATAAAATAAAATAAAACCAAGTTATGTCTAGCTAGAATGAGGAGCCTTGGGATTATAGCTTTAAAGATTTTGAGCTGTGAGTCATACTTTTCCATTTTTAATTCAGTGTGTCAACAAAAAACGACTTTTACTGGTCTGGAAGCTACAGTAACTCAGGACTGCTGCAGGTGCAGGAGCTTCTCAAGCAGGGCTGTGACCAACAGTGAACTGCAGCAGTCATTCTCTTACCTAAATTTAATCTGCTGCTGCATCTCAGCCAGAACATTTTGAATCAAGATATGGAATTACATACTCAAAAGTATTTCCCCTCCCAAGTTCTTCTATACATATTAAAGACCAAAATTCAGCTGGTACCAACACTGGAGATGACTAAAATCTTCAGACACCTGCATTAATGCAACTGAGCTTGCTCATGACTCCTCAGGCTGGGGAGGGCCATGGTTGTAAAGTACTTAAGGTCCATGGGGGTTCATGAACTGGGCACCTCCCACCCAGCTGTCTTTGAAGAGGGAAAGGTGAGCTCATGGTTTTGTTGGCAAGAGGAGGAAGACATCCTTTCCCAAAATTTATCACTAGAGCACTTGCCTGTATTGTAAGAAAACTTGAGATAGGTTTTTCTTCTCTGATAAATGAAGCTTGAACCCCCAAGATTTCTAGGAGAACAGCAAGTGATAATTTTTTTTTGTCAGCTTCCTTTATTGAAGTTATCATGTGCTGTATGAAATATTTTAGAAAAGAAAAAACAAAAAGAAAAACACAATTTTTCACCAGGCCAGGGACAGGAACTCAGACCTGACCTCTGGCTTACAGTTTTCAAACACAGCTACAATTCTTGTTCCTTTTCTCTGCGCTGTAAATGGAGATCCAAATTGAAGTAGCTTCAGCACAAATCTCTGGAGCTATTTATCCTGTAATTGCTATTGAATTTCATTGTGGGTGACCCATTGATAGCAGTTTAACATTAAGTTTTGACTTAAAATTATTGTGTGTGCATTTGACTCTTCTACTTCTCTGAAGAGGGTTATAAATTTATCATTTCCATTTGAGACCTTGCAGGTTGACTGACAGTGGCTGCTCTGCTGCAGTCTCCAGTGACTGACCAGTATTGGAATTGATGATTCCTTCATTCTCTTTGCTTGTAAATAACTCAGCATGATGGGAAGCTTTCCCCTTTTTCAGGCCCTCAAATCTAATGTAGCTTTTACAGTACTCCCAGAGAGACTGACTGTCCTGCTGTTCCATCTTGGACACCCAACTCTGTATTTATTGGCAACAAATCTTTGCACATGGTGAACTGTCACTGACTCACACCACGACATTGCAAGACTGTGGAGCAACAACTGCAACCAGAGTCTTAAACTCCCCCCAGAACAGCCTGGATGCTAAATCCTGCCTCTGCAGCATGGATCAGGAGAAATCTAGACCATGATTAGTCATAACAAACATTAAAGCTGTTTACAGACAATCAGCAAGCAGCACTGCCTTTGTACAAGTAGCATTTTAGCTGTGTTGTTAAACTAGGAAAAAAAGCAAGCAGTTAGGAAATGGATTTGTTAATAATTTTTAATGATTACTTGTGATGTTAGTAGTATGATTTAGTTAACAGCTCATGAATCCACAAAGAACAATTTAGCTTACATCATCCAACAGCTGTATTAAAACATATATATAGAATAATGACAGCTACATACCTGGCAGTACCATCCAATTGCTCTTTCCTTTTATAGAAGAGAGGATGCATTACAAGAAAGCAAGGAGAGAAGAATCGCATCATAAATTCAGCATACTTTTAAAACATAAATTGATAATCTCTTTTGTTCTGTCACCATAACTTACAGAAAAAGCAGAATAAAATCTAAATTTTCAACTAGCCATAACAAAAAAAAAAATCATATAGATTCCTGAAACCAATCTGTGCTGCTTAGATTGACAATCTAGTCTTTGGTAAGAAGTGATCTCCTCTGCCCTCTCTCCCCAGATCTTATTTGCAAAACACCTATTAAATTTCAGGTTGCATTTGAATCACAGAACAGCCTACACACAATCATCAAGCTTGAAGTCACAGTAATGAGTCCAGACTCCTCATGAATCTGAGAATTATTCTCTGAAAAACCCTGCAGTCAAGAAATCCCAAAGAAATTACTCTGTAATGGAAAATGTGGGAATAGACAGAGAGTGAGAAGGGATAAACAAAAGGGAAGAAATGTACTGAACCTTAATTAAACACTTAGGGTTTCCTTTTTGAAGCACATGAAATTGATTCTGAAAATGTATTGTGACTAAAACAAAAAAGGGTGAGTGTTTGTAATTTGCCCTTTGTGAAACAGGTGTCTGAAACATTTCAAGTCAGCCTTGAGTGACAGCTGGAGCTTCAGTATCAGTGCAGTGAGCACAGCTACATGTGGAGACCTCTGAGTTGAGCAGTAGGTTAAGGGCACTTTTTTCCAGAATGAGGCACAACAGCAAGGCCAGGAGGAAATTTTAAAGCACTAATTTAGATACATAATGGCCATTAGCAGCTGATAATCTGTAGCTAAAAGTCTTGGCTTTTCATAGGGCTATATGGGTTTAAAAAAAAATTAATATGTTAAAATCTAAATGTGAGAAAAATGCCTTTTTGACAGGCAAGGAGAGTGAGGATCAATACAATAGTCATAAACATAAGCATCCATTTTATCAGAATGCCTTTATGTATGGAATTATATCACTGAACTCAGAAGTGGTGACTGAAATTAAAGCACTACCTCAGAAAAGACTCCTCTTCTTCAGAAGAGTTTTCTGGAAACCATTTGTTACCTTAAAAAGCCTCATTGAGATATATATATATATATATATATATATATATATATATAAAGTCTGTTCTCTCTGTCCTGACTGATACTACACAGAAAATGATGATGGCAAGGTGGACAATGCACTTACCTGAAAAATGGAAATGATACAATTGATTCATAAAACCTCCAGGTAGCAACTAAATCAATCCTGTTGGGGTTAGTAGCATAGTATCTCCAGGCAGCCTAAATTACAAGGGAGAGGAAATAATCAGTGTTAGGTGAAGTTATTTCCCAGCTGACTGCAGCCAGGCTCTTTCAAAGAACACAACAATGCACCTGAGTGACTATCTGGAAATTAATTACTAATCAGCCATACCAAATGAGTGTCTATATGGAAAAGCTATTGACACTGAATTTAACTTGGGAGGGCTGTTAAAGGAAGCAGGACATGGAGAGCTTCACTAACAGAACATGACATTAAATTAGATTTAACTGTTTTTATCTTCCTGTCTGGTATGTCTAAAAGAGCTTCAAGCACTCCTGGACTTGTCCAGTAATTCTGGAAGTACTTATGATGGTTTGCCTCCTAATGTATCATCAAAAGAAATTTTGCTGAGCAATTTTCTGCTTCAGCAATTAGTTCAAATTAAAATTCTCCAAAAAAAAATCTCCAACCTAAAGCCCACTAGCTAAATAGGCCACCTGATCAGTGGAGATGCTTTAATTAAAAATTAAATTTCATTAAATTCCATTCATGACTCATGCCTGCAGCCCCCTCTGTTTGCTAAAGTGTGTTTTTAATGAGAACAGCCATGAATTTTAATGCCATTCAGCCTGTTTCTCCTGAGGACTGGTTTGATCCTGAGCACCAATGCTTCCATTTGTTATCACAGGCACTTTCTCTGTCCCTCTGTGAAAATGCAGTCATTTACTTAACTGCTATCAGGATGTGCTCCATACCTAGTAAGAATAAATAATTCCAAATTTTTCAGCATGCAGACTAATGATTTTAAGCTTAATATCCTGAATTCATAACAAAGGCCATAACTGATGTTCAAGTGAGGTCAGGGTTCTCTTCCCACTGAATGTTTGGACCATCCAGTGACATAACAGAGGATACAAGGTGTTTTAGTTTTTAAAATCCACATATCCTATTCATGTTATTTGCCTTGATTGAAATTGTCAGTCTATTGTGTTAATTCTTTGGCTGTTTTCACATCAATAACAACATAATTGTTTGCACAGAAAAGCATTTTCTCAAGGGAACTGGAAAAAAATCTGTATTTTGTAAAGAATGTGTTTTCAACAGGTTGTTTTCTGTGATTTTGTGGCAGTGATGCAGAAGCCAGCAGATGAGATCCTTTCTTCAAAAGACACTGTTCTTCTGAAAGGTATTCTGGGAGCTGAAAGATTCCTCAAAACTGCAGGGGCCTCTGGACTATCTAGCTCAGTGTGAAAAACTGACAAATAGCTCCTGCAATGGGAAGTGAGAATTTGGGCAGGAGAGGAGTGGTGGCCCTTGTTAACATGACACAGCAGTCTTCATGCACAACACTTGTTCAAGGAAGAGGAAAGCAGGTGCAAACCTGAATGAGCTCAGCTGCTGGCTTTCTTCTTTTCTCAAAATGTTTTTGACGATGCTGCTCCTGGACCTTCAGTGCCAGCCCTGACCCCAGAATTCCCTGAAAGCATAGAGTGAGGCAAGATTTCAAACATTTCCTACTGAGAACAAAAGGGGTTGATGATAAGAGGATGCAGGTCTGTGGATCAAGATGGAGATGGATACATGGAATCCTTGTGCAGTTCCTATGTCTTTCTTGCTGCTCCACTCATGGGACAGGAGGTTGCCATGATCCTTTCAAGGACCACAGGCCACACCAAATCGTTTAAAGGTCCTCAACAGGTTTCTTGACTGTCTACTGCCTTTCCAGGCTGGAAGTGTCCAGGTGCTGTGTTACTTTCCATTTCCACCGAAACTCTGTTTGCATGATACAAGGGCTGTGCCAAACCATACTTTGGATCTGGGAGTGCAGAACTTGTCAGCCTCTGTGATTTTTTTCCAGGTCTGGATCTAGAGGAAAAATATCCTAAAATCTGGGCTTAGGATAGTTTCTATTGCTATTCAGCCCAACTCAATCAGATTTTGGCTGGTTGTTATCTGAGGACATTGCAGACAAGGGAAATAAAGGGCTGGGTAAGATGGATCAAATTCTAATGATTACAACAGTGGATCCCTAATCCTTTGAAAATATATTTTGTGGGAGTTGTTAATACCAGTAAATTACCATGTGCCAGTGTACAGTCTCGTGAACTGCCTTGTGGTTTCCCAGATTGTTCACTTGCTGGATTAATTTTGTCATGTGCCAACTAGCACCATGATTTGTGAAGTATTGGGATGGTATATTATTCCCAATAGTCTCTGTGCGAAGAAGAAACAAGTTCCATTTACTGATACAGACCCTTTCAAGTCTCTGGAGTACTTCTTTAAAAGGGATTTGGTTCCACTGGTGATTTTATTAACTTTACCCTCTTTTTGCAAGTGCACAGTGCTGGGCTGTGTCTAACAGAGGAGGGGAAAGTACTTACTGCAGGAAGAGCAAAGAAAGACACTCCAATGAGAGAGAAGGTGGCTGCAATCAGCCGCCCCTCCCATGTTTTGGGGGTCTTGTCGCCATATCCAATGGTAGCGAGAGTGATCTGTGGGCAGAAGGACCAGGGCTTGATGTAAGAAAAACAAAGCCAACAGCTCTGGGTAAATGTCACCATGAAAGACCTATAACACACTTGACCCTATGGGTGCTCAGGCACAACTTTGTGAAACAGGATCTTGAGGATGGGCCAACCAATTTCTGGTGGCATCATAGTCCCAAGGCACTGTATGGAGAATGGCTTTAGTCTCAAAGAATTCGCCTCTTTCAGATGTGTTTGCTGCAAGTGAACCCCACATGAATCTCCTGCCCACCATCAGTGCACAGTTAGGAATGGGATTTGCCAGTTAACAGCTTGCAGACCCTTAACAACCCACCAAGAACTAGCTCTACCTGATGTCCTGGTCCTTTTAAAACAAAGATGTCTTTGTGAAAACTTTTTCCTTTCTGGCACAATTGTTAATTTCCAACTGTGTATATTTTCTCACCGAGTCTATATCTAAATGTCCTGGATATAAAAGGACATGGAAACAACCAGGTGTTCTATGCAACACTTGGTATCTTTTGACTAATAATGGGAGGAGGGGAGTAGCTTATATTTATGAGTGAACTACATTAAATAAAAAATATGCTGCTGAATTTAAGTTACAGCATGACATAGACTTCCTTGACTATCAGTAACAAAGCAATTTGAATTCTGGAATGGCAGGAATATTCTGTGATTGAATGGGTAGTGATGCAAACCAATACTCCTCTCTCCATCAGAAGAGACAAGAACAGATGTATCAAAGGCCCCTCTTGCTCAGCATCCTACCACCAATGGCAATGGCATTCCCTGATCTTTGGGGAATGCATGTAAGACATGAGAATTGTTAAGTTAACTTTTCCAGAAATATTTTTTTACTTCCTCCATCTGAACCCAGAGACATCTTTAGTCACTGGCTCCATAAGAACCAAAACACCATGAGTGTCCACCTCAGCTGCCCAAATGTTTGATGCTCTTTGATAGCCCAGCAAAACCATCCATTGGCCAGCTCTGGCTCCGCCATTTTCTGTAAGATGCAGCTCTCACAGGCAGGACAGTGCTGGCATGAGAGCTAAGTCTCCCACAGTGCAATTACACCTGAAGAGATGCTCCTCTAAAGGAGAAATTCTCCAGACACCAGGAACACAGTCTGATTTCTGAAGGAGGTTTAAGCACCTAAGGGCCTTTGTCTGAAAATCAACATGGTTGTAGGTTCTGTTAATTGGTTCTGTTAATTGGGGCACCCCTGCTTTTGTAATGTTACTGGGTAATGTGTCTTTCACCCAAATATAGCAGCACTTGCACTGTAATCACTAAAACTTTATCCCTCTTTGATATGAAGTTTTTAAGAAAGGTATAAGATATTTTTGGAGTCACTTACCAGCCCCCACCACAATGCATCTGCATAGGTTTCAAACTCCTCTTTCATCTCCACCCCATTAGCATCCTTTTCAGGAACATCTTTTTCAACCAGATAAACAAGAAATGAGGATAAGATGAGTGTCAGGAACCCGATGTACCAAGCAGTAATGAGTTCCTGCAAAAGAAACAGATGAATATGGAAGGGCTGAAAAAAACCTCAATATCCACACTGGCAGAGTAAACATCAGGAGGAGAGAGAAGCAGAGAAGGTACTGCTGGCTTTGGTAACATCATGACCAGCCCTGCTCAGCAGTTAGTGGGAAATAAGGCAGAGGTTTAACAGAATTGGCCCTTACACAGAATCTTCCTTAGGAGAAGCCTGGAGGAACCTGCAGTTGTAGTTCTGCATAGAGCTGGGTTAAGTGCTTAGCTGCACCCAGGGCTCAGGGGGCTGCAGGGCTCTGACCCTGACCTTGACTCTTTACTCTCCTGCTCCCAGCCTTGGTCATTCTTGGCAAGCAAATCAACAGCTCTGCCTTCTGCGTACCTCAAGGGTCAAGGCTGCAGGATGCACTTCCATCTCTTCAGCCTTATCAAAGCAGATCCCATCATGAATGAAGTTTTCAAAATGAATTCATGCAATAAGAACAGACCTTGAAAATATTCTGTGTGCAAACAAACCCTGAACTTTGGTGTTTTAGAGAGAATGACTAAAGTGGAGTGCGTGTCTAATCCCACTGAGGCGGGGCATGCAGCCATCCAAGTTAAAATCCCAGCAGTGTCTGAAACAAGGCAGAAACTTTTTTTTTTAAGGTCTTCAAAAGTGGGTTAAAAAAATCAATATTCCAAGTCATTCTATGTGGACTTCATTTGGGAAAAAAAAAAAAGAAAAAGTTGTTGTAGCTGAGAATTTTGTGATTGAATCTTGAGACAAATGAACAACTTTCTTAGCTAATTTCTGGTGTGCAGTCAGAGAAGAAAATTGTTAGCAAAATTGTTTTGTCATTGTCTCCAGCAAAGAAAAGTTCTCACAACCCCTTCTTATCTCCCTCAGCCAGTTGAGGTCTAAAAGTGCATGGTGGGGAACCAAACAAGTAATATTTGAATTAAATCCCACACAATGAAGCCTTCAACAATTTCTAAACATTGTTTTTGGTATATAGACTTCTTCCATGATCTGTCTCCTGAGAAACATTTTTGACATAAGTGTTTATCTGCCACCTGTCTTGCAGCAAGTTTATATGAGAAAAAAGCAGAAGTTGGTAAGAAATGAAGCATGGTGGGCATCCCCATCAGTCCCTACACAGAAGCAAAGTCTAAATATGCTATGCCAGCTGGCATTTTAACTTTCAAAACCCCCTAAAATGTCAGGAATGTCATTCATGAGTAAGAAAAAGCAGTATGTATTGGAGTATATGTAATTTTTCTACATCCTGTGCAGATGAGAAATTTCATCTAGAGGAATGTTAAGCAGATAGTTTTTAACTTGTAATAACATTTTGTGAAAATGCAAGAACAGAAGTACCTGTCTGGTGCAAGACGGGATGTGTCTGGCTACAGCAACAAGTTACACCAAGCGAAGATGACTTTTAGAAATTTTTATCTGTCTGGGTTCCCATTGTGCCCATCTCTGTATTGTCTGACCCAAGCTTCCAAAGAGAAAATTCACTAGTAGCTCCCTTGTGAATCACATTTCTGTGCACATTTCTCAGGCTTATCAGCCTCTTCCCATCCCTTCAGAGTTCTGCTGTATCTGTTGATCAGAAAAGCCTGATCTGCAAACATGTTGCAATTTCACAGGCAATTTTGTCAAGGTTTTCAGCATGCTTCACTATAAAAGGGATGTCTGTCCTTCCATTCAGAATAAAGGCAAAATTCCTGTTGTAACGTATGGGAATGAACATGCTCTGACTTTCCAGCACCACTATTGAGCACAGAAAGGCAAAACAAGGGGCAGAAATGGTTCCAAGAATGGAAAAGGGAATAAAGCCGAAAGAATAAACTGCATTTTAAACTGGTAAACACAACCTCAAGGCACTGCTGTACTTGTGCATCCCCTCTCTTTCCTTTTAATCTTTCTCCCCAAGCCCCAGCTGAGTCTCACTTACTTTGCTATGAGCACAAATAGCTGATCCCAAAAGTTTCCAGGTGCCGCCCCGCCTGTCCATGCGGAGCATCCGTAGAATCTGCAGGAAGCGGAGGCTTCTGAGAGACGTTGCCAGAACATTGCCCTGGTTCCCAACAGCAACCACTGGCACTGAAGCAATCAGCACAAAGATATCTGCAAGGCAAAAAGAACAAAGCCTGCCAACTAAAGTGGCCCCATCACCTGCTTCTTAATCCCATCTGATGGTGCTGCAAATTTCCCTAGGCGAGTTTCGACGCTGCCTGAAAATGCCTTCTTTTGCCAATTAATCAGATATCTGCACCTGCCACACAGTCAGTATCAGGCACAGAACCTCCTGCAAAGCCCTGGCATTTACAGATCAATGCACTGGACTTGAGACACTGAGTGTGCTTAGGGAAGGACAGAGACAGTGTCTAATGCTGACAGAATGTCAGCCTTAACTTCATCTGTACCAGTGGATCACCATAGTGAAGACGTCAGCAGATGAGAAATTCAGATTTGATGGTACACTTAACATTTTATTCTTTTGGCTGAGTTTTCCCACTAAAATCTTGAAGTTAGTACTACTATTTTTTTGTAAATGCTCACAGGAACAATTTGCTGATAACTGAAGAGGTTTGAAATCTGAATAAATTATTTTTGTTTTGTTTCTTTTCCTTGTTTCCCCCTGCTTTTTGATCCTATATACACATACAAGAAGAAAGTGGTACCAAACTGCTTCAAACATTCTCTGGGCACTCAGTCTTTGAATTGTCTTTATATTCTCTTTTCAGGCAAAAAGAGTAGATTTCAGATTTATTCACTTCCAATCATTCTCAAAACAAACTTTTACCAGTGAAAAATGAGAGATGATTTTAATAAATCCAGGATATCTTCTGTTTTTTACCCAGATATCAATGAAGATTCATACTCAGAAGTGAGATGACACTTCTGCTGAGAAGGAATGAGACAGTATCAATCCCACTTGCTCACACTCTGCTGCCTTCACAAACCTACTAGAAGTAAAAGAAGTATCTGCACAACAGTAGCACCCAAAGGAGGACTACTAAATTGAGGATAGCACAGATGCACAAAGAAAATTTGTCACAATTTTGTCTACCATTTATATCCATGACCTAAGCAAAAGGAGGGAGAGGAAAGAGAGGCTTGTATTCATGCAGCACCATGGCTCCCAGAGTGCTTTGTGCTGTACAGATAAAGAAAAAAACCCAGTGCTTGCCCTGAAGAGAATCTAAACAAGTGAGGGTATCCTAAAATCAGTGAACGAATGGGGATGACAGGTGCTCAAGGCAGAGTAAGCTCCTAAATGTTGGCTGTTTGGCATGTGGATATAATGAATAGTTGCAGGAGGGTATTCAAACATGAATAATGAGTAATTTTATGGGTAATTATAGGCAGTGCCTTCCAAGCCTGAAAGACAACATGGGTGAAATCACAAAGATACTTGTTTGCAAATACAGATCAACAATACAATTGCAAAACAAAACACAAATACAAAAGGGAGCTGGGGAGGATGGTATAGAGTTGGGTTCTCAAGTGGTTTGAAATCGAAGGCAGAGAGAGTCTTCCTGAGGATGAGCTTAAGAAAAGTGCAGTGGAGCTCCAGACAAGAAAAATGTATTTGAAGAGTAGAAGGTTTCTTTTTTTTTCTCACTGGCTATGTAGCCAAGTGTCTCTTAATTACAAGTTATTGCTGGCTACATCAAATAATTTCTCTAAGCAGGACACAGGTGCTGGCATAAGGGCAGATCTGATTTCAGTTTGCACTGCCAATCACCAGTTCTTTGACATCCCCCAAACTAGCTTAAAAGGAAAAAGGACATTAATGAGGAAAACAGTAGTAGAGAGCATGTGCCTACCCAGCATGCACAAAGGCTTCCTGGCAAATTTGAGTCTCCCCCTCCATCCTTTGTAGCGACAGCAACAGCCAGCAGCCCAGATTCTTAAGGCAAACTCTGCTCCAAAGATGAAAATGGCAAAAGTTTCCTGTATCAAGACACAAACTACATTGTTAGTCTCACAACAAGTTTTGCAGTAATTCTGGACACAAGGATACAGCTGAAGGAAACAGATGAGGTGCAAGTGTTAGGATATGTGTAAGAGAGAGGAAAGCGTGGAGGAGAATTGAGATTGATGACAGAGGCAAGGCAAAGTGGGACAGTTTTTCAGCCTGCTAAGTACCGTGCAGGAAGGATTTGCCCCTGCTGTTGGGTAAATATGAAGTGTTTACCCTGCCTTAATGGAAGGACAATTACTTCACAGAAAGAACTCCTTCTCCACAAAAAATGAGCAGATGTACGTGAGAGGTGACAGCAAAGTCCCCAGGGCACTCTGTACCCACCCCCAGGGTCACCCCCCAGCAGCTCGTTCATGCAGCCATATCTGTCGAGACAGGGGCAGGATACAGGATACTCACATGGTCATAAGTTTAAAGCAATGATAAAGACATAGATAAGACAAATTTAAGGTATATATTGTTCCCTTAAATTTCTGGTGGCCACAAGAATGGGACTTTGCACCTCGCTCCGGACCCTTTCTAAGCATGGGGAGGGAATGGGGAGCAAAGAGCTTCTCTGCAGTGCTCAGCAGAGATAGGCCAAGGGCAGCCTGGGGCACACGGTTACTTTTCCTCTCTGTGAATTTGCTGGCAAGAGGGAAAAGGGGACATTTCCCCATCCTCATTATCAACATCTTCCAAAAACTGCTGAGAGCCACATAAAAACAAGCACAGGAGAAGGAAAGATAACCTCAGGCTTTTTCAAATGTGAAAGATGGGCCTAAGCAGGGTAACAGAGACCAAAAGCGAGTTTCACATTCCCTGAGGGATGAAGGTGTTTTCATACAGGCACTTTTTGAGGAAGAACATGCAGAGGGAATTCACCTTTCATTCCTTTTGGCATTTAGCTCTTGCTCAGATCTATATGTCTCTGGAGGTACAAGGGGAAATGGAAATTGAGATCCTGGAACTAATTTTGCTGTGCAGTTTCCCTAGGGATACTTTAAACAAGGCCAAGTTAAGCAAGACATTGTGCCCTCTATTTTATGATACCTATGGGAGCAAAGGAAGTTCATTTTTAGGGTCATTTTCATAAAATGTTGAATTTGCCATTTTATATTTAGTAAGGGTTTTTTTCTATTTTTTAATTCTTCTGCTAAATGGGAGGCCTTACTGAAATAAAGGCTTGAGGATGAACCTCAGCATTTATAGAACAAGCAATCTGGAATGTATTTGCTGTGAATACATTTTCTCTCAAAGGCACTGCCTGCAGCAATTTCAGTTACACTGCTATTGGACACAAGCATGAATCCAACTGTGATGACCTCCCTTGAAAGAAATACTAGGGTTAGTAGAATACTGTAGAATACTATTGAATGAATCAAAACTGTTGAAAGATTCCCCCAAAAAATAGTTTTCAAGTGTGCTTAGCTCTGGCCTGGTCACTAGGAAATTCACTGATAATCTGATGGAAGGACTGTTAGACAAATGCTGAAAAGCCATTATTTAAAAGCCTCAGACCAGAGTCTTTCCTCTCACTTTCTTTTTCCTCAGGAGCCTCACTTCTTTTTACTCAGTTGGTGTTGACAATGGACTGAGAACTCTCCAATATGTAAGTGTACAGTCACTGCTCCAGGACCAAGAGCAGAAACCTCACTGCATGAAGAGCTGGGATTAAATTTCCATCCCTGCTGATGGGGCTGATTTAAATTCCAGGGCCTTACCAGGGCAATGCAGCAGACTCAGTTTACTTACCAGCAAGAGGAGCCAGTCTCCAGAAACTGTTTCATACTCCTTGAAAGTTGTCAAGACAGCTAAGATCAAACACCCCAAGACAATCAGAAACCTGGAATGAAATAAAAGAAAAAAAAAAAAAAAGGGCAGAACTTTAATCCTCTCTGTATTTCCACTGGAGATATTGCATATAAAACTGTGAGTAGAGACCGCCATGGGATGGCTGCTCCCTGTTGGTGTGAATGACAAGGGTTTTACTGAGGATCAGAGGTTTTCAACCAGGCTGGAGCAGGGGGAGCTGACACTCATGGCAAGATCCAGAGTCAGAATGTTCCTGGGACAGACATGCTTTAATCAACTCACATTCTTCAAGAATGAAATGGGTGATAGTGCATTTTCAGAAGGGATTGTATGATATGGCAGAGAATTGTATTGCTCTATTCCAAGCTGTGTGCTGCCCAGAATGGCACTGCAATTCCAGTGCAGTGGATCTCCCTGGCACATCCTGAGGCCTGAGAAACAGAAAATGCTTCACTACAAGGCAGCACTGGGACAAACCCTCCCTTGAAAACTGCATTGCATTTCTTTTTTTTTTTTTCTCTTTTTGCACTCATTTCTATGCAGATAAAAAGATGAAAAGGTTTGAAAGAGTAACAAGAGAGGGTAAATTTCTCTCTCCAGTAAACAAAGCGTGTCTAAAATCACTGCCCCTGTGTTATTTTCTTTTTGTGAGGCTCCAGAACACAGAGATTTGACTGAAAATTTAACTCCCACTGCTGGCAAATCCAATTCAGTCTAATTGAGCTGCTTTGCAAAACTATTCCCAGGTTCAAGCTATTCAAAATCTTTTACAGAAGTGATTACTGTGAAGCAAAGAGGGGCAAGCTCATATTCTGGTACTTCATGTACCGATATCATGGGCATTTTTCTGTTTCCAAAACTTGATCCACAGGAACAGAGGGGCAGATGGCCATGGAAATATTTTGAGTTTAATGAATAAATTAGAAAGAAGTCTTTGTAAAAGCTCTGGATCCCCTGTTTTTATAGTTAGGGTACATCAAAGAAATGATAGGCATTAGGTACTGAAATCACCCAGGGAAAAAAGCTTGTGAAGAATCAAGCTGTGTTTATGTGTACTACCTGTTTTGAATTTTAATCTGGTTCCTGTAGCGTGATTTCATCTCTTGCTGTGTAAAACTCCACTTTGTTTCACTGGGTGAAATGAGCAGAGCCAGAGCCTAGGGCTAAAGAATGGTATTCTGAGAATGTGCAAATTATTTGCAGCTGGAGTGAAAGGACAGAGGTGAGCTCCAGATAGCTCCTGCTGGCTTTTGGGGGGAATTTACTCCAAGCAGAGCCCACTAGCACCCTACATGCAAGAAAAAGACAAGTGAAATGCTTCATAGCAAACCCTGAAGGATTACTTTGCCCAGGCTTTTCTGAAAGTCGCTGTTCTTATGCCAGGAAAATTTCAGATCAGCCATTTCTAGCAAGGTTAGAACAGAAGTAAATGTGTTTGCTCATGCTAAATAATTTTGGATTTCTTTGGCAAGTTTCACCTTTTCCCACTCTCAAGCCCTGCTTTAGAGCATGGGTTATGTAGTTGTTAGCAAACAGACCAAAATCTGTCTTTCCATCTACCTTTAACCACACTCCTGCAACTTAAGGCATTTGGTAGTTCACTTAGCAATTTTGTGGTGCTCTGCCATGCCCTTGATTGCCACACCATATCTTGTTCTTCCCATCTTGCAATTACAAAGCCAGTGGCTCCCTGGCTTCCCAAGACCCATGATCCAGCTGTCTTAAACCTCCAAGAGCAAACTGGTGAAAACTTGTAGTGGTGTGTTTTTAGTTTTGTCAGTTCTATGTATTTTTATATAAGTTGTAGCGGTTTGCTACATGTACCCCCCTGAGTTTGTTCCCTATAGTTTACCCCAATTACAGTTGTATGCCAATCATATGCTGTATAATCACCGGGGCCTGTCCGTCACTTCGAGACCTCACCCTGTGTCTAGAAAGTTCCAGTGAGGGCGTCGAGTGATTGGGCAGGATCCCTGTGGTTCCCTCCTTTGCCTCCCTGATTTGTTCCACTGTCTGTCCTTTATGTACAGAGGCACTCCCTCCATCCCCCTGACTGCTCCCACACTGTGCCCTTCCCCTTGCCCTCCCCTGCATTTAAGGTGCTGCACAGAGATGATCTGTGCTCTTTTGGGCAGACACTCTGGTGGTGGGGTGGTCCCATGTAGACATCAATAAACCCCAGCTGCTGTTCACCCAACAGAGACCTCCCTTCTCTTCCTCATCTCTGCTCACATTTCTGCGGCAGCAAAGGCCCCACAGGATCGGGAAGGTATCCCCCGATACTGGACCGTACCTCGCACTGCGGCCGGTGTCAGGGCGAAGCGGGACAAGGATCCCAAGACACTGCGACCACCGCAAAAACTAAACAAAGACAACATGGTTTATTTGATTAACTATAAGCCACCTATGTTCTGCCACTTTAGAGTGGTATCATCACTACACCCCATTTACAGCCTTGAGCAGGTGCTGCTTGGTACTTTCCATTACAGCCACTTCTTTATACCATGCGAAAATTCGGTCACCCATCAGCTCACAAGTATCATTTTAATGATTTAATGAAAGGTGAAACACACTGAAAGCAGTCCAAGAAAGTTGCATCATCGCATTGCATCACAGGCTACTTAAACTAAAGGCATGAATTTACGATACCATTTAAAGAAATACAGCTGTCAATTGAAGATGGCATACAGATTTTCATCCAAAAGGAAGACAGAAAAGTCAGTAGTGAAATCATCTTTTTTTGCCTAAAAATGCCTGCGGTTTTACCACTAGAGGGTACCGGTGCTCCATAGAGCGAGGGGTTACAGCTCCCTCGTTTGGAAACAGACTCAAAGCAGGGGATGGATGTTCAGGTGATCGCAGCCACCTATTTGATACAAGGAAAGAGATCTTACAGCGATGCAAATATTTGGCCAATAAAAATCCCAGATGTTGACTGCTCAGTGCTGTTGGGGGTGCTACTTGTTCAATCCCTCCATATGGCACAGAGCACGCTGCAAGTCCCAGCTCCAAGTGAGAGCTCTCCCATGAGAGCAATAGATCATACAGGACAAAACACCCACTAAAAGTAGGGTGAGAGGAAGATCACAAGTTCTTGTGAATAATCTTGAGGGCAAATATGAGGATAGTGGCCTGAAGCCCCCATTGCAGGAAATGCATGAAAGCACCTCAGAGGTGCCATGGCTGAGTGGGAACTGCAGTCCCCAAAACCAGAGAGCTCACAGAGCCACGCTCCTTCCCACAGGACACTGGGGTATGAAGGGATGAAAAGCCTGTGGTAGTACCCATGACCACAATCCCACCTGAAAGAGCTGGCTTTCTCCCTGCTGCACCAAATCTTAAGGATAAACACCAACTGCAAACACCCACAAGTTAATCAACTCACATCTCCTCAGCATCTGCAATAATTATGACTGCAGCTCAGAGCACGCCATCAATTTTAATATGCACTGATGCTGTGCAACCCAGCCTCTTCTGGTCGGGATCTGGGTGATTTTGAAGCCTGCAAGTCTTCTCATGTCCTCTTTCTGTGGAAGATATCACTCAGATTCCACCCTTCTTGCATCAGCCCCCCTTGCTCAGCAAAGACAATAAGAAGGTTCATCTTCCCCTTGCTGCTACTGTGGGCACACCTACACCCATATGGTGGCCATGCAAACATAAAGATAGTTGGCAACAGGACAATGCCTGAGTCTACACTGCCTAATTTCGTTTTGTAGAGGCAGCAGTGTGGGCTGAGTGGCTGAGTCTGGCTGTAAAATTGTAACAGGAAAATCACAGGGTAAGAGACTGCTGAAATCACAGAGGATGAGCAGGAGGAAAACTCCCACTGACCTGGGGAATCAAGGGACAGAAGGGGAGGAAATCTGAAATTTGCTCACAGTTATAATGATTCATGTGACATAGAGCACTAAAGGTTAGAAGAAAGAAGTAGGGTGAAAATCAAGGTTTAAAATGAAAACTGAGTCCTATTAAGTCAAAGCTTCTTATTAAGCAGTGTTTAATTAAACAGCAGGTGGCAGTACAGACTTCAAGAATGTATATCACATATGCCAAATGAGAATGTGTTCTTCAGCTTTTTAGAATCATCCTTGCCATTATTTTACATTATTTTTCACAACACATTAAATGGTTCCTATTTGTAGCATTATGCCTTAAAAATCTGATTAGTTTGTTGTACACATAATTTCCAGACCACCAAATAGTAGTGCTTGTTTGTCACTGTCATAAATAATACATTGTTCAGGTCAATATATTTTCTTAGTTTTAGAAATTACATGTTTAATACTCATATTTTCTAACTGCACAATTTTGGTATGTTAAAAAGAGTCTTAAAAAAATCTTTGCCAGAAAAGAAGAAGTAATTTATGAGTATGCATGATCATGAATCTAATGTTGTATGAACATCACAGACTGTTTTGTTTGGTAAATTTTTACTTATTTTAATATTCCCCATTCTTTGACTTTTTCCTCTATATCTGTTTTCATTTGATGCCAACAGAATACATATCTAGCTGAGAACCTTTATGTGTTTTATATATATATCTGCTCGTCATGCTTCCTATTCACCATCCCTTCCTTCAAAATTGTAGGAGCAGATCCTGTCAGAATTTGCCTGAAATCTATTCCAAAGCAGCTTCCCTATGAATCTGTTTTAAGCACTAGATCTGCCATAGGCAGGCCAAACTACATTTGCATCTGGTAACGTTTTGACAAATTTGTGTGCAGTGGGACAAAATGTTAAGTCTCAGTGAGGTTTAGTTAAGAGAGAGGAAAGTGTGCTTCTAGTGTACAGCTTAGGTTGATGTAAAGCAAATTGGTCAAGCTGGTCAGGAGCACCTACAGAGGATATTTCTTCTCTTTAACTGTAAGGACAGACTGATGATGAGCTCTTATGGAGAGGTTTACAGTGTAACTTAGCTGAATGACACCCCTTATGTTTACCCCTGGTTTGGATATAATTATAAACACCACCTCTTCATAATGTTTATGTATTTTTGCTACTGAATTAATTAGCCAGCCAGCCATACCAGTCTTACATGACAAAGTTTTTTTCTGAAATCCCTTGCTGTAAATTTAGGTACCAGATCTACATATGGTCAAGGATCCTGGTTACAAAATTATAATCCAGGCTTTGGGTAAGAAAGCCTCAAGCTTCTAACTGAACAGTTACTAGTAACAAATTACCCCAGTCCAACAGTGCACAGATTTCTTTTAGGTCTTTCATCTTAAATACCACTTCTTGCAAGACATTGGGACTTTCCTGTCTCCAAGTGTTCTTATGAATCTTAAATTTTTCTGCTTTGCTTCATTTTGTATTTTATTTTCTTCCCTTAAAATTGTGCTCTGGTTTCATTATGCTCTGCCACCTGGTAAATGCTAATGGAATTCTCTAAGATTGTGATATGTAAGGAAAATCTGGCAGTGTTCTGCTAAATTTTTGGTTTAGGGTATCCAAAGCAATATGGTTCTAAACCATGATTCCCACACAGTTTCCCAAATTTCATATTGGAACAATTTTATTTTCTTCAGCTATTGGCTTTTACCCATAAGGATTAAAAATGTGTCTTTTCTCACAGTTCTTTCAGTTTCTCTATATTCCTACCCACCATCTTTTTCTCTTCTTCCAAACTTCATTTTTCACAGAACATCTGCAGTATCTTGCACGGATTGCTTTATGGTTGCTAATGAGAAACTTGAGTCAGGGTTTTTAACACTAAAAAAAATGACATTACCAAATATTTGAGAACAGCTCTTCAGAGAGAAGGGAATGCATGCCTGATTTCCACAGACTCAGGAATACTCACTGTTTAATATGTAGATTCTTGAATCTCTGCACTTCCAAGCAATAGGCCAGAGCTTGGTACTGAGATTAGAGTGACAGGAAAAATCCAAACATTTTATGAGCCTACAAAAGGGCAGGGGATGCAGGGAAAAGCACTGAGAAACTTAGTGAAGGTCCTGGAAGAGAAGAGAAAAAGCAACAAGTCCTGCAGAAGGGACATTCTAAGGTTCCTCTTTGTTTGCATCCATGGATTTCCCTGAGTGCACACACAGAGCTCCATGTAGAAATCCCTGTCCCAGTGCCATAATACAGCAAGGACAGGGTAGAAATGCCACGCTCAGTAAGCTGTATTGCACTCTTGCTCTGCTGCAATGGCAGAGGCAGAAAAAAGCCCTCCGTTGATGCTGAGGGAAACCCTAGGAAGTAAGGAAGGATCCCCAAAAGAACCCAAGTCCAACTGGCATAGAAGTTGACCTGGCAGGTGATGAGGTGGTGCCTAGAATGGCACTTGTCCATTGATGACAGAAGTGACAGACATTGTCCCTGGTACAGCAGGAAGCTGAGGCAAAAAAGCCCAAACCCATACTCACACCAGGTTTTTGATGTCCTTGGGCTCTCATTGGCAGGAACGCCTCTGAATGGGCTCCACTGCCTTTCCATGAGTCTGGAAATCTTTTAAAATCAAGACCTGGGAGAGGAAAGCTGTGTTTCACAGCAGGGCATTTAGGGTGCAAAAGAACAGCTTTTGTGTCAGATGGTTCCTCTTTCCTCTCCTCCATGTACTAGACACACCAGGTTAAAGCTCTCTTGTCTTGTTATTTTGTTTTTCAGGCTCAGTCTTAAAAACCTTCTTCTGAGCCCTGTTGACCATCACTGCCATCTTTCTCAGAGGGTCTGGCATGCTGGTACATTTTGGGTCAACAATGTCAGACAGCAACAGACACAATCAATCTGTATTTTCTGCTTATGGGAACATTTCAGAAGAATGGCCTGACACATTTCCCAGGTTTGCTGGTATGACACTACAAAACAGCCCAGAGCACTACATTTTCCTTCTTGTTTTTTCTCAGCTTAGAAGACAAGAGTCATATACCAAGATCCTATTTTCCTCCTGGGACAAGTGTTAAAAGTGCTCCAAAATTCTTGGCACACGTAAGTTACTGGGAGAAACCAAGGCATCTTGTCACATGGATGACTGAGTGGGGAGCAGATGGCAGAAGCAAAGGAGAGGCAATGACAGCATTAGCTACCAAGGGGTTAGATGTCTCCTATTCCTCTGCAGCTTGAATAAGGATGGGAAAACTTCTGACTTGCAACTAAATATCCTGAATTGCTTCATTAGTGGTTTTAAATTCTGTTTTTTCTATTAGGTGAAGGACATCAGGCTGAACTATTGTTTGGGGCTTTTATCTGCCATGACCAGAATGCCTGTCCATGGGCTTATCTCTGGCTGGCAGCAGCTGCTAATTGAGTTGAGACACACAGACTGTGCAACCCGGTGAGCCATGCAGTGCAGCAGGGCAAGGAGAGCACGGAGCAAAACCACATCACCCAGCAGCCCCAGCTGCAAAAACCAAAAATCAAATGAGTTTCAGAAATGGTTCTGGCAGGGCATTCTCCAAAAGACATTAAAAAACTTGCCATTTGAAGGTGAATTTTAGGATTGTTACATTGGTTTCTGCTAAATTTTGCAAAGTAAAAATGCTGGACCTTTAAAAACCTGATTGAGTAGTCAAGTGCCAGACTTCAGAAAAATCTGTAAATAAGTGAATTTAGATGATAGAAAGAGCCTAAGGTAAGACAAGCAATCATCCATATCAATGCTTAAACATCTGGAGAAAAATTTCTAGGAAGATACCTTTTTAAATGTCACCAAGACTGCTGTGTCCAGGGGGACAAAACACCTAGGAGTCAAATTCCAAACATAACAAAATGTCAGGGGTACACAAGATGTCTCACAGGCACATACACTGATCTCCCACACAAATCCTTCCTTGTTTCTTTAGAAAGGAGAGGGACAGGTTATACCCTCTGAATAAAGTTTTAGATATCTCAAAAAAAAGCAAATGAGAGTAACTTCTGAACCCACAGTTGTGACTTCTGCCTTGATTGAACACAGTGTTGTGATATTTTCTACCTTCCCATTTGAAATCCATAAAGATCAAAATACTGTAGCAGACAGAGAAAACAAACAGAAAAACCCAGTGAAAGAGCCCACCCAGCCTTTCTTCCACATGACCAAACTCCCTTTACTTGCAGGCACGCACGTCAAATATATTGGGTCCTCCAAAAGTGGCATAATTGAAAGCAAATTTCTAATATGTCCAGAAAAAAGCCTCTGTGGTCTCGAATACAGAGTTGCTAGGTAGAAAATTGATAATATTAATTTGGTGATCAGACAGATTCTTACAATGAACTGAAAAGAGAATCTTTGCTCTTTATGCAAGACTTCAACCCATTTGGGACTATTAATAGTTGGTTTTTTAAATATTTTTGACCATACTTTCAAAAATGCCATTAATTCCAATCCAATGTAGCACTTCAGCCATGTGGGACTGCCAGTTGAAAAAATCAATTTCCAGGTGAGAGTGTATCTTTTTGCCTGTGCCTTCTCAAACTCATCACACATTCACCCTTATGTGAGAAGAACAGCACTTTCTGCAAGGATCTCAGTTCTCACTTGGAGTGGACATTCAGAAGAAAAGCTGCATGGTGCCATTCCTGATGGACTTTTTAGCCTAGTCAAAGATTTGCAGCAGTGTAAGGAAGAGGTGCATGGCTGCACATGACCTGCACCCCACAACAACACTGCCACTACACTGCAGGTCCAGGTAACATTCCATTATGGGCAATGAAGGATGTCTGGATAATGCAGCTCCTGTGGAGCCAGACATTTGGCTCAGTTCCCTCAGATGAGCTAGAATCTCCACATTTCTGGCATTAACTCCACAGTGAGCTCTATATTTTGCACCTGAGACGGTCACAGTTTTGCTTGTGACACAGGGTGGGCACTCAGGGCTTTTCCCGCTGAAAGCATGAAGTATTGCAGCTAGAATGGAATATAGATCTTTTCCTCCTAGTGTTTAATCAGTGCCTGACCAGGAGAAAATCAGACAAAGGCCTCCGATCTTTGCTTTGAGCCATCCAGTTGTTGGGGTTTTTAAATCCAGGAAGACTTTCTGAAAATTTTCTGTAAGTGAAGAGTTCAGAGTCATTACTGAAACTTAGATTATTTAACAACACTGCACATCAGCTTTTCTTAACAATCTGGTCTGTAGACTTTGACCCATTCACAGATCCAGTGGTGCTGCAAAACAAACTCACATCAGTCAGGGAAGGATTTCTTATTGTGCAGAGAGAAAAGAGGATGAGATGCCCTCACTTTACCCACAGGGAGGGAGGAAGAGGAGAAAGGATCTGTGCTAAAAGATGCAAGGGCTAAACTTCATGTCACAGGAGCTGTGAATAAAAAGAGCAGTGGTGGTGTAGAGGAATGCTTTTTCTTGGAATACACAGATTGATGCTGGCAAAATACTGTGTTAATAAACCAAATTTCACTGGAGATTAAACCAGATTTTTACTCCAGTTTGATTTGATCCTGTTCCTATAAAACTTTTCTTGCACTACTCTTCACCTTTCCTTTTTGCTCCATAACAGTTTGTAGTTTGGCATCCATGACCAATCAGACCACAAGGATTCACAGCTCTGGCTCATTTTCAGAATAATACCCCAAAAAATGGCATTAGCTGGAAGCCAGGGGGAGGCAACTGAATGCAGAATATTCTGAAGTATCTCCCTAGAATAGAACTGGGAATGTCTCAGAGGGTCTAGATTATCTCAGATAAAATAGCCATTTTTAAATATATCAGTGTAGAAGCCTTATCTCAGTCTGATCCCAAGGGATGAGATTTTATCCAGTAATGATGGACACCACAATGCAACTCCACTCTCTTGCTGCTTCTCCATGGGCAAACAAATGTTCTTCCCCTAGGTTCTGTTGCATACTTCCAGCCCTGTATGGAGTGCACTTGGTGCACGTGACCCAAGCCCCAAATTTTTTGTGTTTTTGAAGGAGATGGCTCCATTACACCAACCAAGAGTAGTGGAAAAAGTCCTGGCCCTGAGCACAGTATCACATGGATGAAAATCCCTTTGGGATGGGAGTCTGAGCATGGTCTCCCAATCACACCTTCCCCAGATGGCCAAAAGCTTGATGCCAGGCCCTTTGTCACAGTGCAGAAATGAAACCAATCCCTGTAAATCAGCCTCACACCAATCAAACCACTGCCACAGGACTTCTGTCTTTTAATACCTGCCTTTCAAAACACATTTGAGGGCTTCTCTTCTCTGATAGTTCTATATGAACAATGGGAAGGGTTTTTTTAATATCTACTTGTTGGGAAGATAAAAGAGGGACAAAAAGTGGATTTGGACCCTAAAATGTCAGCTGCTGCCTTGATGGTTTAATGCGTGACAAGATATGGGGTCTGGATAGAGATGTGAGAGGGATGATCAGTCATTTAAAGGCAAATCCATTCATAATAGTGTTTTTTTTCAACATCTTGCCTTTAAACTGATGAGAATATGTCAATAACGTTTAAGTGTTTCAGCAAAGGTGCCTACAGAGGCCGTGTTATGTGGAATGTCTGTAAGATCTGCCTCTCCATAGGAAAAAGATGATGCTGATGGAGCATTGAGGCCAACACAGCAACAGCTGAAGTGTGGGGTGCAGATAGGTTATTTATGCTCCTTTCCCATCTCCAGTTCACATTCATTAGTGAATGATGAGTTGTGTTAGCATGGCAAATGGATCACAACCTCACTGGTGGTGAACTTTGGATGAACTCTTTGGAGGTCATTGTATCATCAGGACTCTGATTTACACCATGGAATGGTATCATTAGCACACACTATTCATACCTATGTAAATCTGACGATGTTTTAAAGTATTTCTACTGGTTTGCATTACCATAAACGATTAATCAGCATTCAAAATTCAGAAGGATCATCTGTAAGCATGTAAGATTTCATTTGATGCCTGAAGTTGAAGTCTTTGGAGGAGGTTATCAGTCTTTTCCAGACCTGTCCAGTTTTATTCCTGAAATGTTTCACCAGCATCTGCAACAATGCTTCTCAACACAATGTATGATGGCCCTTTTGCTCAACTGACTCGTTAATGTCTCAGATTGTATTATCCCTGTTTAACATGACAGATTCAAACAATGGCAATTCTATCAAACCCTCAGGGAAAAATGGCAATATAGAAGGAGTTATTATACAATCCAGCAAAGCAGTTAAGTCTGTGCTAAGAAACCCTGTTAGGACTAACCATGAATCTTTTGTGTCTCCTAGATGGAACAGCTGGTTTTGCAGAAGGAAAGTTGTCTATAACAGAGGAATACTGGGCACAGTGAGACACAGTCTTGACATAACTTTCCTATTCTTACTTAACATCCATGGAAACAGGAATTCCTATTCTTAATTCAAGCTTTGCCACCTTCTTCTGTTGTGGTGTTAGTGCAGAACGTGGCTGGAATCTCAGCATAATAATGAATCACTAAGGGTGGAGAGGTAAATCCATTTTCAGGTATAGCATGACAGATCTGACCAGCCAGACAGCCAGTAAAGCTCACTCAGTGAGCAGAACAGCCCTCTGAGCTCCACAGGCAGTACCAGCTACATTAGTGGGACAGCAGACACTCAAATCATCTGTATACACAGAGACATTTGGGTGCTTGAATTGAATATCCAAATCATGCCTTGAATCTCATCCCATGCAGGTGAACAGAAACAGAAAATAACAATACTGGTGTTTTGCTCACAGCTTGCAGTGCCTCTGCCACTTCTGAATACTGGGATGATGGAGAAGGTTTGCATCAGACATGTAGAACTTTTCCCTTTATCTGTAAAATTAAGACTCTTGCAGAGGAACAAATTTCAGGCCTAGGTTTTTATTGACCTCCCAGACAACCAGGATGGTTGACATATGTATCTAAAGGGTGTGAAAAAGCAGTTTTTTCTCTCTTTATGTCCCACCAGGACATGTCCAGGGATAGGGAGTTACACTTGCCATGTAACTACATGCCATGTGGCTACAGTAAGTAAGGGAGCACTAGGCTGTAACTCTTTCCTGGGTGAAAGACCTACTGATTCAGAGAATCCCTCCAGTACCTCAGTTCTGTGATTAAATAGGGATCTTAGCCTTGGATATCTACAGCACGGGCTACACATATGTATTTGGTATAATGTGGCTTGAAGTTTTTCTCAACACTGATGAATTATTTATCTCATAGGCTCTAACTGTTTCAGGGGGGTTTTCTGAGTAGCCTTCATCAAGATGTTCATGACTGATTGTATATTGATTGTTCTATTGCTTACCAGCAGCAGTAGTCCCAAACAGCTTCAGAATTCTGGTCTATACTCATAGTCCATATTCTTTTTAAACAGGAAATTCAGGAGCCAATCCCAGGTAGTTCATTTGGGGAGCCAAAATTAATAATGAGTTGCTCTTAGAAATACCTCCCTGTACCATGTTTACACTTGAGTGTGGATGACTACTGTTTTCCACAGACAAGACAACTATAAAAGCAGGAGTTTCCAAAGGAAAAATGCTTAGTTTTTCCTGTGAAGGAGAGTTATAGCTAAAAAAAATTTAAAAACCCGAGTACTGAAATGCCAGTAACATTACAAGGCTTGGTAACTACTAGTTTTCAAGTCATTTGTATACTGGGGATGCTGTAGTAAGTCTAATGATAAAGCCAGTTACTGACAAGAGCAAAATTTGAAAGGGTTTCATGGGGAATGCTTCACATTAAATTACTGGCACTATTTTGGTCACTGTAACATTCTTTTAAAAAGCACATGGTTGTGCTCAGATGCCTGTAAAATTATTATATACATCTCAAGGTGCCTGCTTTAGGTCCACACTAGTACACTAGTAGATGTAATGTGGTTGTGGATGCTGTTTATCTAACACAAGTGATTCAACATGCCCACAATAGAAAGCAGTAATTAAGTTCTGCACACATCATTACTGGAGTTATGGGGCAGGCTAAGAAATATTTCACTCTTCAGACTCTTAAGGGAACTTGTTCTCCTTCTTCCAGCATGGATCATTATGTTCTTTCCTTCACAGGACAGAAGAATACAAAAGTGTGTGAAATGTTTCAAACACAAATATTGTTTTGCCAGGAATTTTGAGTCACTGTCTTCATGCAAGAAATGTCACACTGTGCACAAAAGCAGGAGCAGGTTTTCCCTTGAGCCTGCACAACAGAAATTAAAAATGCAGTCATCATTTTGTGCATTCTGTTGCATTTTTCAACCTTGCTCCACCGCTTAAACTCACAACAGTTTTATTCTTTCTGTAATTATTTAACAAGAGGAGCTTTTTTACGTTGAAAAATACAGTCATATAGAAATGTTTTCTCACCTTTGGAAAGTAGTTTGGGTATTTTGGTTCTGTTTGTTTATTTATTTATTCATTTTAATATGTTTGTTTGTTTAAATATGTTTGTTTACTTCCAGCACCGTTTTTTATTAGTGCCCTAGTTTACAGGGCAGGGAATAAATTGCACATGTCTGTCTCTTCATTCTTTATTACAGCATTAACCTTTCCATTATCTGCTCAAAAGCAGGGTTTAAATTGCAGCCATTAGATCCAGCAATGACTTCATCGGCTAATTTAGCAGCAATCCCATCAGTTGATGGCCCACAGATCCAAACTTCATGAGTTAGATGATAAAAGAAGAAAAAACAAGAAATAACAGCTGAAACCAGATTGAATTCAGGGGTAATTGGCTCCTCTCCACTTGCTTTTATGGTACAGCAAGTTATCTAGATTGGAGTCACACAATGCTCCTAATTGATAAGGTAGCAGTGCATCAGATCAGACATTTTTTGCATGCATGAATTTCCATAATTACCACCATTCAGCTGGGAACACATAAAGTATAGTTTAATTTTCTAGGATTCACACATAAAAATCCACATTTATTTCATAGGTATATATGAAACATATCACTGTGCTTTTGGGGGTTACCAGTTCCCATTTTAGTCAGCATGCATTGGTGTGGTTTGTATGCTTTTGCCTACCCCCTCAGGTTCTCCGCTCTCCTTCATCCACTCCACCTGCAAGAAGGCAAGTTCTTCTCTGTCACTCTTTGGTTCCCAATGGGAACTGAGAAAACTTGAAATAATAAACTGGAAAGATTCAGATAACCTTAACTCTACCCCATCCTCAGCCTTGTGGGCTGGATCTCGTCACTTTGGCAATGCTGGGTTTAGGGGAAGTTCAGGCCAAGTGAATCCATTGCCCAGTTTTCACCAAGCTGCCAAATTTACATTGACATCCCTCTAGTTACTCTGTGATGGCATTTCAATCCCAGTGAGTAAAAAATAAGTTAACTGGGTCTCTGATTAAAAGTTTGTGTAAACACACCCTTAAAATCTCACCTTAAAGCTGGAGAACCAGATCTGGTAAAATAGCAAGCCATGCTATTACAGTTACTTGTTACTACCTCTAACTTAATCATACAGCGTTTTAGTATGAGAGTTTCAGAATTAATGAGTCTATCAAGGGCATTAAGACAAATGCAGCTGAAGTAGAATGGGTTAATTTTTCATAACAAGAAGCAATTAATTAAAATGACGGCACAAAATCCTGTGTTTTCACAGTTAATCTGCTCCCATTATCATTGTAGCCTGGTTAAAGAAGGCTCAGGTATTTCTACATCCCACTGAAACCTTTTTTGTTTCTTAGAAGCAGTACATATACAAAGGTCACCATTTAAGGAAAGTAATGACAGCTTGAGCAGAGGTGCGATAAAATCCAGGGAGTCTTTGATGCACAGGATGACACACTTCTTACATGTTCCACAGTCTGATTTAAGCCAAACACCAGATTTGGCATCACGGAGGGATAGCTCTTCATTTCACTTTGGCATCAAGCACTGGCTTAGGCCTGGATATTTTCTTTTCTTTTTTCTAGAACATAAGGCATTGTCTATTTCTTAGATTAATCTGGAAGTTATTTTATTATAGCAAGAAATTAGTAGTGGCCCACTCTTGAAACGCTTGGTCTTCAGTACAGGCCTTTTTTCAATGTTTCAGGCTCATTTCAGACTGTTACTCCGGAGGTAACATTCATAATTCTGGTGAATGCAGTGCATAAGTAGATTGTCTCTGATATCACCTGCAGAAAACACTTCATTTAAGTAACTGCATGTGACTGAAGCTGTTGGTCCTTATAGCCTTTGCAATGAAACAGAGGACCCAATACTTCACATCCTGGAGCCTGACTATAAAGGGTCAGAGGTTGTAATAGAGGTCAAAGGGGTTGTAACTCCTGCGCATGCAGTGGAAGATAATTGAAATAAATTCGGAAAGATCAGAGAATCATAGAATATGCTGAGTTGGAAGGGACCCATCAGCATCGCAGAATCCAGCTCCTGGCCTTCCACAGGACATGAGAATCACTCCATTTGCCTGAGAGAATTGTCTCAGTGCTGCTTGAACCCTCTCAGGCTTGGTGCTGTTACCACTTCCCTCAGGAGCCTGTTCTAGTGCCCAACCACCCTCTTGGTGAAGAACCTTTCCCTATTATCCAGCCTAATCCTCCCCTGGCACAGCCTCAGGCCATTCGCTCGGGTCCTGTCACTGGTCACCAGAGAGAAGTGGTCAGTGTCTGCTCCTCCTTTTCCCCTCACAAGGAAGCTGTAGACTGCAATGAGGTCTCCCCCCAGTCTCCTCCAGGCTGAACAGTCCAAGTGACCTCAGCTACATCTTTTAAGGGCTCAGCTCAAGGCCCTTCACCACCTCATGACCTCCTCTGATGCTGTCTAATAGCTTGACATATTGTTTGTTTTTTATTTTTATTGTGGTGACCAAAACTGCACAGGACTTGAGGTGAGGCTGCCCCAGTGCTGAGCAGAGCAGGACAATCCCCTCCCTTGCTCAGATGGAGATGCTGTGCCTGATGTCCTCAGGAACAGGGATGTCAGTCCTGGCTGCCAGGGCACTGATGGCTCGTGTTCAACTTTCTGACAACCAGGACCCCCAGGTCCCTTCCCACAGCTCTGCTCTCCAGCCTCTCATTCCCCAGTCTGTCCACATAACCAGGGGTGCCTTGTCCCAGGTGCAGCATCCAGAACCTGCTCTCGCTAAACTTCATTTGGTTGGTGATCGCCCATGCGTGTTGAGGTCTCTTCATCCTCAAAGGAATCAACAGCTCCTTCCAATTCAGTATCATCAAACTTACTCAATATACCTTCAGGTCCAAGATGCACATCTGTCTCCTTATTCTATCTTCCTACATTTCCTACAATTTTGCTGACCAGCTCTTCTCGCCAGTTCCCGGAACCGATGTAAGAAACTGATGTAAGAGCACAGGATGTAAGTGAAAAGTACTAAATAAAGGAAGCAGACATCAGTAACTTCATTTTCCTCCTGTCAGGTTTAAAATAATTTTTGATGAATAGGGAGAACATCTTTTCATGTGAGCTAAAAATATTACAGGAAATTAAATAGGGTTGTGAAGATGTTAAATCTGGAAAGTGTATTCAATCATTATAACATCAGTTTTAGATCTGATTTGAGCTCAAAACCTCAAACTAAACTTAACTTTGGAGCTCTCACAGCATCTCTGGAGTGTATTCTGGTTGCTATATTTATAGACAGTGTTATAGGAATGTTCTCTCTTTATGTGCAGCTATTCAGGAGGTATCGAGGCAGTGGGTAGTACTCCGGAACACATCTGCTTGATGTACCAGCGTTATGGAGTCAGGAAGGTTTAATTTAGCAGCTTTAACTGCATATATTGTTCACAGGGCTTGGACGCAAGCAACCAGAAATTATTTAATTATTTTTAAACATGAATACCAAATTGCTTTAGGGAAAGTTTGTATGTAGGAGGGAGCATGTGCATGTGCATTGTGAATTTATTTTCTGGCAACTAAACACCCTACAAATATTGGTTTGCTATTTCAAGGAGAGATGAAATCTAAATTACCTTGATCCTCACCCCTATCCTAAAGAAAATTTCCCAGAATTCTTGAGGAAATCTGGCAAATCAAATTATTAATTGATTTTTTTAATGTTTTTACCCTTTAGCCAAAAAAAAAAAAAAAGAAAAAAAAAGGGCAAAAGAGAGATAGAATGTACGCCTGTGCTTTGGGAAATGAAGCCTAGAAAGAAACATTTGGGAAACTTAGAGAAAGAGTATGAAAAAAAATTATGAGCATGATCTTATGCTTATAGACATCACTGGCAAAACTCTTGGTGACTTTAACAGTGAGAAGACCAGAGCTCAAAGCATGATCCCAAGAAGAGAAGAAAAGAACAGGGCAATGATGAAAGACAGAAACACAGAGAAATGGTGACAGTCAGAGAGCAAAGCCCAAAGCCAAACTCTTCCATGTGAAAATCTCCACACTTCAATGACCTAAGCACTTTTGATGTCTGGTAATTTCCTTCTTTGGGGAAGATGGCCCCAAACCTACTGTCACTGTGCACTGAACTCAAGACATCCAAAGTTGATGATCATTCTTCTTTGAAGTTTTCTCTTTCGTTTTTTTTTCAGCCTATCTGCTGTCAGCTCAGGAATTTTTACCTCACCAATTCTGTGTACCTATGTCTCTGGTGATTGGGAAAAGTCTTAAACAGAGATCTTACAACTGTAAAAAACCCCTTTCCATTGTAATGGCTTGGAATATAGGCAATAAATTGAGGTGCCTTTAGCTAATGCTGTAGTTTTATGTTTTTGAACAGAGCAGGAGAAACCTACTGGAGCAATGAAAGGCTCAGGGAAGGGAAGCAGACAGGATTTAGCTATGGTTTTATTAGAAGGATTATTTTTGAACTTTACAGTGTCTGTTCTGAAGGCCTGGGGCTTTTATCCTGCAAAGATTTTACCGTGCAATCTGTGCTGGATGTTGCACCATGATACATCATTCCCTGTTTGCAGCACAAATTATTTTCTGATTGAGATTTCTGAAAACTCTGAAAAACATAAAACATATGATTCAGCTCCATTGATCAGCTGAACTACACCAAGCTGCAGAGCTTGTGAGGATGTAGTCTTTTGGGGGAGTTACATTTTAACAGACTGCTAGGGATATTTTTGGTTTGTCATGTGCAATCTGGCTGTAATCTCATTGGTACCCACTGAGAAGTCAGAAAGGATGATGTCTGTGCTAGAGCTGCTGGTGAAAGGTTATTCTTAATTTTGGTCTGGCAAGTGAGTTATCAACCATCATGAATGACAAGATTCCTTCTCCCACTCAGCCAGTGATGATGAGCAGACTTTAAAACCCATTGTCTTAAGAAGGCATAATTACAAAGCCATTTCAAAGTCAAGGTTAAAAACCTAAGCTGCTTCATTGCTCCTTTGGAGGAGAACATAAAATAGCACTGTACACTTTCCTCCCTGACTCCATTAACTAATTCTCTGAAAAAAAATCAGCAGTTGTTGTTCTAGGAGGCAACTGACAGTTAAAGACTAGAAAGAATATTTTACTTTAAACTGGAGAGAGAAAAGTGTTAGAAAAATAAGAGGTTTCAGGCTATTTTTGGCAAAATCCACCTCTGGATCAAATTGTCTGGCAACACAGTGGAGATTTTACTATGAAGCAACAATGAAGGAGGCCAATAGCTGCTGAAAAGAGCTACTTATAGGTGGATAAAGCTCTATGTTAGTTTAAAATGTGGTGATTCAATAAAAAAATCAATTTAAAATGCGGTGATTCAATAAACAATGGGGATCATTTCATGGGTTTGTGGAACAGCATCCCACCACAAACTAATGGAGTAGTTTTCCATCAGTTATCAGTACTGATCTGAAATTGTGTCTGTTTTCAAAGCTAGAGCAAACTAAGGGAAAATAAACAACAAAATTATTTCTAAAGTAAAACCTTCCATTCACCCCCAAGGAAATGTTAAAGAGAGGATCATTTGATCTCATCACATAGTATGTGCAAATCCCTGAATAACAGCTGCCACATGAAGAGGGCATCAGTGTTAACTCTCCAGCATGGGCACCAACATTGGATGATTAGCACTCATGAAAAGCACTGCATTGCACATGCAAAACCCAGTTGCTAAGGGGACCTGAAAACTATTTAAAGCCAGAAAGTGGCAGGCATCCTTATGCTGTCTCTGCAATCCTCTCTAATGCAAGTATTTGTAGTGAGAAGTTTCAAGCTGGGTAAGATCTCTACTGTCTTGCAGGTAATGATGGAAGAAAGGAAGAAGAGTGGTGTACAGCCAGCAGATAGGTCTCCATTCAGAGTGAGCCCCTGGCTTCTGTAGAGTGGTGCCAAAATTAAGCAATTGCATTTATTCCACATGTCCACATTCAGAACATCTAAACCCTACCACTGATGAAGACATGCCTAAACTCTGCGTGCTGCATACCCTGCTGCTTTCCACACACTGACGGAAGGTTGCTTCACCTGCCTGATGTTTGCTTGCTGATGTCCAGGAAGAGATCTCAAGCAGGAACTGAAATTGTCATTCCACACAAATACAATCCAGAAGCTTTGCAGTTACACTTTTCTATCTTATGAGATATTGTCCACACAATTGAATATAAAATAATTCAAAGAAGCTGCTTGACTCGAATCACATTTCTTAAAATTATGAGGGTTTTTTGTTTGGTTGGTTTTTTGTTTTTTTTTGCTTTCTGGTATCAGTCTGATGTCTGACTGCAAGAATACTTAAAGCACTGTGCCTCAGTAATTTATTCTACCGGACAGAGAGCTGAGGGTAACTTCATCTACAGCCTCTCAGTGCAGTCTGGCAGTGATCTTGCGATTCCCACAATTCTGAAATACTTCAGAGAGGCAGGATCCAAAACAAGGGAGGTAACATTTCTATTACGAGGTTTCTATTGGAGCTGTGTTAACAGTAACCCAGTAAATTAACTCTGCTATCTTGACAATTCTCCAGGGTGATGTCAGACCACACCTAGAGCTGCTTTCCCCTGAGTTACACGGGTTACCACAGCATGCAGCACAAATCCAGAGTTTGGCTGAAGGAGACTGGGAAGTACAAATTTACAAAGATTACAGGTCCAATAATTTCTAGAAATTTCAAGGACCCCTTGTGCTAACAAAACTTTAATTAAGGGAGGCTTGTTGAGACTGTGCTGAACTGTGAGGCTAGTACTAAAAATTCATTAAGAAAATAAATGCCTGTTCAGTGTCATTAAGAAACCATGTCTTGGTAATTTCCTTTGCAGGGCATATTATTGAATCTGGAGCAGGTTTACAATCTTAGAATGATAATTACCTTGCACTAGTGCTATCGATACCAAACACACACTGGTGGGCTTTCACAGAGAAACTGGTCTCTTTATGCAACCTAAACTGAAGCCATCCATTGCTTTCCCATGTTTCCACCTTAGTGTCCAATTGCAGCCAAAGTCTGACAGCCAAAAGCAGGAATTGAGTAGGAGATGAATGTTATTTGGTGACAACCATGGTGGATTTTCTAATGATGCTGATAATAGCTCATTAATCACAAATGAAACCCTTCCATAGAACAGCCACTGGCTCACAGCACAAGGAGGAAGTATATGCACAGGAAGGAAAATGACCCCTCTCCCCCTGCTCCCTCCCCAAATGTCACATGGCCCAAATGGTGTTCACCAACACAGCCCATTTTGATGACTGCAGCTCCTGTCCCACTTCCAGGCACATTTATCCTCCCAAGAAATGGGGTAAAAATCATCTCTGGGACATGGCACATCAGACAAAACAGAAAGATCTCCTTGGGCAAAGCTCATTTCTCCAGTGCTGTGAGTATGTAATGGGGGACACTGGAAACAACATCACAGGTAATTTCATCACAAGGAAAGTTGAGTAACTTTTGGTTGTGTAGGACCACATCAAAGACAGCCACCTTTAGGTGCCAAAGTGTTCTGAGACTGACCTTTCTCCACCCTACCAAAGAGATTTTGGCACTACGAATACAGAGGTAAAACAACTTCATCTAGTGTACAGTGGCTGCTGTGACTTTGCTGGAGGAATGAGGTCAGTTTCTGCCTCCCTGACAGCTGTGACTTCTCCCTCTCCTCTTCTCCATGACAGTCTGGGACCCACTCAGGTCGGTTCCCAAGTCCCCATGAGCTCCAGTCCATAGCCAAGGTTTTAACACAGCAGGGCAGGATGACCTTTGCAAGGTGATGCCTACATTTTTAATCTTATTCCTCTGGATGCTTTCTCTTCTTTGGCAATTCCTCATTACTTGTTGTGTGTTTCTCTATCCTCTCCTAGCCTGAATCTGTTGGTCGGTTTCTCTAAATACATTTAGCCTTGGCTTTGTCCAGAAGCTGCAGAGCATAAAACATTACATCCCATCACAACCACAACCCAGAAGTGATGACAGCTCTAGAGAGCATTTCAGCCTGTAAACCTATATCTGACATTTAGGATTCATTTTATGTTATCTTTACACTGCAGACTAAGCAGCAATTTTAATACATGAGTAAACACACAGATTCAACACACCAAAGGAGAAAACATTCTCCTGGGATGTACACAAAAGACAGTTTAATGTTTGGGGGGTTTTGCCTCTAAGGCTTTTCAGTGCCAAAAGACCTTGAAATGTATCTTGTAACTGCCCACTGCTTTTTTTTTTTTTTTTTNCCACCCTGAGGACACACTGTACACTACAAAGAGATACAGAGTTCGTTCTAGAAAAAGAAACAAACCAAACCAAACCAAAATATTTTGCTGGGAAAAAAAAAAAACCCAAACCAACAAGATATCTCTGCAGCAACTTTTTTCTCATCTTAGAAAAACATTGCTACCACTTTGAAAGCGTCTAAATGAATCCTTCCTAGTCTTCTTTAAATATTTATCCATTTACCTTTCATTTTAATATACAGCCTTCTGGCTCTGAGAGATTAAACACTTAAAAGGATGAAGTCTGCCCTCACCTAGCAGTTCTCTTGGGATAATCACTATTCCAATCCCATTGAGAAAGATACACCACTGTGGTTTCAGGTGGACTGATTCAGACCCTTGAATGTGCAACTTCTCTCCCTCCTCAGGTTGCAGCATTTTATTGACTTTTGGTGGTTAGCTGAACAGGCTGAATATCTGTGTATCTCACTGAAAGCTAAATCCAAGAATATATAGTGAGTGAAGGTCTAATACATTAATAAATAATAGCTGTGCAGAGGAAGGTAGGAATTCAACACCTTCTGCAAGCACTCACAAGGGTAAAAGCAGTGCCACCAGGCAGCCCAGGATGAGCCACTCAGTCTGACAGGCTGCAGAGCCAAGGGCACGGTGTAGGCACAAAGAAATGACCAGTGTTGCCCAACGACAGAAACTCATCCCTAGTTAATGAAATTTTATGGTTGAAACAGATGTTTTAAAGGCATTTTTGTTGTCTCGTGTGTCTCTCAAGGAGGCTCCAAAAGTGTGTTAATGGTAAGATAGCATGAGCCAAGTAAATGTCAAAGTGAAATACTTGGAAGTTGTCACTTGCAGGGGTGGATTGGCTCCAAGAGATGCTACAGCTGGACCTGCCTTGGCTCCTGCAGACAGTGCCTGGTGCTATGTGAGATTGGAAGACCAAGAGTCCCCAAACCAGACAACTAAAAATAGAACTGCAACTATCTTCCAAATCCATTCCTAGCACTGTAAAGGCCAAAGGCTTTGAAATTATGAAATTCCTTTCCAGTCTCAGCACTATTTTCTGTCTCAGCTATCTGTTGCTCTCCTGCTTATCCCAGGGAGCTGTGCCAGCTCCCCACTGAAGGGCTGCAGCCCAAGGAATGGCCTGTGTTGGGGTAGGAGGAGAGGAGAGGCAGCAGAAGCAGCCCAGAGGGGCTGTGGGACCAACCACAGCTCCATCCTCAAGGTGGGGGAAGTGCTTTCAGTTCATATTTTCCTTTATAAAGTTTGGGGCTGCCATCACTGGTAAACCAATTTATACATTCTGAATGTTTTACTATTTTCTTTGTTATGAATCCAAAGTTTAAAAAAGAGATAAAAAAGGAAAACAAAACAAGAAATCATATTTTTGGGCACCCATTATAGAGGATTATTTTGTTGGTTTTAGTATTTTACTGGAGTAAACTGTAATGACCCTGACTGTAATGATCAGTGGCTATCTGAGTGTCTGTAAGGCCAGTCAGAGTCACAGAGTCAGGGGCAAACCTGGTTGTGTGGACAGACTGGGGAATGAGAGGCTGGAGAGCAGTGCTGTGGGAAGGGGCCTGGGGTCCTAATCTGTGGACAGTTGGACAGGAGGCAGCAGTGCCCTGAGAGCCAGGAGAGCCAGCCCTGTCCTGCGGGGCATCAGGGACAGCATCACCAGTGGGGTAAGGGAGGGGATTGTCCTGCTCTGCTCTGCGCTGAGGCAGCCTCACCTCGAGTATAGGACACCACAATATAAAGATATTGAGCTACCAGAGTGCGCCCAGAGGGGAGCTATGGAGATGGGGAAGGAGGGATCACATGAATGTCCTAGGGTGACTATGATGCCTGTATCACCAATCGTCTGTTCTGTCTGTGCTGTGTGTGTTCTGTACCTTTAAGACTGATTCTGAGAGGAGCAGGGAAGAAGACGCGCGCAGTTTGTTTTGGGAAAACACTTTTCACTCCTGCTCACTTTTTTTTTTTT
>VZDJ01000346.1:22065454-22183099 GCA_008694505.1 Cyanoderma ruficeps
GGACAGCAGCAGGAGAGTTTTTTTTTCCTTTTTAGTTAGTCTAGCTAGCTGAGGCAAAAACGCTTCCTGGACTGTTTTTTTTTTTTTTTCCCTTTTCCTTTTTTTCTTGGGACTGTTTAAATCTGTTCTGGACTGAAAACCCAGGGGAGCACCAGGAACTGCACCTGTGGCCCACCCGGGCCTGGATCTGGGCATTTTCCAGTGCCAAAAAGGACCGGGACTGATCAGAGACTGAGACTGAGAGAGCTGAGCTGGCCCACAGCAAGGACTTCTCTCAGTTTGCCATCTCTCTCTCTCTTCAGACCAGCGAGAGGTTTTGTTGTTTCATATCATTTATTCTTTATGTTTCTGGGCAGTTTGTTTGTTAAATAAATAGTTTTTTCCACTTTTCTCCGAGGAAGTTCTTTCCCCGGACCGACTGGGGGGGAGGGGCCATTTAGGTTTTGCTCTCCAGAGGAACTCCCATTCGGAGGTTTCCTCCCAAATTTCCCCTAAACCAGGACAATGAAAGACATGCAGAGGAATCTGTATGAAGAGCAGCTGAGGTCACTTGGATTGTTCCTCCTGGAGAAGACTGAGGGGTGACCTCACTGCAGTTGCAACTTCCTCATGAGTGGAAGAGGAGAGGCAGGCACTCATGTCTTCTCTCTGGTGACCAGTGACAGGACCCAAGGGAATGGCCTGAAGCTGTGTCAGGGGAGGTTTAGGTTGGATATCAGCAAAAGGTTCTTCCGTCCAGAGGGTGGTTAGGCACTGGAACAGGCTCCTGAGGGAAGTGATAACAGCACCAAGCCTGACAGAGTTCAAGAAGTGCTCGGACAATGCTCTCAGGCACATGATGTGATACTCTTGGGGTGTCCTGTGGCCAGGAACTGAATTCTGTGATGCTGATGGGTCTCTTCCAACCCAGTATATTCAATGATCCTGTGATTCTATCTGATTCTTGATGAACAGTTAGTGTTGCTCACATGCTACTGACCACTGTCAGAAGTGTTTCTGTGTTCTTCACCTTAAAAAAAATATTCATTGTTTTCACTGTAACCCAATTACACCCCATGTCAGAGCAGAACAAAAACAAATGTGATTTTGGTTCAAGCCTGCCAGCATTGTTCAGTGCTTCAGTGATTTTATTTCCCCTAAGTCAGCAGTATTTAAATTTGTCTGTACATAATTTCTTGTCGTTTATTCATATCTCAACAGCTGGATTGTGGCACTGTGCCCTCCACTGTATCAGTGTAGGCTGAGCAACACAGAGCCACTGTGCCTCAGAGACCATCTACTGATTTATAGCTCACTGGTGCAGAATTTATTTTGGGATGACACAGAGTGGAAGATCTATTGCCAGTGCCAATCTGACAGGAGCAGGAAAGCAGCCACTGCCTAGTGCTTGTATGGGATAGGAAAAACTCCACTTACACTGAGGAAAAAAAATGGTAGATTAAGATTATTTTAATGTAGCCAAAATTCAGACCAAAGTTCTAAACAATTGCTTAAGCCAAAGCAATCAGTGCATCATTGTATGAGAGGTATCAGCTGAGCATGGTAAGTGGCCATGCATCCATAGCCCTCTGCAGCTGTGAAATAAAACTTTCTAGCTTAGAGCAGGAACTTCTGAACCATGGTGTCATTAGTGATTTCAGCCATAGCTTTGACTTTGGTAATAGCTTTGCCTAGGCTGGAAATTATGGTAACGATCTTTATTGTTCTCTGGGTAAGACAGTGTCTTTAATGTCAGTCTACAGGGTAATATCTCAGCAGATTATTCTGAATTTTTAACATGCATGCCCTGTTGCCTTGAAAGGAAGGCTGTCCAGTGTCAGTAAAGGATTTCTGGTTCTTAATTCTACAACGGATGCATTTCCTTAGCCTTAATTTACTCATCTGTGAAATGAAAATTCTATGACTTAACTACATTTCAGACCAGTGAAATTATTGCAATTTCAGCAACTTGAAATCAGGAAACATAACATTATTGTTGCTGTTAACAATGCAGGACAAACAAAAATAAAGCCAAAATTCTCTACACCTTTTCCTAACTGGAGGACTGTGGCAACTGAAATTAAGAAGTTGCTGGGAAAAGGAGTCCTGCCTATTCCCCTCCCATACTGAACTCACACACTGTTTAAAATCATTCTCTACATTCATCAGCCCAGATGAATCCTCTTCACAGCACCTGTAGGAGCTCTCTGGGGTATTCCCAGCATCTAAGCATATGGGCTGAGAGTGTGTTTGTGCTTTGACTCCTGAGGGCAGCAGACAGAGATAAAGGGAGCTGAGACTCAGCACCATCTGTAGCAAACACTGTTCAGGCAACTCCCCAGTTTCCTCGACTTGTATATATTCAGCAGCAGCAGCAGAACAGCAACCCCTGGGTACCACTTTCCAACTCCCATTCTGACTCACTGCCTGACCCCAGGCAAGTCAGCTAACCTCACTTTGCCATTTTATGTTGCCTGAGTGTTAAAAGAATGCAGCAGTTACCCTCTTCTTCTGGGTGTTGCAAAGCTTCGGTAATTCATACTTGTCAACTGCTTTGGAATCCTTAGACAAAAGGAGCTAAAGGATCAATATTAATATTTATGAGAAAGCCAAACCTATAACATAATGCATGTAAGTTGAAAGCAGCTGCATGTACTTCATTGGATAGCATTGGGCCACTGGGCTTATTTGTCTTCTCTTTTTTACAGGAGCAACAGCATCCATGAGTGGTTATATCATTTAACAAGGACTATACTTGGCACTGATTGCATTTTTCACAAAAGGAAACTATTACCTTGATATTCATGGTGCCTCAAATGTTGCCCAAATCATTGCAGGCAACATTTTGCGGAGGCACCTGGACAGCTTGACATCCTTGCAATATATAATTCCTTAGCTTCTTTCCCATCCTTTATAGTGAGTCTTTCCTCCTTTGATCTGAAAAACTAGTCAAATTTCTATTGTGTTAAGAAAAATCCTATTTTCACATGACTTTGTGCAGTGTTCAGTCCTGCTTAATGACTGACTGCAAGGTATGGACAATTACCTAGAGGGCTAATTATGTGCATTATGATTCCAGCTTTATAGGGCAAATTTCTGCTTGACTGCAGGAGAACCATGTCTTCTTGAATGCCTCTTGATAACAGAAGCCAACAGGAATGTATCAGAGATTTCTTTCAATAAATCAGTCAATAAAGAGAGATCTGTTAGAGTTGCTTGCTGGAGTCAGGGGGCAGACAGAGAGCTATGCTCCTGTTGGCTTCAGGGAGCACTGTGTGCTTCAGAGAATTATCTCTCTGCCCTCCACCATGGGTGCAGTACTACAGCTGCTAGGTACTAAGACCAGGCTATTTGCCTTTGTAGCTTTCCTCTGTACCCAGCCAACCTTCCTTAAACAGAGTAGGAGCAAAGAAGGTGGCAAACATAAAAAATAGGCTTTTGTAAGTAGGAAAAAAACCTGTGAACTCATCAGACTGAGAGATGACTCCATGTGCTTTTTACAGTCTGGTCACATTCTCCAATTGCTCTGGTGATTTGTACTTAATCACAGCCATTCTCCTTTGCTTCCCATTCCACTCCCTTCTCTGGCCTGGGGATGAAATCACAGGCTAAGCCTGTGATGATGACAGCCAATGACATAGTTATAGGCAGTATTTTGGTCTGACTGTAATGATAGCAGATCTGCATTTTTACTGCAGGATCAAACAGGAGAAACTGAGTAGGGTACACGAGAGAAAACTTCTATATTTTAAGGAAACCAGCTCCTTTATATCATGTTAGATGATAAATGTTGAAAATACAGAAAAAACTAGAGGGAAAAACTAGGGAGAAAGACATTTCTGAGTGTGGGGTATAATGTGTTTTAGGGATTTATGGGAAGCTAGAGCCCATTCCCCTGTTCCTCCAGGCACTCTTTTTCAATCTAATTAAGCATAAAGAAAAGTACATGCAACTTCAGGATGATGTAATGCATCTGCGTAACTGAGCAATGCATTGTGAAAGAACATTCAGTGCAATGTTATAGATATTTGATGGAACCATTTCCACTATTAATATTCACTAAGGATTCCTAGAATTAGCTGTAATTACTGAGGGAAATGGCCTGGATATGGCTGAGCACAGCTCAAAGAAAACATCTGTTCAGTGCTCTGTGCTGGACAACCACAAAGATGGTGTTAGGCTGAATTAGGAAAGGACAAGGCAACAAAATATGAAAAGAGGCAATAGAAAGAGAGCTGAAATAATAAATGGCTTCAAATTAAAGCCTAGTTATAAATTCTACTGCTGACCCCTAGAGAGAGAAAACCTGCAGAGTATTCACCCAGAGTTACCTGATTCTGTATGATTCTAGAGGATTTTGTAAAGGAAGACCAATCTCTATTTTTATCCCAGAAAAATTCCCAGAATTTATGGTAATAAGGAGGGAATGTATCCTGTGAACAAACTGACATGTCCCCATATAGCTGTTCTGAAAATCAGACCCCTAAAAGCAAACACCCCACATGAAGGAGGACTGTGATTGCAGAATGTTCTTTCATTTATTACAAGGAGCCACACAGCAACACTTTTTGATTCATTAACAGATTAGTTCAAAACATGGCAAATAAAAGCTTGTTGTTTGTCTCCTGAAAGCTTGCAAAATTCTTGCTGATTTTCCCTAACGTTTCATAATTTGACAGCTCTAATGAATTAATTTTTCAAGTGAAGAGATGTTGAAGAGATCTTAAAAGCACATATTCAGCTAAGTTGTATGTTCTGCCATTGTTATCTTTCTAGCATTAAGTTGTTCTACTGTTGAACACTTGTTTTAATACAATGATTCTGGTACAGCCATGACAAGGGATCTTTGATGTTGTCAGCAACATTAAAAAAATGCAGGGAAGGAGACTGGTGAACTGCCCATTATCTAGTCTGCTGTTTATTCTGGCCCTGCACCAAACATAACTCCTTTTCTAGGATGGAAGGCAAGTCTGGTGGTTCTGGCTCAATAATTACATCTTTTTAGGATTTCTAGTGGCTTGAATGTATAACAGGTCTAACAGTTTTGGGAGGGCTCACCTACACAGTCTGTGACATCGACCAATGTCCAAGGCATTCTAGGGTGACATGGTTTAGCCCTGTCTTCCTGCTTCTAAACTGATTAGGAAATTTCTTAACCTTGATGGTTCTGGGATTTTCCAATCTGACAGGTTATGGGATTAAAAGACCAGTGAACAGTGAGTCAAATTACAGAAAAACAAAACCGCTGAGGGAAATAAATCCTTTGGGTCATTACATCCCTCCTACCATGGGATGTCACATAATCCTGTGGAAAAGCAGGTCAGGCTGCATCTCCATTGCTGTGATCATCTCTCCTCTTACTCCTCAGCTAGTCATAATCCTTCTTGTGTTCAGCCTAAAATAATCATGAGTGATACATTCACGTTGGGTTCTGCCAGCACTGTCCTCTCTGCTAACAATTGTGTTTGGCTCCCCAGTGATCACACACTGATGTATTGACAGACAACATATATTTCTGCAGCCTCCACTTTGCTGAAGTTAAACGAGCTGACTCACTGTGTCTCCTCATAAGAAAATAATCTCTCAGTTTTGTCATTATCCAGTGGTCCACCTCTGCACCTGATCTAGTTTGAACTTCTCTGCACTGAATATGGCCAGATTCTTACACAGATATGGACTGTAGCTTTCTTAGTCCCTGTCTTTCTGGAAATTTTTGAATGAAGTTTGGCATCCTTTCCAAGTGCCTCCAGGGCTCTGAAATGCAAAGCTGATTTTCTGACCTGCCTTTTGTTCAATTTCTACAAGTTCTCCATGGACCTCCAATAAGAAACCACATTTTTGCAGTGTTTTAGATCTTAGTATCTTAGCAATACTTCTCCTCTCCAGGACAAAAACTTCTGATATATCCTATAAGTGCCTTTACTCTTTCCTAGTCACATTTCATTTTCTGTTTACCTCTGTCTTTTAAGAGAAACTCTTAGAGCTCTGTCTGCTCCTGAGGCTGGGGTGCCAGCTGGTACCTGCACAGACCATTTGACCAGTTCTCACTATTTGACTACAGGTAACATGCTGGCTATTCCTCTATCAGCTTGATAGATTTACTGAAAACACTCATATGACAATCAATATGCCAGTTTTTCAGGATTCTGGGACAAAGAGTATGATGTTCTCCTAGATGTCTCTTTTAGTATTCTTTGAATTTTGTTTCCATATTGGATCTGATAGCTTCCTCTATTACGTATTTATTTTGTATTTTGTTTTGGCTTTTTGTGGCTTTGTGCTCAGTAATTAAATAAGAAATTGGAATTTGAGGCAAAGAGATACTTGCAGAGAAATGGGATTAGAACCTGGTGTTCTCAGCCAATAATAATATGTGAAAAGAGAATTTTCTTCTAGTACCTCAAAGCTGATGGGTTATTTCAAGACTTGTTAGGAAGCATAATTGTCATCTTGTCTCTGTTCCAAATTGGAACAGATCATCAGTAATAATCCAGTGATGAAGAGAGCCACAGAACTGTGGCCTTTGGAGTGCATTAGAAATTAATTTTAATTTAAGTTTTCCTTGGGGACAGTTCTGGTTCCCTTGAATCTAAGATAGGGTTGAGAGTCAGGACTTGTTGTCCCTGTTTCAGTTTCTGATAGTGAATCAAGCATTCTCTGAAAACTTTGTGAGCCCAAAGTACCAATTTAGAAACAAAATAAATTATCTACGTTGTTCAAATTATTAAATGCATTTTGGTTATAAGGGTCAAGGCAGATTTATTTCCTGCATGCTTCTTTTATACTGGGAGTACTATGTTGGATATTCCTTCACAGAATTTAGTGAAAAATTAAATATGATTCTTTCTGAAAAAAGATGCTCTGAAAAAAACAAAACTGACAGAAGTCTTCCATGGATGCAGAATGACATTGTGAGCCTTCTTGTCATTATAGGAGTTGGTTATACTACTGGTCTGAAGGATTCTTTCTTCACTTAAAAATGAAGGAATTCAAGTATGAGAACATGTGAGTTTCCAGCGAGGAGTGAACCAGAAATGGAATATACTACTCTATTTTGGCACATTCAGTACTGTTCTGTGAAACCTGTTTAGCAGTGCTCAAAAAGAGCAAAAACCTAAAAGCTGATTTTCACCCATCTTCCCCAGTACATAAAGGAGAGCAGCTCTGTTCTAGTTTAAGGATGAAATGGCTCTGTTTAACCACAGTGTTTTATACTTGTTGACATATCTTTGAAATGCAGTGTACACACCTTTCACAGGCAGGAGCATTTCATTGGGAGATTCTCCCATTTTGTCTTCTGTCCTGGTTTCATCTGGGGTGGAGTTAATTCTCTTCACAGTGGCTGGTGTGGGGCTGTGTTTTGGGTTTGTGCTGAACAGGGGGTTGATACTACAGTGAGGTTTTTGTTACTGCTGAGCAGGGCCTACGCAGACCTAAGGCTTTTTCTGCTTCTCCTATGGCCAGGCTGGTGAAGAAGGTGGGAGTGCAGGGGAGGCTGGGAGGAGACACAGCCAGGACAGGTGACCCAAACTGCCCAGAGGGATATTCCAGAGCATGTGACATCATAGTCAGTATATTAAGTGAGGGGAAGGGAGAGGAAGAGGGGACATTTGGAGTGATGACATTTGTCTTCCCTAATCACCATTACATGTGATGGGGCCCTGCTCTCCTGCCTCTCCATGGGTAGGAGAGAATTCATTCCTTGGTTGTTTTTTTTTTTTCTTGTGTGGTTGGTTTTGCTTTCCCTTTTAAACTGTCTTTGTCAAGCCCATGAGTTTTCCAGCTTTCACCGTTCTGACTGTCTCCCCAGTGCTGCTGGTGGGGGAGTGAGCCAGTGGCTGCGTGGGGCTGGGCAGTTGGCTGGGGTTAAACCACAGCGACTTCTCAGTCTTCTCCCCACCTCCTTCCTTAATGGGAACAGACTTCTGTGCAGACTCGAGGATCAAACCACACCTCTGAGCCTGCCCAATTGCTGCTGTGATTTCTCCAATTGATAATATCTGGTTTCATTTTGGGAAGGAAAGCTGAAAGGTGTTAGATTGCTCAGATAACTGGAATGTCTTTTCTAGTGTGGGTCATTTTGACAGAACCAGGACGGGAGTTTACCCCACATCTTTTCCACCAGCCCTGCAAGTGTGGAATTTCCAGGCCAAGGAAGGAGGTAGGAATTCAGTTGAGGTGGGGGAAAAGGCATTAATCTCCTTATCTGATACATGTCCTTACAATGCATGTTGTCTGCAACTTGAGAAGCCAAAAACTTTTTCCCCTACCATTTTTCAGGTAAGCTGCATGACCTATCTAAATACACAATAGTCTGGAAAAGAGATATCACAGAAGTGTCCTGCTAGCTCAAACTAGTTGTCCATCCAGGTGTTCTTTTTCCAGAAATAGAGTAGGAGCTGTGTAGGAGCAATACTAAGAGTGCAACATTTCCCAGTCTTCTCTCTGCACCCTTCCAACACAAACAGCTGCTGTATTAGCAGCATTGGATCTCTCCACTCTGAGGAGTAAAATACAATCTGAGCATGAAAACTGGAGGATTGATCAAACTGAGATTGGGAAGAAAAAAAAGTGGCACATCCAAATGTTTTCTGAGAAGAGAAAAAGGTCAATAGATAGTAGGGGCAATGTTGTAATGTCAGTGGAGATAGGAGGTGACCTACAGCAGAGACTCATGTTTTGGGCCATAGTCCTGATGAAGTCTGATGAAGAAACAAGGGTTTACAATCCCAGTTGCTACAGGCACAACAGGGATGAGTGGTTTGGGCTGCATAAATTGTGCCACAGAGATTACATAGTAGACTACATGTTTTTCCTTGCCTCCAAGTTTCTCCTGAAACAGGAACAAGATGCAAACAGCCTATGGTGGTGGAGGTGGCTCTCTGCTTTGCCTCTGGAGAGAGGCCAAGCTTTGCACATGTTTCAATTCAGTCTAAATGCCATCGGATAAAGCTGTCAAGTGTTTGGGGGTTGGCATCCACAGTTGGAGAGATTCTCTAGGATGTTGTCTAGGAGCTAAAAGGGGAAAATTGAACAGTTGCACAATGTTCAAGCATGGTCACAGCACACCTCTCCTGTGTCGTGACAGCACTAAAACATGAGAACTGTCAGTGAGGAGGAGCCCATGAAAGTCACTCGGCACTATTTACCTGTTCACAGCAGTAGCCCAGCTGTTATGAGAGTTGTAAGAAAATGATCAATCTTTCTTTGAAATAATAATCCCAAACAGAATACAAACACCAAGGCAGGGTTAACTCTGAGACTTAACACAGGTTGTGTATACATCTATGTGTAGGCAAGATGCCTGCATTTCCCCTTATCACTACTGGAGATCTAAGGCTTGGTTTATTTGCTGTAATGGGAGATTTTCTCTGTGTCCTACTTAGCACCCCATACTGATACTTTGGGTCATCTCAAATGTCACCAGTTGTTTACATATAGACAGTAAATTGAAATAAAATTCTCCCCCCCTCCCCCAAAGTCCTATGTCCCCCTGCCCCACTTCAGTCCTCCCTAAATGAAAGAAAAACAAAACCAAAAAGCCCTTGAGCAATGCATTCCCTCCTTCACAAAATGAAGACACTATATTGATATCCTGCACCCATTTTTTATGTCAAGTTCAGGTAAACTCAGTCTCCTGAAGGCTGGGAAATTGTGTGTTTAGTAGTTGCTCACACAACCTTAAGTGATGGATGCCTTGAAAGCACAGATGGTCTCATTCTGCCTAAGATCTGCACAAACACAAGGTATAATCATATGTGTGTGCTGTGTGTGTGCTGTTAATCAAGTTCTGGAGATGAAATTTTTCTATTTTTGCTTTTTCATCTGGTGTTTGACCTCTATTTTCTGTTTTTAAAGGATGCTCCAGACTCAAGTTTCTTTTCAAGAAAGCTTAAAAATATCTTCTACCCAGAAGTGCCAGCTTTCTTTCTGTAAACAATAATTTAATTACATTATTTCTTGAGCAGGCCATAGCATGCCATTCTGACCCCCTCTCATGTTATTGTACTGATATAAATACATCCACAGCTCATTTGCTCAAATATCACTGTTTACAATCCCAGCAGGAGCCGGAAAATAATGAGCTTGATCACACAGTAAGGTAAGGAGGCTAGCCTAGCTTACAGAGAGACTTTCTAAGTACAATGCTTCCATTAACCCCCTAATGACATCCTCAATTGAATGTTTTTAAGCCAGAGCATAAATATAACAGCAGCAGGCCTGTGCTTGCTGGAAATAGGCTTTGCTCACAATAGTCACTTAACTTCCCACATGATTCAAGTTAGGATTCTGTTTCCTGCCAGTGGGGTCCTAAGACCTGCAAAGAGAAGAGTTAACACTCAGAGAGAGCTCATCAGAGTCGGTGAAATGCCTGAGCTTGTTAGCTGAGCTGGCTTTGGAGAGAAACAGGTGCCTCCACAGGAAGAGTCAGCGGATCTGAGATGTTCCTCGCAGGGTGAAATGAATTGCTGTATTGCAGCAATTTTAATTTGGAAGCCTCAAATTAATTCAAACTCACAACAGCCCCCTGGTGTGCAGCTGAGAAGTGGTTTCTTTGAAAACAGAAACAGAGGAAAAAGAAAGTTAAGCTGCTTGTCTTGGACATTTCGTGAGTCACCAGCAGCCAGCAATGGATTTGACAAGTCTTGGCTCCCCACTGCAGGGATACGAGCACTCTTTGGATATAAATCCTCCCCTTTGCAAACACAAAGGTCCTGGCATGCAATTAAATGAGTGTCTGCTGATTGGTGAGGCTCTCCATGATGGCAGCTCCTTGGGCTCTCTCAGCCTGGTCGGGGGGTCTGGGTAGGGAGGGTGGACCAAGTCTTCAGCTGTGCAGCTGGAAACAGTGCCGGGATTGCACAGAAAGAGGCTGGTTTCCCATTACATGAAGGGGTTTTCCACTGCTCTGACAGGATAAAAGATGGTTAACACAGAGTGGAAGTGGTCCTGTATAATGCTCTCTGGCACTGTAGTGTCAGAGGTTTGGCTTCAAAACACCCCTCTGCAACTGCTCCCCAGTTCCAAATTTAGGCTCTGCCTAACACCAATATCGAGGGTATAGAAAAGAGCCAAAGGTGATCGCTCTGTACACCTACTGAGACTGTTTCAAAAAACACAATATTTATTTTGTCACACACATTTCAACTGCTGCAGGCAACTGTGCACCCACAACCCCTATGAAACCCAGCTCGTGCCTGGGGAGAATCTCTGTAAAGGAATTAACTGATTGCTGAGTGAGGCTGCATGCAGGGGCAAGGGCAGAGGAAGGGAAATTCTGCTTAAGGTTGTCCCAAAACACTAATCATGGAGCTATTCTTTTGGATTGTCAGTCAAGGGACAATTTATTCTGGATAATCTAAAATGAACCTTGTAGGTCTCAATAGCTTGGAGAAGCAATTCTTCTGACAAATTGCAACAGTATAACATAATATTCAGCATTTTTCTAAAGCCCCAGCTCCTTGAGTTATATGATTACACAAGAATCTCTGCTTTGGGCAAAGTAAAGAAAAAAAAAAATGATCTGTTGATGTGACAGCTATACAGAAAAATCTGAGAGAATCAGACATGAAGGCTCCAACTTCAGAAAACTGGTAACTTTGCTCAGGTTTAGATTTTAAATTCAAAAGGATTTAGAATCTGTAGCCTTAAAGCTAGCCAGCATTTTACCCACTCCTAGGGGTAAGGGTAGGAAGGAAGTAAGCAATGATTCTGCCATCCTCTGGTGTGGCAAACATCTGCAATGAAATGATCTGGGGGTTTGTGCTGGGGTATATTTTTCTTTTTGGGGAGGTGGTGTTCCTTTAAACCTGTCTATGCAAAGAGCCGGAGACCTTTTCTCAAGAGCAAACACTATTAAATTGCAGAGCCTTAGACAAACAGCTGGGACACCGGTGGCCGGATCCAAGAAGTGCTGGACAGTTTTGTATGCACAGGCATACAAAGATTTCCCTGACTAAAATCTGTGTGCTTTAATTATATAATTCTTCTGAGTTTGAATTGCAAATAATTTTTATTCTGCATACTTGTGCCTTTACCTGATGAAGAATTCATCACTTCCAGACTTGGCATATTCATGCAGTTTTTTCTCTGTTTTATAAACAAATCACTTGTTTGCAAAGCTCTTAAAAAAATAAATCTAAATATTTTTGCTAAGTTATTTATGGCTGCACCAGATACAGTTGTGTGAAATGTGGCTTCTGATGCCACCTGTGCCCTATGAAATGCATGTCCATGAATCATTTTAAGCTCCACTGGAATGAAAGTTCAGAGCTTTGAGTTCAAATTCATTAATGAACTTCTGTCAATTTACTGCAGAGAAGGAACTAGGATTTTTTTTTCTTTTTTTTTTTTTTTTTACTGNTTACTGGCTATATAAAATGACAGGAAAGTCTTAAAGAGGTTCAAAAGTTTAATTCCACTAACTGTCTATAACCCAGGTACTATGTTATTCCTTTGATCTAAAATTATATTAACACTGAACAGATTTCCTCTGAAGTTTACTACACCATACATTTGATAATAATGACCTTCCAAACCTCCTGATGTTTTTTCTTGTAATAATTCCTTCTTTCCTGGTAGCTTCCAACTATTTTACTTTTTGAAGGTCCAATTTTATTTTCAAGGCCATAGCTATTGTACTAGGATTTAGTACCTCAATTTGCTTTTCCTAGTTCTTTTTCATACTTTCCCCTTCTTACAAGTAACCCTGAGGGTCTGCAAACCCCAGGTTGGAAACGGCAGTTCTGCATTCAAAATAAAACAATTTTTCTTTCTGCACAGGTTGCTGGGGGACACCAAGGGAGGGAAGGACATGGGGAATGAGAAATGAAAGGAAAGGGAGGAAGAGGAGAAGGGAAAAAAAGGAAGAAGGCAAGAAAAGATGGGAAGGAAGGAAGGAAGGAAGGAAGGAAGGAAGGAAGGAAGGAAGGAAGGAAGGAAGGAAGGAAGGAAGGAAGGAAGGAAGGAAGGAAGGAAGGAAGGAAGGAAGGAAGTCCCAGCCGAATATATTTTACAAGGTAGTAGGACACTGTGCTGCCAAATAATGTTCTTTTAATTAGACCATTAATGATTAAGCCTGAAGAAATTTTGCAGTAATTTAATTCCATAGTATTTCTGAGGTTCATTTACTTCGTTTGAGGTAGATCTTCAAATTAATTTGCTCTGGATAAATTCTTACTGTGCTTTTCTAATCCCCTACCCCACCCTTATGAGTTTGGTTCTGCTTTGAATCAATTCTGAATTGTTTTTACTAAAAAAACCCCAAACAAATTAAAAAGGAGAAAATCAAAAAGGGAGAAGAATAGGCCTGCAGCACAGGTTTCTGCAAGATAGACATTATTTTTTAAGTAAAAATCACTTTCCCAGCTGGGAGGAAAGGCAGGAAAGACGGGAGTACATTGAGAGAGTTTTCCTTGCCACAAGTTTCACTACAATTCAAGGAGAGAAACCAAGAGAGATCATACCTGGAGTGTTCCATTGTGTCAGATCTGCACAAAGGTGCGCACACATGGAGCCTCACGCTGTCACCCATGAAAACCAGAATTATAAACATTTTCTGGTCATGCCAGCAGATTAGGGCCTATTTCAAAAGCAAACTCACTCATTCCATATGGATCTCAGGAGCAGTGTTGTGGTGCTTTTTTCTTCTGAGCAGACCGTCTCATTTCATTAAATTAAACTATTTGGGAAGCATCCCAGGTGTTGGGAAAAACCCTGTCATTAAAACAACTCATCTTGGATAGCTTGGCTGTGCAGCTAAAGCTGTGACAATAATGTAGTGATTTGCTACAAATACTCCAAGAATTAGGCTGCAGTCATTTTCCTGTCCTGGTCAAAGGGCTGTACTGTTCAAAAATGTGTAAGGAATTCCCTTGTATGACATGTAATGAAGGGCACTGAAAGCAATAGTACGCAGTGCCAGAATGACATCCCCAGACAGAAATGAAGGTTGAGGATGCACTGGCAGGGTTTAAGCAAAAATGCTTGAAGGGACTTCTGAAAATAACTATGATTCTTTGCTTGCAGGGTAGGTATGTAGGTACACTGGGAGCACAGGATGGATGATATCAGCTGGGCCTGTACTCAGTCTTTACAATTGCAGGTGATTCTGGAAACATTTCATCTGGAAGTGCCCACAAAACCTCACTCAAGTCATCTTGGGAGACCACAGCAATGTAAATGTACAAAGGATCAAAAATGACCAGAACTACACAATAGAGGGGAAGAGAACAGGTGAGGTCAAGGAGATCGTTCCTTCAATTGCAAAAGCACTCAAGTGAAAATACCCTCTCCTTCCAGGATGTGGATTGCACTCTAAACAACAAAAGAGAAAAAACAAACAACACCTGGGGTTTTAATCAACAAAAATAGAAAATAAAATCCTCCAAACCATATGTCTGATGGTAATTTTTAACCCATGTTGAATGAATAAAACTGAAACAAGACATCTAGCCCCTGTAGGAGCAGCAGTGTGGTTTTGGCCATCATCCCATCTCTTGCCATAGCCCATCTCTGCAATTTCACATAAAGGTGACAATTAATTTTTTTCTATGAAGGCAAATGACATGCCAAGTTTGTGAGACCAAGGGTGGAAGATATTCATAGTACTTGTCACAGGCAACCAGCCAAATATGGGTATGGAAAAAATAAATGTTGTAAGTAAAATAAAAGCTGGTTGAGACTCAGGTGTCTGAGGACTATTCACAGCACTGGGCTGCATCCTGACCATGATTTGTATAAATGGATACTGGTGATGGCAGGACCTTTGCCAGTACAAGATGCAGAATGTGCCCACACTGGGCAATGGGAAGAGCAAAAGAAAATCAATAAACTTCCCAGTTTCCTGCAAATTCTCAATGTATACCAAAACAAGCAAGATGCAGGATAACCCCAGTCCTTACTCTATTACCAAATAATACAGCCTTGTTTTCACTAAAAAAACTGCTTAGTGGCAATTAGTCTGATTTGACCTTGGTAATAAAGCTGTTCATTACCACAGAACTCCCATATTCAAGCAGCCAAAATAGATTTTTAAAACCTCTTCAGCTGAAGTGTTTTGCTGTACCAAGAGACACAGAGCAAGGATACTGCCATCCATCAGAACACCAGACAATATTGAGCGATTTTCACTTTTAACACTTTGTGTTCTCTCCTGCAGAAATTTAGGAACTCTGAGGTAGAAAAAAGCGAATGTGACCTCCCAGCCCTGGAAAAGTGAACTCCAGAAGCCTGGGAAAAAGAGAGTCAGTCATTCTCAGGGTGCAACACAAGCCAGTCAAGTTCAGTAAAGTGCAATGAAAAGAAAGAGGTTCTCAAAGATATGTCAAACTTCTATATTTCAAAACATTCTTGAGCACAAGACACCCAGGAATATGCAGACAACACTCCAGTATCAGGCAGATGGAGAAAACAAACGTCCATACGGTAGAGGAGTGAGAGGGGTTGAAGTTTTAGGAAGTATTTTGGAATGGTAATTTTGTGATTATAGAATAAAGAAGAAATTCTGCTGCTGTAGGTTCAGCTGTCATTTTACCAAAGATATCTTGTATCTTTGGCCATTTACATGGCCTTCAGCTGAAACACTGGCTCAACTTACCTGCTTTTCTGCAGACATACTCAGAATTTTGGGTATGTGCCTGAGTTAACTTCAAGGATATGCTTAGGATTGTACAAGAATTTAAGATCTCTGCCAATTAGGAACAGGCTGAGACATGCAATTAAGTGCTTTGCTGAATCATCCTTAACATGTTCAAATTACCTTGCTGGAAAAGAGTTTTAACAAAATTTTTCACTCTCATGAGGAAAAGGCATATCTGATGGGTAAGGATTTGAGGTACAATGGTGCTGGGTCATACTAGTAAATTGGCCCTAATCTGGTAGGTTGCCTCAAAATCACTAATTTTCCTTGACTCTTCTAACAGTGAATGAAGACACAAGAAGTGCTTTGTGGGCTGTATTCTGCCCATTTACTGGGGAACCTGCCTACTTCTTGCTCATTCTTGCAGACTTTAGAGGTGTCTTTATCTCTCCTCTGACTAATATAAGGAGCCCAAAGCAAAATAGTTCTTTCCATACCCACCTTCTAAGCTGTAATTTAGAGAGAATAATTTCTGGCTGAACAGGCAAGGAGATAAACAAATTTATTCACTATCTCACATTTTGTCAGACATGATCTGCTTGTGATTAGCACACTTTCTACTGCTTTTTTTGTTGAACTACTTTGGTATAATCAACAGTCAGTTTAAATTCCTTATTTCTCAGTGGCGCTTGATTACTCCCTAATTTCCCCCCTCTCCCGCCCACCAAATCACTCCCTTTCTTCAGGCTTTCCATACATACGTGTATTTTTATAGCTTTCTCCTCATTTACCCATCATTTCACAAGTGAGTAAAGCAGGAACTCTTTTTCAGACCAACTTCTGTAATATGCAAAAGCAATTCCGATGCAAGCAATTTACTCCAAAGACAAAACCCTGCTAAAATGACTTAGGAAAGAATGCTTCTGTAGGATGAACATGGAATCTGGTACAGGAACAGTCAGTGTACCTTTAGAGAGAAATGTCACTGGGAGATGGGGACAAAACCAAGAAGAGAAAACTTCTACTTGAGAAAAAGCTTTGTAAGGTCTGTGGAGAGCATTTGAGAAGAAAGGGACCTAGCAGAAGGAATAACTGTCACCTCTAAGCCATGAACAAAGAAATTTCTGTCATATCTGGTGATCTAGGGTCCAACAACAGGAGCAGTTCTACATTAGGCTTACCTGGTGTGTATCCAGCAATACAAGTCCCAAAGATCTAGCTCTTTGATGTTTCAGAGAATCACAGAATGGGTCAGGTTGGAAGGGACCACATCTGGTCCAACCTCCCTGCTCACAGCAGATGGCACAGTATTGTGTCCAGACAGTTCTGGAATATCTCCAGTGAGGGGAACTCCACACCCTCTCTGGACAATCTGTTGCAGTGCATGGTCATCCACACAGTAAACATGTTCTTACTCATATTCAAGTGGAATTTTCTGTGCATCAGTTTCTGCCGATTCCCTCTTGTCTGATTGCTTGGCATCATCAAGGGCAGCAAATGCTGAAGAGATTTTACTGGCTAATAATTCTGTAAATTTAGGCTATTGCTGTTCTCTTTGAAATTAATTAGTGTTATTCTTAGTGGTCAGAGCACAGAGGCCATTGGCCTGATTCCCAAAAGAGTAATTTCTTGCCTTCATAACCCTAAAAATTATTTTGGTAGAGAGACATGGATGGTGCTATGACAGAGAGAATGACAGCAAACAACATCTGCCCATCAGCAGAGATGTCCAATACCAGGAATATACAGGTACCAATCTGCTTCATAGCCAGTGACCATCTCCATCACTTGAAGCCTGCTCAGGACAAATCAAAAGTAGTTTCTGTGATGCTAATCTTTCCTTCAGGCATGCCACTGCCAAGGCAAAATCTCTGCATCCCGTCTGGGCTGATCTTATACCTGTTATTGGGACAGGAGGATGCAAGCCGGAGCTCTGACAGCCCGCTCTTTTCACAAGCCTATAAAAAGCTCAGTCAAGCAACTGCAAGGGATTCTGTAAAAGAAACATTTTGAAACTGAAGTAGACAATGGCCAGATGCAAAGAGCCTACATAAATCTGTCAAAAGACCCTAAAGTACTAATTTTGTGAACATTCATTTCACTTCCGTTCACACAGGTGTTTGATCTTTCTCTCTACTTCTAATTGAATCAACTTTTTAGCAATCACATAGAAAAGAAAAAAATGCAAACTCATGGCTCAAGGTAAAGAGGAAGCATCTCTGCTTTGTTGCATCTTCTCAGCTATCACCAATGATCATGATAATTCACTAGGGGAATGAAAACTATTTGAAAACTTGGAGCAGGGAGAAGTGATGAAGCACCAAGTGGGATGACAACTACATTAAGAGATGGAACAGAGAAAGCTCTGTAAAATAAGCCTTCCTGGAAAGGGACTATAAAGAATTGATTTGATAAAGAGTGATTTGGCTATATGAAATATTTCTTCCAGAATGAAATTTGATAACTGAACATCCCCTTAGAAAATATTACCGTACTAAATAAGAAGAAAAAGCTGGTACTCTCTGTCTCACTCTTCTCTCTCTCTCTCTCTCTCTAGCTCTCAAACATCTGAACTGTTCATATTCAGTAATGCTTTTTGACTCCTCTGCTAAGGAGTAGTTATAAGGTACTAGCTTTATTTCACTGAGGAAGAACTGAACCATAAAGCAGATTAAGTAAGCTACCTGAGAGTGCACAGAACTTTGCCTGATAGGCTCATTTGATAGATACCCAGAAAATCCTGAACTGAGAATTAATCCCTGATGTCTTGAATCCGATTTACCAGATTAAATTTTATCAAAGCTTCTACTGGAACTTCAGGACTGAGGGATAGTCACATTCCATTTATCTATTTGTAAGGCAGATGCAAGTCCAGGGCAATGCCTTGGCAAGAGAGAAATGAGTACTGTCATCAGTGGTTGAATGTGGTAGATCTGACCAACCTGGCCCTGCTCTAAATTCGTTTCAGAAAATACTGTTAATCACTAAAGGAATATAAGCTACTCTCTATGGCATGAAAGACCTCTGCTTATTTAAGTGAAAACTGCTTTGGGTATGACTAGAACAACTGCATAAAACATTATAGCAACAAAATCAGCCATAACTCCCAGGAAAACTCAGGCAGAACAATTGGTGCTTGTTATGTGACACCAGTGTTTGCACTTGGGTGCTGACCTGTGTCAGCTACTCTCAGAAGAAGAAATCCCGGTCTTCATCCAGAGGAGTTAAATCCACAAGGAAAATCCCTCCTTGTGGCCCTGGGAGTCTCTTGTTGCAGCTTGGCTCTTACCCAAGGTGAGAGGTGTTAGAGCTACACAGGCCTTTGCCAGGGCACAGCAACCAGGTATCCTCCCACATATCCACAAGGAGCAGCCAGGGCTCACTACCCAGAGATAATATTCCATCCCCAAATCCCACAGTTTAGTGCAGTAAACAGGTAGATCATCTAGCCTGGAACAAAAACAGCCTTAGCAACTGCCTAGCAACACTACTGCAGAGCAAGGCAGGAGCTGCAGGTTATCTGATGCAGTAACTCACAAGGAAGAGCCAGCCCCAGCCAGAGCTCAGCAGCTCTAGAGGACAAACTGAGTCTCAGCCTTGTCTCTCTCTGCCCTACAAAGGTAGGAACTTTCTGCCAATAAAGCAAGGAACACTTAAAATATGTTAAAACCTTTCCTTAAAGACCTGCTTGTCTCAATCTTCAGCCTCAACAGGTCAATAAACTTGCCAGGTAGACAAATTAGCAGTAAGTCAAAGGTTATTGCTCACCCCCAAGTCTGAGAGGTTTTTTTTAATCTTCAGAATTTATCATCATGATTTTGATTTCTCTTTCCTGTTTACAGAAATGACTGATGGATTGTGAAACTGTTATGGCCATCTCAAATTCCTCACTGAAACCTTGCACAGTTGTAACTCCCCCCCCTTTCAGTTCATAGCTTCCATGGTTGTTTTATTAACACTGCTGCAAAAGAGAAATATGACTTGGGCAGTATATTGGTGGCCATTAATATTGCAGACTCAGTGTTATGCATCACATTGTAATGCCTCTGATACCACAGCCAAAATGGTTACAGGGTGAATAAGGCTATTAACTCCAGGTTCTGTGAGCAATTTAAATTTAAATGCTGCTCCACCTTAAAAAAACAATCTTTCTTGCAGGTTTGGAGCTTGCAAACCTTAAGTTAGAGCTTTCCAGGTGGAAAGCCATTCATATTAAAAGCAGACTAAAAAAGAAGCAAACTTAGAAATTTAAGAAGTGTTCACTTTGGCTGTCCAGTTGTGAGGTATTTTTGTGCAATTGAAATTCTTTGTAAAATAATGGAATGGAATGGAATGGAATGGAATGGAATGGAATGGAATGGAATGGAATGGAATGGAGTAGATAGAATGTTTCAGTTGAAAGGGGACTTACAATACCCATCTAGTCCAACTGCCTGACTAAAAGTTAAACCATGCTACGAACTCCATTGTCCAAATATCTCTTAAAGAGTGTCAGGCTTTGGGTGTTGACCACCTCTCTAGAAAGTTTGCTCCACTGTTTGTTTCCACACTCTCAGTAAACAAATGTTTTCCAAAATCAACACCGAGCCTCTGTTGATGCAGCTTTGGATCATCCCCACATGTCCTACTCCTAAACACCAGAGAGAAGCCCTCAGTACCTCCCATTCCCTGTAGAGACCACAAGGTCGCCCCTCAGCCTCCTCTTATCCAAACCAAACAAACTCGGAGCCCTCAACTGCTCCTCACAGGACATGACTTCAGCCCTCTCCCTGGCTTTGTTACCCTCCTTGGGACACATTCCAGGACCTTCACATCCTTCCCAAGTGGTGGGGCCCAGCCCAGCACACAGAGATCCAAGCCTGAGCACAGTGAGAGAATCACCTCTGCTGCCTGTGCTGGGTTTGATGCAGCCCAGGATGGGGTTTGGCCTTTTGCCTGCCATATATTTGAAAAACTGAATGCAGTTATAAATAAATACATGAGGTAATGACTATTAGTTCATCTTCTTTTACTCAAGATAAGCTTTGAAATTTTAGTTTTAAAACTAAATTGGCAGGATTGATGATAGGGTCATTTGAATTATAGATACAAGACTGTAATAATTCACCTTTATATTACTACCTATTGAAATACTTGGATGCAATTTCATGCCATCTCTGCCTTCCCTTCTTTGCTTATTTTTTTTCTTTTCCATAATAAATATGTTTTGAAAGAATATGCTCTTAATTCAAAGTTAGCTCATGCTAATGGGTTTTTAAAGCACAAATCTGTTGTCATTCAAATGGCGAACTCCAGAAACACTTGTCAAGAATCAGAATCATAACATCTGTCTTAGAAAGCTCTTCACACGAACAGCTGGGATTTTACACCATATCATGGTAAAGGGCTCCACTGGCTTCTCTAAGAGCCTTGATTTCCACTTGGATGATTGTTGGAGCATAGGTAGATTTTTGCAGCTATCACTCTGGGGTTTTTTTTGTGTGTTTGTGTGCTCATTTGCAGACTAAATCTCCCTCAAAGCCCCATAAAATAGCAAATTTAAATGGACACTTTTGTTTAATTGCTCAGTGCAGTTTAGCAGTGAAAAACAAGTCGGAGCAGATCCTATATCCCTGATAAAATCCACTGTAATTGACTTCCCATCTTTTTCTCAACAGATGTAGGATCTGAGCACCCACTGGTCTGCATGGAAGTCACAATGTCCATCAGGATACTTAGTCCAGTTTCCACTGTGATGCACAACCATGTAAGACAAATGAAACACAAAAAGCCTGCCCTTTATATCATCCTCAAATATAACTCCCACAGCCTGTACAGGACTTGCTTTTGGATGGCAGTCTCCAGACCTTATTTCATTTATCAGTTTAATGCAGATATTTCTGGTTTCAATTGCTTTCTGTAAAAATTATTTCTTCCAAACCCCACCATATGCAAAGGCACAAGTGACTTTTCACTGTATATCCGAGTATTGGAATGAATCTGTCAAACATTTCTGTTTTAATCTAAACTACATTACATTGGAACATAAGCTGTCAAAAGCTGAAAGTGGTGAAACCTATTTAACAGAGTTGAATGCAAAATGTTTTTCCTGCTTTATAGAAAATGAAGAATATAGCATTGATATTTGCAATTTTTATATCATCCCTTACTCTTTTTGCATTTGGACCTGAAACACTTTTCACTTTCTTAAAACTTCACAGATTCTAATACTCAGTATTTCTGATCCCCACCAGGATCTCTCTGTTTTGCTTTATCTTGGTAACCCCATTCTGATAGAAGGGATCAGGCAACATCCATCTACTCATAACTAGAATAATTCCTTGTATGATTCTGCCTTGAATAGAGCAAAGTAATGGAAGATTTAATAATTGCTGGCAGCAGCGTTTGCAATTTCTGCAATCACCAAGCTTTCTTTATAAACCCCCTTATTTAAAATACAATTCCTGCAGACTTTTGTATATATTTAATTCTTGGATTGCTTTTCTTAAATACCAAACTGCCAGGTAGTTTTCACTGGAGTCTTATTTGGCAGCAATGATAAAGATTAACCAAGTTTAGCTCATATTATGGGTGAAAAGTGCTGTGGATCTAGCAATGTGTGAGGAGGAAGATAAAATGTTTATCTAAAAATCACATCTGTAAATGTGCAATCTCAGTCTTTTAAAAACTGCAATACCAAATTGTTCTTTCAGAAGCAGAGGTAGTTCACTGATGGTGAACTTTAACATCCAAACCCTTTAACCCTTTGACATCCAAATCAGATATTATAATAATTCTTCAGCTATTTAAGGACTCTGCACAGTTGTTTTTTCACCCCTTCTTATAGAAAATTGCAAGTTATAGCACAACCTAAGACTTCCATATCTGTCTCTTCTGTTAGGCCCAGCATGAGCAAAGTCTTAAAGCAAGGAAGTTACTGGAAGAGCTGAAGAAACTAAAATGAGCACCTTTAGCATGCATTGCAGAGAAGCAGGCAGGCCTGTGGCAGTCCCATGAGTTTGTAGGGATGAAAGAGGCTGCTCCCATCCTCCCACTTGGGAAATCAGGGTCTGCAGTTGTTGGATAAGCACAACCTAAGAGAAGAGCAGGATCAGAACTCTCTGCTAAAACACACTTGTTTACTCTCTTGCTCCAGTGGGGCAGGGACTCAGTGGGAAAAAGTATTAAATCCTTGAGTAGGTCAAACTCTCAGTCCTGCTCCTGGCTTGCACCGGCAAAATCCAGTGTAAATCTAGACAGGATTTAACTGTAAAGCTGCCCCTTATAAAAGTGTATCTGTCATGTTACCAGAGAAAACAAGCAGCATGTTGAGTGAAGGAAAAGGCAAAGAAAACAGTATATATGAGATAAAAAATATAGAATGAAAATCAGGAAAAGATCTGCTGGGCTGTGAATTAGACTCATATTAAACCAGTGCACTCTGAACAGGTAGTTAGTAGTTAGTCTGGACCAGATAAAATATGGTAAGGAATACATCTGTGAAGAGCATAGAAATGGCTAAAGGACAGACAATTTTGAGGTCAGCAAGCTGTTGATTTATGGCCCTATGAACTGGCATAGCTACCAGACATACTGACTCCAGATTTTGCTGCTTCCAGAACTGCAGAGACAGAAACATCATCACAGGCTTCTCTGCATAATGGAAAGGAAATAGCTTTTTTTAATCCATAGGTGATTATTGATACATTTATCTTAAAAAGGTTCAATTTTATGTTGTTCTTATTAAAGTTTAAAAAATGCCTTCTAAAATAACCCAGAAATTTTGGGGTTTTTTTAAAATATGAGTGCATTTTTTCACTAACTTAACATGCTGATGCATTAGCTTTGCACCTGAAACTCGAATCTTTCTGTTATTCATTCTAGGTCTAGAATACATAGCAAAAGTGGCACATGATTATAATTTTAATTCTCCCATAAAGTTATATATGTTTGTGTATCTTACTAATACCTTCTTCAACGTTAATAAACTAATATTTTTAAATATTGCCCTATTTTAAAATGTATATTGCAACATTAAGGAAGAACATTGGATTCATAATGACACAAACTACAGAAAAATAAAACTGTCAGTTTCCTTAGTAAATAAATACCAGGATGTGGGAACAAAAGACCAGACATGTTCTACCAGCAGTCTTAGAGTATATAAGGAAGAATATTCAACCAATAGTCCAGTTCTCTGGGTCCTTTTTATCAGTGAACTTTGATTGATAAATTTTCTTTGAATGGCGGTTTCCAAAGGCTCTGGGATAACTTAATTAGCTCCCTTTGTCCTATTCTAAAACTCACTTAAATATGTGGTAAGGGTTCCATTTATTCTAGGGCAGATTGAGCCTGACCCTATGTCATTTAAAAATTGGCTTTTTTGCAGAGTGCTTTGAACATGCTGATATTCTGAGCCAACCACAACCCTAGGTGGTGGCAAGGCATGTTGCCAATGCCAAGAGGTTGTCCTGATTTTCTCACTGGGCTGATAAAATACAGGGAAATATTGTTCCTGCTGTGGTGGTTAAAAAGGATTTCCCTATGATCTGCTTTCCAGGCTGGGAAATGCTGGAGCCATGGCTTTATGTTTTTGTTCGTTCACCTTTGATTTTGTCATTCTCATGTGGTTTGTCCCCACTGCAAGGCTGAGACAGGAATGAAGTCACGTCATGCAGTATTTCAGGCTCAGGCCATGTATTGCCATGAATAATGTTCATCTGTTTGGAAATTCAAAGTGATTTGTAGATTTTGGCACTAAATCAAGGATTATTTTTTATTCCCAGAACCTCTGCGCTCACTAGGAAATAGCCAGTAAAAACTGGGCATCCTACAGCATTAAAGCACAATGTCACTGAGGGAAATAACACAGCAGAACAAAGGGCTGGGAAGGCTTTTATCTTCACCCCTAGTTACAACAATCTCAGATGATTTTTCTGTTGCCTCTGCCCTGACACCTCAAAATTAGTCTCTCCCCTTTGTCAGTGGTCAGCCTGCTGCTCTTGCTGTTTTTAGCAAATGTGACAGATATTTTCTTTTGAAACCCAGTCTGTCTTGCAGCTGTACAGTGCAATGTGCAGTACACCTGGCTCTGCCTGTGCAGCTCCTCAGATCCTTCCTCGTAAAAAGACACCTGCACAGCTTCCAGCCCCCTCACTCCGCTGCTGAGCAAGTCTTTCTCACAGCCACCTATCTCACTTTCAATGCTCTGACCTCACACCACTGTCCTTCCCTTTTGTGCAGCATGAAGTTTGATCAATAGTTCCTTTTTCCCTGTCTGCTATGGAGGTTCCCTAAAAGCATCAAGTTAGTTTGGCTTTTTTGGATGCTTGTTTTGCCTGACCTACTTATGGTACTTGTATTAGCTGCCTTTAATCACTCCATCTTACTCCAATTAGTAACAACATTAAAGGCCAGTAGTAGTTAGTAATTTCTGGTGCTTCCATTCCCTGGCATTTAAAATAAAACCTCCTAGATTTCCAATACTGCAGAGGGGTGCCTCCAGACCCAAATTAGCGCAGACATGTCTACCAACCACTAAGATTAGAAACGACCTCCAAGATCATTCAATCCAACCTTTGACCAACACCACTGTGCCCACTAAACCACACTGCAAAGTGCCATGTCTGCTCATTCTTGGAGCACTTCCAAGGATGGTGATTCCACCACAGCCCTGGGCAGCCTGTTCCAATGCTTAGCCACTCTTACAGTGAAGAAACTCTTCCTAATATCCAGCCTGAACGTCTTGGTGCAATTTGAGGCCATTTCCCTTTGTCCTATTCCCAGCTACCTGAGAGAAGAGGCTCACCCCCACCTTACCACAAATTCCTTAGGAAAACGAGACCCAAGGGCAAAGCTTACACAGCTCAGCCCAAGTGCTTGTATACTATACAGGGCCACTGGCAGCAGAACAGAAACGATTTTAAAGCAGAAAGAATCATAGGTTTTTGTGCTTTCCCACAGGAACTTGAAATCAGTGGGTAGAATGGGGATGTAGTGTAATATTCCCCAGCAGAGGAAAGGAAATAAAGAGGAATATTGATACTGTAAAGTTTACTTCAACATCAAGGTGAACAGTTATTGCAGAGACAACCCCGAAGAAGCAAAGATTCCCTCTCCTGTAACTTGCCTTTCTGTCTGGCCTTGCAACAGCATTTCTAGTACTCTGCATATAAAAGATGATCTAGGCCTATTAAAGAATTAATGTTCGATTCTCCTTAACAGGATAATTCTGGTCATTTCAATGTCAAGACTTAATTTTTTTTTTGGCAGCGATTTGATCTGGAACATCCAGATAATGTTTATCTGCCGCAAATGGATTTTTTGTGAAAGAATGTTTTCAACAGGCATGTAAGTGAGAGGCCAGTCAGATTAAGTAGGCATTTCTATCTGTGTATTTAAATTTTCCTGTCTTTTTTTTGTCTTCTTTCTGTCAGATGTGGGGACAGAAAGCTTTGTGCCTGTAGAAGTAATATATGTGAAAAAAGAGATCTGTGATGTTTGGAAAATCCTTTGGCGTCAATATGAGTAGGCCTAAAAAAGGTCAGGTTTAGATGTATTTATAAAGACAAAATTGGCTGAAATCAGCTCCATTGGCTTCACTTCAAGCTCTTCAGGCAAATTTCTCGTAGCATGAAGCCCCTTAGAGAGCCCTGGAATTTTGGTTAGTGACTTTTCTGATGTCTCTATTTTCAAACTCTAAATGTTGTGATCTGCTTGGGTAGGGCTGGTCCATCAGGCAATCACTGCATGCCACTTTAGTGATTTTTTTTTGTGTTTAAAAGTTGTTACTTCAGTTGGAAAACAGCATGTCTTCCACCAGCCTACTAAGAAGGAGAGTGCTAATTTCCCAGGTAATCCAAAGGCAGCTCAGGTATTTCCAGTGCCATGATGTAGTCTTTTCTATCACTTTCACTAGAGTGGACTTTCCCTAGTGTGAACTTTTTTCTATCACTAGTATGGACTTTCCCTTGGGTTCCTGTCTTTAGCCCTGTGTTTTCCTGTGCAAAGCCCATGCTGGGCACCATGGAAAAATAAGCAACCTCATGTCTCTAGAGATATTGGCATTGTGAAAACTCATTTCTGATGCTGGAGTTCCTAGAGAGCTTTCAAAAGCTTGAAGAAAGTTTCATTTTTAGGGACTCAGATTCTAAATCATGTCTGCTGCTGTAAAAGTGATACATGTTTAAGCACTATAGTGTTCAGGTGGGTTTTTTTAATATTTCTATTTAATTATTTGCTTGCTTGCCTGGACCAATTTCTTCTCTCTTAATAAGAACAAAATGAAGTTAAAGTGTATGCATTGTTAAATTTAATAGGAAGTTACAATTGAATTACAAAATAGTAGATATTTCTCATATTTATTATGATGTACTGGTCTTTCTCTTTCACTCACAATGGATCTTCTTTTTCTGCTTGTAAGATATGGGGGAAATGGCCTAATAAGCTGTCTTTTACAGCTGAGATTTTCAGAGCAAACTTCAGATGTCTGAATGCCCTCATCCCATTCAATTTAATGAGGACTGAGAATCAAATCCCTTAAGTGACAATGAAAACTTCAGAAGAGAGGGAGGATATTCCAACAGCCAGGGCCTTGTGTGCTGAGGCTGCCTGCTCCATGGGGAACTCCCTCTGTGCTTCCAGACTTCACCTTCCCTTCCCACTGCAAAGTGGACAATGCACATGGTCACATACTGTGGGGACAGAAGGGCTGTGTGGGGGTGAAGACATTACAGACAGTGAATTTTTGGACTGCACAGGGGAAGGAATGTGCACCTAACACATGAGAGCACCAAATTTCAGAACTATTTCCTTGCAATGACACTGCAGTCTTGGCATTTCATAAATGCCAACATGATGGAGCATGCATTGTTTGATACAAGAAACCATCAACCTCCCTGAGCAATGGAGATGAAAACAATGATTCAGGTAGAAACAATGATAAGAAAAAGAAGCTGTTTCGGCTAAGAGATCGACCTCTTCAAATGACAGAAAAAAAGTAAATTTTGGCCATGAAAGTCTTAGGCTACAGAATACCTAACAATGATATGGCAGCAGCTCTCATGGTCTTACAAAAAGGGATGATGCAGTCAAAAACATGGGGCATGCCTATGATTTGGAGTGCAAAAAGTGCAGCATCAAATTATTTGGTATAAAAAACAAGATCTCTTTCAGTCAGTCCCATTGTGCTGAAACTCCTTCTTTCAGAGTAAAGGATATTTTATAACCATAGTTATGTCTCTTACGTAACTGCAATGTGATTGAGAGAAGTGGAGTAAATGTGCATTGGTTTCCAAGGCATTGTGAAACTAACTGAAGGCCATAAGAAAGAAAGAAAGAAACGAGAAACAGGAAATGTTAATAATCAGAAAAATGCAAGAGGGGTTCTAAAGCTGGGCACAAAGTTTTGACTGGAAATAATACACAAATATCTTAACATGAAGGAGTGGCATAGATCACTGACATAGGTGGACGGATTTCTCTCTGCAGAAAGATCAATCTCTTTCTGTCTCTGTAGAAGGTTTCAGAGGATCCTTTCAGATCTTGAAATTCACACCTGTGCATACGAGGAAAAATATAGTAATGATAGAGTAACTCTTATTTAATTTTTTCTCTTCTCCAAGGAATACAGAGATTCTAAATGATGCTAGATTAATGGAGGTAGCATTAATTTAACAATGTCTCATAAATTAGAAAATAAAAAAATAGACGAGATTAAAAATGTAACTGCTATGAATCTGAAATGAAATTGGTTTTCCACTAGACTTGAGAAAAAAGAGGAGAAGATAAAAAAGAGGAGGGAAGGGGAGGGCAGGGGAGGGGAGGGATCACGACTCAGTTACCTGATCCATAAGGGGAGATGGAGCAAGTAGATGTGACTAGAAACCAAAATTATCTTGTAAACTAGGGCAGATTCAAGCCTTCAGTAAGATATAAATGGCAAAGATCAAACTTTGATACAGCAGTGCAAAGTTCTGACTTTGTGCACCTGCAAACCCTGAGATTTGGATCAGAGTGTTCTGTAGCATCCTGAATTTACCTGACACAGATATGCTACTCTTCCTGAAAGCCTTGACTGTGGTCCCTGCTTCTTCTCAGAAAAACCTCACAACCTTCAACAAGTATTAGCCTTGTCATAAAACTCTGCTTCTCTGAATTTATTTCCAGGATTAAGGACTGTAAATCCACTGCAGTAGGGAATATTTGGCTCATGCTCAGCAATAGATACAGATGTGTTCCCATGTAGGTCATTGAGCTGGATCTAGTCCAGGTCAGTAGTGGCCAAAGGTAAATGTGGTTTCATTACAAAAATCTAAAGTGGACCCCAATAAAACTTTAAATGAGCAATTACTATTTCACTTAATTTCTTTATGTTAAATCTAAAATGTCTTGAAAATGCCATGATACAGAGGTTATAATCTTAAAGACCAGCCCTCATTTATCCAGGGTAATGGTGGGTTCGGATAATTGCATTAACAGAAGGAACTGGTGATAGGGATACAAGTTGCAAAGGCATCCATCTGGCTCTACAGAGTCAGGCTGGGTCCTGCAGGACTCATTAGCTCTCAGCTGCAGCTCTGCAAGGTCTGGATTGTTCCTTGTAAAGCCATTGGTGACTCCAGCCCTCTGCAGTCCCAAAGAATGGTGAGGGGGTGTATGTACCATTATACCAATGTACAGAGCCTGGTCCTTTGCAATGTCGTACTGCTTTCCTGGAGGAGGAAACACTGGGAAGGCAGTGCAGAAGGACCACTGCTGTTCAGCATTTGACCTGCCTCTGTACAAACCCAGCCTGGATGAAGCACTGCAGGTTGTCTCATTGTCCCTCACATGTGCAGTGCCTGCAGCAGACCCCACAAGGAGCATGGCTGTGCTTGGGCAGGCTGAGGGACCTGGCAAGGGCTGTCATTGGCAACACTGCTGGAGAACAGCCCAGGGATATGACCATGGGAGAGACACTTGGCTGTGTGACAGCAACAGAATGTGATTTAGTGATCACAAACTCATTTGCAATGGACAAACCACCACCACCTCTTAGCAACAGTTTTCTCCCTAGCCAGCCCACAGAAGCTGTTTTTATGCAGAAAGGCATCCGGTTTTCACCAACAGTTGTTGATTATCATATTTTCAAAAGTGGACAAGCTTCCCATCTTAAGAGATGAACAGCATGGGACAAGGAAGTGAGTCTGTGGTTCAGTGCCTTCCTACCTTAATCCACAGCCCCTGGCTGCTGACAAGATAGGCTATTACAGCTCCTTTAGAGCTCTTCAGTGTGCTTGTGCCAGTTCCTTATCCATGGATCATTGATATGATGGAGAATAACAGCAGCCTCAGAGCCCCTTATATTTTCAGTTGTCAGACTGAATACAGGGAGATGCTCAGCAGCAGAAAGTCACTGCTATGCTACTTTTATGCATGTTCATGAAGCCTTTATAATCTTTCATAAGAGAAAGGTGCAAAATACGCTACTGTAGATTTTTCTAATTGCAAAGGCCAAATTACCAAGTATAATGGAGCAAAATGATTTCATTTTTGCCTCATTTCTAAGGCAAAATGTTACAATTACACAACCATCAGAGATTCAGAATACTATTTTTGTTCCTTGTCTTGATATCTCATTAGAAAACACATTTTTAACAACTGCTTACCATTGCTATGCACTGTCATTACAACTTTTGTGACAGATTTCACTTCTATGCACATTATTGTTTAGAGATGAAGAGTAACAAAATAGAATCCAGAAGGGCATTTGGACAGCACACTGTTCAAGATGAAGCTTAAAAGGGCAGTAGCCAGAGCAATAAATTAAATCATGCTTGCTTTGACATTAAAAATTTCTACAGTTAATTTCAGAGCTCTACACTGCTCTTCACATGTGCAATAGAGGAATGGGTAAAAGTTGTGAGCTCTGTTATGAAATGAGTGACAAGATGAAATTTGATTTATGACCTGGCAGGTAACAACAAAAAATTCTAAGCAGAGTTTTATTGTCAAAGCATTGATGGGCTTGTCTTGTTTCTGGCTAAAAGAAAAAAGAGTCTTCCCTACTTTTCCTCAACTTAAAAAAGTTCAGAAGGGGAAGGCTGTAGCTTTTTCCTCAGCAGACAGAAATTGAAATGGAGAACTTTTACGGAGGTCAAGATGACTGCACAAGCTCAATGAAATGAACTCAGCTACCACCATTGTCTGATTCACTTTAGCTTATTTCTCTTGTGGCTGAGCTTGTCCCTTAAGATGACAGCCTTGATGACAATATCTTGAGAGCCACTCCAAAGAAATTTAAAGCAATATATAATTACTGTGGGGCTGAAAGCTCCCAGTTTACAAAGCAATAGCAGCTGTATGAGTTCTGGCTCATCTAACAGGATGATAGCTCTGCAAGCTCCTCCAGCCTCTTTTGCAAGCTTATCCACTGGATCACAAAACAATTAATTTGGGTTCCACAGGATCTGGGGCCCAACTGTATCTGAGGAACTGCAGCATTTCTCCAAGGACAAGGAGCTGGCAGTCAGTTCTGCCAAAACAAGCAGTGAAAGGCACAGGATGGGCACCAGCAGGGTGTGTTGGGAGCAGTTAGAAGGCACAGCACAGGTTCCTTGCACTACAGAAAACCTGGTGTTAGAACAACCAGCTCTAATGGGGAGATTGCTCAGTCCCTCACTTCGCTGAGGGGATTGTCAGGTTCCAGAAAGCTTTGCCAGACATTCACAATGGTTCAGGCCAACACCGAGATCCAAAAATTCTCCTTTATGTGCATCTGGATGTATGGTTCACCAACACTGCCAACTACAGCATGTGCTTAATACCAGAATTTGGATCCAGCTCAGTATGTGCCACACAGTCCACTAGAAAACAACCACCTTTGGCCACCATGTCCTTAATCAGGTTTCAGGTTCCCTGCTGGAGTTTGGAGTTCTTCTCTAGATTCTTTTCTTTGCAGTCATGGGAGAAGCATGAGTTACTGGAGATGTGTTGAAGTGATACTGATAAATAGTGATTACTTTTGTGGCCCCTACTTAATTAACTTTGAAAAATATTTTGTTATTACTTGACTTTATCTATTCTCTCCCTCAAAAGTCTCTTCCAATATATACCTAACAAACCTTCCTCCATGCATGTACATCACTCAAATAATTTTTAACAAGTACTCAGTATTGGTAAGTTAAGAGGTGACTATTGATTAATAAGAAAACAGATGACTTTTCTCCAGAAGTTAGATCCAGAATTACATAACTTTAGAAGAGAAGCAGATTTAATGATCAAGTAAATTATTAGAACTGGAAAACTAATTACCACAAAAGCCCACTCACTTGTTAAAAAATTCAGAAAACTCAATGAAGTCTTGTTCCCATATCCTGTTTCTGTACTCTGAGTAAGCTGATTTTCATGTTTTGTTAATGTTCATATGTGGTATCTCTGAGCTGTGAAGCCATGCATGCTGCACTTGCTAAATCCGACTCCCTGTACAAAAACAATGGCCAAAAACAATGGGGGTCCAACCACTGCCTTCAACAGGATCAAAGTCATCCTGGTTGGATTTGTCTTACATGAAAAGCAAACCCAAACTACAGTCAGCCTCACAATGTAAGAAAGCCCAGTCTGTAAATACAGTTACATATCTCTGATCTTTAAATATCATAAGATAAAAACAGTAATTTTTTTTTAACTATTTGGTTATTTTGATACACAGAATTGCTGTCCAAGGCAGGTGCCTCACAACCACAGAGCTCAGTGTGGTCTGTGCCTGCATGGGTGGAAGGGATTGCGCCAAGTGATCACACGCAAAAAGATGCCTGTGCCTATGGTACTGTTTCCCGTCACTGACAAAACAACACAGCTCCTACCTGTGCCCTGTGATTCAAGGGAGGAGCCCCCTGTTATGCTGGTGAGACCTCACATTGATGGGGAAAATGTCGGAGTAAAATAACAGTGAAGCTCTTTGATGCTCTTCAATGAGCTGTAATTACCACACTGTGTAGAAAAGTAGATCAATTAACAGAGACACATGCATGGGGGATTATTGTGGTAAAGAACACTCTCCTTCTAATGACTTTCTCCTGAAATTTTTACTCAGAGGGCATTTTAAACATAATAAATGCTGGGCAAAGACAGCACTGCAGGTAAGGTTCAGTTGTGTTAATGAATTTTGAAAGGAAAATTTATATTACTGAAACATTTAGAAACAATTCAAGCAGAGATAATAAATGCTTAATGACTGTCAATAAATGGCAGGTCAGTGGTTATCACAGTTAAGTATCTAAGAGGTCCACAGGTTTGTTAATGTGATGAGATTGCACCATGTACGGCTACTTCTGTTACAAATACGCTTTTAACACCTCTTTATTTTTATTTAACCTTTTCCAATTATTTATAAAGATGAATATAATATTAATTTAAAAGAAAAAGAACTATTGGATTCTTTTGGCTCTACTGTAAAGGTACAATGTTTTTGAATTCCTGCCATTCACTTCTAGCTTCAGACAAAGTCCAGAGGCCAGAGTGACACTGGTTATGTACTGGTCTGGTGTGTCAGGAAGAAGGGCAGCTGAAGCAGACTCTGGTTATCAGTTCTCTGATGAACTTTTCAGTTTGCTTTTGCCTATTTACATCTGTAGTCCCTCAAGTGTAGTCCAAAATATATTTCTACCTGCCTCTGCAGCATTATGGTCCTCTCTATAACCCACTTTCTCTTCCCTGCACATGCCACCTTCCTTCCCTGCAGGTAAAGTCACAGTCACCCTCTACTATTGGAAGGATGGATTCATAATCAGTCCCCACCAAAGCAATACATCTAGGGCCACCACACTCCTTCATGGCTGGGAAGCACCATTCCATGGTCATTGTCAGCCTTTATTTAGCTATAAAAGTGATTCACTCTCTCTGCTATGCTGCTGACCTTTTCAGAATTACACCCACAGCTCACCCTGAAGCCAATAAACTCTTGGTGTAAAGGGAAATAAACCTGCCTTAGCCCATTGCGGGACTTTCTAATTATTTCTGAAATGTCTTTGCTCTTACAGCAGATTTGGGGGGGGAGGGTGTCACTGTGCAATGCAGCTGACACACAGAAAAGCTCCTCCCCACATCTGTGAGAGCTACAGACTGTTCTGGAACAGGCTGACAATGTCAGCTTTATTCCTGAGGTCAGGTAAATGCAGGTGCCATCTCTCCACATAACATGTTCACAATTCCTACTGTCCCACTGCTGGGAAATACAAACACAGCAAATACAGACACAGGATCTCCCAGCTTTGTTACACCTGAGCTATGCCCAGATCTCCAGCACTGAATCAGAACCCAAGCCAATGGAGCCCACAGGGACCAAGTGTAGGAGGCTTAGGACAAGGCAAATGGCATCCTAAACTTTGCTGATGTCACTGACCAGCACTTTCCCTGGATATAATGGCAAGCAGGGACATTTGCTCAGGTATAGGTGTAGATAACCACCTCACTCAAGTGAATTTCACTCTTGTTTATTATCACTGGAAGAGAAACGAGACTTCCCACTGCAATTTCAGCCTGCTTAGAAAGGTTGTGTTGACTTCTGAGGTTTAATCACCCACTGCTGTATAAAATGCTGCCATTTCATGAGCTCTGCACTGGCCAATGGTTTCATAAGTGTTTTATACCTGCAGAGCCCTGTAAACACTGAAGCAAAGATTTTTAGCAGTATTTTTGTTGGTTTTTTTTTTCAACAGGACTGTTTGTTGTAACAAAAGCTAATTAAGAAAAGAAAACATATTCTTAGGAAGATTCAATTTTTAGCAAAGCAGGGAACATACTGATTAACACAAGTCAGTCAAAAAATCATGCAGTTGCTAAGCCTTTTCCTTAGTTGCCTACAAAGATGTGTTCATTCCATCCCCTCTAGTCACTAATACAGCTGCATAAGCAGTCTGGGGTGACTCCAAATTTACCCACCACACACAGGGACAGTCCTACAAGGCTGGGACAGAAGTAAATTTTATTTAGCTCCTGTCTGAATGACCAACTATGCCGATTTTAAAACACATCTAATTTTTGCCTCCTGCAGGTCATAGGCAGGACCTGACAGTTTCCAAACTATTTTCTGACAAATTGAGACACGCTACCTATCTTCCTTAAGACTCTGTGTTATTTTGTTGGAATGAAAAATTGCACAAAATTACTGACCAAAAGTCAGGAACTGTAATAATTTCATGTTCTAGTGCATGATTCCCCTTATGTGGTGCTGAAGAAATGTATTGGCTAGTGTTATCTGCTGTGTACAGGAAAGCCAAAAATGAAAGCTGAGACTGAGAGGAAAACATGTATACAATCATTCCTCCACTGCCTGTCATGCCCATGGGCAGGAGGGATGGATCAGTCCTACAGCAATCCAGGCTTTGATAACCCTGGATGGATGTCAGTAACGGCATGGATGTCAGAGGCAGTTTTCTACTCATAGATGGAAAGTCTCCCTTTGAGGTGAAGTGTTTCCCTTCTCCTGGGTTATTGTTGAGAAAATCTGGTCAGACATTCACTGCTTCTGACTCCATCTCCCTGTTGTGGAGGAAATCTCTGTTCCCAGGGCAGTCTGATGTCCTCAGTTCCTCCTCAAGGACTTGATTTCCCTCATGATCCCACTTGAGATGACTTGGGATTCCACTCAATCTGTCTTGATCCAGAAAAAGCCTGAGTGGCATTCCCAGTGGTTTTAGTCACCCTGGGTGTAGGTGGCCACTGCAGGAATCACCCTGGAGAGGGAAAGGCTCATATACCAGCATGGGAGAAAGGGAACAGATCTGAGCCAGGACTCAACCTGGGTAGCTTTAAGCACCCATCTACATAAAGTGAAATAAGAATCTTCTCCTTTAAGCTCTCTTATCAGCCTGTACCACCCATTTGGCTTGGTTTTAGCTCCAAGGACACCCTTCACACTCTGGCAAAGACCATGAAGAAAACATAGATGGACTCTCAGATAGCTCTATAGTGTGTTTCAATTGAGGTGATTTAGGCTTAAGACACATGGCAGGAGCTCCGAAACCTGTCCAAGTTCGGTTCCTGACCCATGAGAACCTTACCGTGTTTTTTATAAATGAGCACTGAATGTGGCCCAGGAAAGGACTCTTGAAAGGTAAAGCAAACAGCTGGAAATCAATTCACCAAAGCTTTTTTACTAAAATGTTCTATTGCTGGCCTCAGCTCAAGATTATGGGTGTATTACTCTGGCCAATCAGAGATTGTCTGTTCAACACAGTCAAAACTGAAGATAAAGCAGATCTGGGGAAATTATTAAGTTTTTTTCTGATACTTATTTGATTTTTCAGCCTTTCTGTCTCCTTCCATTACAAAGTGAGTAAGAGGAAGATCCATGTACACAGCTTCTAATGAAACTGCGGGCGAAACACGAGACAACAAGGTAATTAAACTCCATGGACTGCTTGAACTAGAACCTGTTCATCGGTCGTTAATTTGGCCAATACTTAAACTTGTGTTAGTTTAGGTACACTAAATTAACTGTAGGTAAAAGCCTGGCTGGGAGTGGGTGCCTGGCTTGTGCTGTCAGCCATCCCACGGCAATGCCCAGCAGAGCCAACGTCAGGTGAGACACCAAAAACTTCAGCACAGACTGGTTCCCTACACAGCCTCATTCACCCCTGAGCTGCCAGCACTGAGAACAGGGTTTACCTCAGTCAATGCAGAGTGCAGGTGATACCTGCAGCTGTATGCTCTCAACTCTCTTGGAAAGGACTAACATGACAGTCACAAGAAACCAAAGGGTAAATAAGTGGGAAACCAGCCTGTGGGACACAACAGAACTGCATTTCCTGGAGCATCCTGCTTACAAATAAACCAAAAGAAAATAGAAATTTAATTTAAAGGAAAACAAATGCACATTCCTTAAGGTTTTCTGCTCTTTTCAGAAGAAGAATTCTACTGAATTTCCTATATACAGGAAAATCCTTGGGCTGCCTGTGATATTGTGCCATGTTAGTGGGCTGTCAGGTTCTACTGATGAACATGCATCAAGCTGTTGTGCCATCTCTCTGTTACAGCACTGTGGAATCAGAGTGAAATGAGGCTGGAGGGGCCACACAGCTGGCAGTCCCAGGCTGGAATCTATTCTGGATAGACAGCTGTCAAATGCTACACCTCCTGGAAGAGACATTTCCTTGCCTCCCACATTCTTTTTGCTTATTTAGCTAGATTCACTGCTAAAAACATTCTTCTAATTCCCAAATGAAGTCTTCTCTTTGAGATATTTCCTCATTGCATCACATCCCACATGGAATGAACATGGAGAACAGACGATTTTTCCAGTGATCTGTTGTATATTGACCCCTGTTTCTTGACACCTGTCAGTCTTCCCCAGACTGAGCAACCCCAGTCCTGTCCACCTTCCAATGCAATTAGCACAAAGTCTCTAACTGACATACAGCTCTTCCCTGGGCCTTCCCCAGGTAGCCCAAACTCTGTTTCCACGTGGTGCTCACCAAACCCCAGACTGAGGTCTTGCTCAGAGTGATGATTATTGTTCTCCTGTGTCTGCCTTTGCTGTAGGAGCATGAGTTTGGTTACTTAGTCAAGGCCAGCTTCTCTCCCACTGTAATTTCCAGAACTTCTCCTACAGATCTGTTTTTTCCCACATTTATTTGTATAATTAAGACTTTGCCTAGGGGCTATGTCTGAAACCTTTGCTGCACTGTAATTTCTCTGTTTTCTTGAAAAGTTCTCAGATAACTTCTATGGAATGACTCCCACCCATGAGTGTGTTTAATCAGACCCCACCTGGTGGTACCTGCAAATTACCTAAGTAGGTTTCCTATTCCATTTCTTAGGGTTTCAGCAAAAATAATAATAGGCCAGACAGTCTAGTGCAGACTTCCATTCATAATAAACCATTTTTGTAGGTTTCTCCAGGCTATTATGCAGAGGTGTTCCAGCAGTTTTCCTCAAATCAATTATCTCTAGATCTTGCATTATTTTGTTATAGCACCAGAAGCTTGAGAGTGGTGCCCTGCCATGTTTGAAAATCAAAACTTTTCTTTTCCTCCAGGTTCATATAAGGCTCTCTTGTTAATCCATACCCTGCCTAGATCCTACTTGAAACGCTGGCTTTAGTTTCCCATTTTGCCAGACTGGCTTCCCAACACCATCTTTCCTTTCCTTCTGTTGTTTGTTTTAGATGTGGGCTGTCAAGTCTTTTTAAGCTTAACTTTGGGTTGCTGTTACTGTCTCACCTAGTCAACAAGAAAGTCCTTACTCCTTGACTTAACACTTCCAAAAGAGGAATTATGCTCCCAAAGAAGGTTCTTGCACTAAAATCAAGTGAGAATCCTGCAAAAAAAAGTGTTGATTGAGGGAACTTTTGTTCTTTTTTTATATACATATTTTAAGTGGGATAAAGCAGTTTAAATACCTGTCCTATACAGAACACTAAGTTCTTGGCATGGATTTTTTTTTTTTCCCACTTTGAGCCCATAGCTGAGATTTTGCCTGTGATTTGAACTCAACCATTTACCCTGGAAAAAAATGCTGTCTTGGGTGGAAGACAGTTCAAGAGTATAGAAACACATTTTTCCTCATAGATACCTATCTAAATGCTGGCTATATTAAATTATTATCTTTTTGCCACAAAGACCTTTAGTCAATCCAGCCAATGGGGCCTGAGGAGTGACCCAGCCATGGAAACACCAACTGCCCATGCCAGGGAATTATTCTCTGGGTTGCATCAACTCCACTGACTGCACATCCAGAGACAACAGGAACCCTGAGGCACAATGGGCTCATTTCAGTAGTCCATATGGGCCTTTATCCAGTGTCATTTGGGATGATCCAGGGTATCTTTCCTTTGCTTCTCCTTGGGGTGTCTCACAGAGCAGAAATCTACTGCATCATTTCTCTACATGCTGCCCTATATAGGTAAAAGCTCTCCAGTCTTCCTTTAGTCTGAAGAACATAAGGTGGGCCAGCTGAACCAGGAAGAGAAAATGCTATTTCTGGCAGCCCTTCTCTAGGATGTATGTCACATTTCTACACTGACTCAGGGATAGAAAGCCAGGCAGAGCTGATGCAGAGATGAACATGGGATATGTACCCTGTTAGCACCTGTCCCTGTTAAAATGGCTGTAAGAAGGTAGGAAAAAAGCCCTGTGTTACATCCAGGTCCCAGACTCCTTGCTCAGAAGCTTACCCAGTTGCTTCCTTCTTTGATGCATCCCTTAAGATATCATCCTGCTGTGTACTGGTCTTGCTTGACTACACATGAGGACAACTGCACAGAGAAACCTTCTATGTGTGTCATGCATCAGCAAAAATTATCAAATCTAATAGGAAGGAGTGTCTGAGAAATATGTCAATCAGAGACCCTTCTCTCCCACTATAAGGCAAGCTACACTCATGGAAGGCCACTGGCCATGGGAGCACAAGGCTAACTAATGATAATGTGTAGGAGTTTGAGGAGTCCTGGGTTTCAGCCTCACTCTGCTGATCAGGCCAAAATGACTACCTGAAGGTCAAAAAGAAAGGGAAACCCATAAAAAAACAGCTTCCAGAAGTACATGTGGTGTGGGAGTCTATGATGAGGTCTCCTTCCAGGATGGCCCTTCACCTGTCACCTTGCCTTGCTTTGACCTTCTGCTTCTGAGATTTGACCTATATTTTATGCCAAAAGCCAAGTCCTGTGCTTTTAACAGGAAAGTCAGCAATGGTATCTAAAGACCTCTGATACCAGGAAGAAGGCACGTGTCCATTTATCCCATTAATTTGTGCATTAGCCATGTTAAAGAAAGATTGGCTTTGACATACAAATGGAATGACCCACAGTCTCTGAGGACAATGTGTGCTAAATAAACTTCCTCAAATTTTCAAATTTCTTGGAATGAAGGCTCAGATTTATAAAGTCATTTCACTGCCTGAATCTCATTGAAATTCATGGGAGACCAGAGCAATGGTGCTTTGTGAATCTTGGCCCACTTATCTGAACTCCAGTCCATCAGCCAAGGACTAGAGGCAATGGCAAACTTCCCACAAAGATCAGTGGTACAGGCTTCAAGAGACTGTCACTGTTAATATCTAACATTAAGGTAACTCCTCAGCTGAATTAAATTGTTCCAGGCTTGTAGAAGTCAGTGGATCTTGTATATCTGAAACTAGCAGGGTCTCATCCCATTTCTCTCATTGTTTTGTGAGTGCCTCATGTTTTTATTAACAGGAGTCTGCTGGCAGAGACTACAACAGTAGTCTCTCAGACTGTTCCTGGGAAGAGTGAGATAGGTGGAGTAATCTTTGTACATTTTCCTCATCACAACACACTCCCATGAAAATGGAAATGGAAATGCCACTAGATGATCTTTAATGTCCCTTCCAACAGAAGCAGGAGGATAGAGAGTTAGAGAGTCTGAGATACCCTCATGTGGTCTTGCAGGATTGTTTAAAAGTTTTATATTAAGTTTAGTTTAGCTTTATGTGCCTAAGATGGGCCCCTTTGTTGTTTTTAGAGTGTTTTCTTATCAGAAGTTAGTATGTGGTTTTTTTTCTCTTTGCCTAGAGACGTTTTTTAATTAGTCTGTTTATTATAAATTTTTTGCTTGTTAGGGAGAGTGTTGCTTTTCAAGGACAAGGGCCTTGGAAGAGTCTGCTTGATGCCTGGGCCCCCCCCAGAAACTTTACCTAAGTCTTTGATGTATTATGAGCTATGTAACTTAGTTGGAATGTATACTTTGTTAATTGGCTTGGAGATTGTATCCGCCCCTTTTGAGCTAGCCCTGAAAAGACCCCCGAGCCCAGAGACTGCATCTCTCCTGGGGTTGTTGATCTAGGGTGACGGGGTCCCCTGTCCCCCAATAAACCCTGATTTATATAACCTCTGAGAGGTCACTCTTTCTTTCATCGCCACGAACCATAGCAGCAGAAGGTTTGAAGGCCTGCAGAACCAAGAGCCCACCTCAGTGGGCTCAGTTTGTCGGAGCGTGCTGGAGCGTGCTGGGCAAGCCAGCCGGCCAGGCTGACCAGCGAGGCACGCACCCCGACACCCTCACGTTTGCTGAAGTCTCCAAGACATCAGACATTTTGTAAAAGTGGATAAGTAAGTAAGAAGCTAAAAATTCAGCTAAACATGGTGCCAGGTTGTAGCATGCCTCCCCATCAGTCTCCCTGCAGAAGATTAGGTAGTCAGCTTTTAAATATTCTATTTTCTGTGAATTTCAAGCATTTTCTCAGCGTGCTGAAATGTGCCAAGGATTGTGGCTTTTGATATTTAAGCCAAAGCCCAATAATCTGTTGACCTGTCAAATATGATATTCCTAGTGTTTAATAATAATTTTTAAAATCCTGTAAAAGTCAGTTCAGAAAATATTCCTGTTAAACAGACACTGGTGACTGCTTTAAATCCTTCACTTAATGCCTGTGTGGAAGAGAGTAAGAGATAAGACCAAAGCCAACATATCCTTTGAGCACTGTGATCAAAGTACATAAAAGATACTTCAATAGAAGAATTTTGCTGTCAAAATGCAGCTTCTACCCTAAAGCTCTCACAGTGCACATTGGAGAAACTACTGAAGCACCAGTTTCTTTCAGACAGCAGCATCCTGTGAAGAAACACACCCCAAAACCCCACAAACACTAGTAGAAGTCTGACTAGTTGGTATCAGGGGGCTGTGGAGCAGATTGCTATGGCCTGATTTGACCCTTCATTTAATTTTTTTATGAGGAAGGAATGTGCCACTAGTCCCATCAGTAAGAACAGATCCGTCCTGGCATAGTGATGCGCCTACACTCGCTTTGAGAGCAATCAGATTGTGTCACCAATCAATGGTGAGCTGTACCAGCAGTCCCAGGGACTGATTGCATTTTTCAGACCTGAGTTTCAGGACAGATGAACTTCATAAGACTTCTAAATATCTGTTCTCACCATTGATTGTGTCTGTGGATATATCCCCGATGTGATAGTGACAAATCTTCTCATCTCCCCAGCTAAACTGGGTTGTTGGTTTTTTTTTGAGGAGGGGTGATTTAAACACATTGGAGCTGAATTCAGGACTAAAGAAATTGGGGTCTTTTAAAAGCCTACACTGACAGGCAGCAGAATAATAATTTCAGTTTGATGAGTCCTCTAGAAAGGACAATAAGCCTTAGGTAACTGTCCCCATCATTGCTGAAATCATGAACACAACCATATGACCCTGTTGAAGCGATAATCAGGAAGGCAAAATGATAACATACAATACGAGCTTGATTAATAGAGGGACATTGGCCAAATTTTGTATTTCAAACTCAATTAACAAACAAATTTAAATGACCTGTCTATCTGGCAGCACATGATGTCTTAAATTATTTCCACTTTGATTAATCAAGGTAGCAATTAGTAAAACTGGTGTTGAACTAGTAGGGATTTAGAATGAATTACATTTGTGTTGGGAAAATGCTTTTGATTAGAGTGTTTTTAATGAGTTGGAGGAGAAGTTCCTGAGGGATCCAGTGAGGGCTAAACTTTATGTCTGTGTACTAGAAAAAGAAAATCAAGTCCTAAGCCAAGAACATGAACCAATGTGCTACTGTCTTCTGCCAAATGCAATAAAGCTTGGACAGAAAAAACATCCTAAAACTGTCCACATTTTGAATTGTGGCTACTTCTGAGATCTGTAATGCCCATGTGTGTGCCCAGAATAGCCTGAATTGAGGAAGGAAGGCAAGTTAAGAAAGATGTTTGAAGTGTGTTCTTCATTTTGTTTGGTTTCCTTATCTTCACTGTGTGGTGTTCAGAACTGGCTGGACACTGTTTCTCTCCAGACTGGTTCAGCCCCTCTGCACAGATGGTGTGTGACATCCCAGCTCCCCAGAGAGGAGCCTTGCCCTTGGCTCAGACAGACAACCACATTGTTGTCCAACGAGAAACCTGGCTCAGGGTACATGGTTGATGGACACATAGGACCTTCCCCTAAAATAAGGGCTCTAAAGCATGAGCATTTGCTTTCCTTGGGCCTATCAGTGCTGTTGATATCAAGATGGAAAACAAAGAGACAATAAGACTGATGCTCCTTATAATGTCTAGCTGAGGGGAGAATAAGGTTGTTTATCTCTGAGAGCAGCACACCTGAAAGAAAACACCCCTGTGACAGTGCACCAAACCCTGCTTCAGAGCAGCACTCCACAAACAGCAACCCCCAGCTGGGCTCCACAGAGGAACTTGCTTACCCTGACCGTGGGTGAAAACTCAAAGTTTTAAACTTCTTGCCTCCTCTCATGCTGTTTGAAGTCCCTGAGAGGGAAAAATAGGGTAAAATTAATTAGGAAATGCTGATCATTCTCCATTTTGGCTAGGGGTGTTCCCTCACACCCTGTCTTGTTTTTCAGGTGTTTTCAGGTCCCAGACTCCATTCAGCACCTTTTCAAGTGATTCAAGCATAGTCCAACCAGTCAACCCTCCACCACTGCAACATTTTTAACACCTCTTACATCAGCCCTGCCCACTGGTAGAGCGAGACTTCTGAAGCACTCTGACAAGTTTGCAGTGCAGATTACCATGACCTCCAGCTCCCACCTTCATCCAGCCCTTTTTGTGGCACTGGCTGAGCCTCTTGGCTCCTCAGTCTTGGGCACTGAGCTCAAAGTCACCTCACCTTCTCTCAACTCTAGCAGGAGGTTGTAAAGCTGCTCTGAAATAAGACATGGCCCATTAGAATGGATGAATAAACAATAATTCCTTGCAGTTCCAGGGAATAAAACCAACAATGTTGTGGGGTATGGAAGTCTCCTGTCTGCTAATCACAGAGCAAAGTCCCTCAGTGACCAAGGAGGCATTAATTGAAGTCTTCAGCTCAGCAGGAGCCACTTATCAGTTCCTCTCTGTGCTCTGTGCTTTGGTTGCTCCTCTAGTTTGTCCTTTTGGTACTCTCTCAGGGTTTTCATTAGTAGAAGTTCAGAGAATGAATGGCAAGAATGCTGCTGCCATTAGACAGCTGTTTTCTCCATGCAGTTCCTGAGGATCCACTAGCTACATTTACAGGAGTCTACAAAAGGACCAGGCCTCATTGACTGCCCCTCATGTAAGAACTTAAAGAGCACAGTTGACTGTCTCAAACACCATCAGTGACACAGAAGGAACTTGCCATAAGACAAGCCACCACAGCAGGAACTTGAGATAAGCATAGAAGGGAGGAATTTCTGACAGTGAGGTGCAAATTCCAGGCCTGGGGAAGCCGTGATCTGATGGGTGCATCCTGGTTAACATATGCAGACAGAAAGTCCCACTGTGGCAAAGTGTGGGAAAGGAAGCAACTGCTCCTACACATATCACCCCAAGTTATAGGAACAGCTTCTACAACCACCCCATATCCTGAACTGTATAAAGACGGTAGCCTCAGAAGGATGATTCTGGGACCCCCACCACTAGGTTGAAGAAGGACTAATGGAATACTGCTGGATCCATGGATGGTGACAATATTCTGGTTGATCTCTCTTGTTCTCTTCTCTTTTCTATCTCTTTCTATCTCTTTACCTCACACTCATAGTTAAATAAAATCCATATTATTTTAGTGTATGGTCTTGTTTGCACCTTAATTGGGGCAGAGGCATCTCTCACTAATGGGACCTTGGCATAGCATTGCATGGTTACAGCACTGCATTACAGGCTGCTCAGAGAGGGTGTGGAGTGTCTCTCTCCCCAGAGATATTCCAGAACTGTCTGGACACAATCCTGTGCCATGTGCTCTGGGCTGGACCAGGTGACCCACTACACTTTCTTCCAACCACTCCCATCCTGTGATTCTGGGATTCTGTGCCCCATATGGGGCACTTCCCTCCCCTCTGCCACAGGTTGGCCTCATCCCTGCTCCTTACTGGGAATCATGCTTGTCTGTACTGGTCCTGGAGGTCTGGTCTTTGAGGAACCTGCCCTGGTCACAACTGTTCCGAGGAGCAAGGAAACGCTGCACAGTCTGGACAGTTCTTGCACTCATGTCAAATCCCTGTTTAGTTTACTAGTTCAGATATTATTACTTATTCCAGCTTAAGCTATTGAGGGCAAGTTTCTCCAGCCTTAATGTCTAGGATAAGATTTAAACATATTTCTACTTACCATAAGCTTTCAATATGTCTACATATTTTTGTATTTCCTGCATCATAGATAAGTCTGTGGATATGATCACAAAAATAAGCATGGGATGTGCAAGTGAATACAGCAGAAAACTGTGAAATGCTCTCTTATATTTTCATTTCAGAACAAATGTCCAGAAACATTAATTTTTTGGGTTTTTTTAAGTTTTTCAAATGCTGACACACATCAGTACTTGCGAACTTCATTCTGTGTGAGAGTAGAGAAAGTTACTTCTCCGTTGCTCTGTGATAAAACTTGCCGGAATATTTTTCTGTATATTCAAGATTCACTGGCCTTCTTCTATGCTCTTGCAATACTGTTAGTGAAAACATGAGCATCAGCACTAAGTACTTGAGGTGAGATAAGAAATTTGTGTGCAGGAGAGAGAGAGAGATATCTCCCATTCTCTGAAAGGAACATTTCTCAGACCTACAGCTTCTTACCAAAAATTTCCCCTGCTGTAAATGGTGCTGATTCACTGGGTGCATCCAAAATAACAGCAATTTCATTGGAGGTCAACTGTCAGGCACACAAATACTGACAAGTTTTGGTCAGGCTGATATTGCCAAGAAAGTTCTCCATTAAATAGGTAATAAGAGACTAGCTGTACTGGTTCAGAGCATATGTGCAACCAGTCAAAAGAGTTCTATATTGTACTTGGATTTCATAAAGGCAAAGGGAACATCACATGGTCTTAGACAGCTAATGAGATGAGGGACTACATTCAAGACTTCAGAACAGCAGTGAGAATGACAGACTCAATGAGATAGGTTTAAGTCAATTTACTAAAGGTTTATTCATGTCAGAGGATCAGGTTCCCAGCATACACTTGCAGAAAATGCTGAAGACAACCACCATGTAAAACATGTAATATAAAGATGAGAGTAAGTAATAGGAAAAGAGGTTCTTTCTAGCTTAACCAGGGGAAATGCTCCATCCATACCTCAGATGTCAGATCAGATTTTTATTCCCACATTGAGTTGGAAAAGAGTAGTCAGACAGGTACATCCATCCCCCACTCCTCCTCAAGAACCACCGTAATTCACTGCTCGGGAAGAGCCCAGCATACTGTGCCTCAGATTTATGCACTAGGTAAAGCTACAAGGTAGAAACAACCCCATGAAATCACTTCACATCTAGACATATTTGTGCCCCTTCCTGGGTTTGTGTTTTATGGCTGTTGATTTTGATCTTCCCAAAGGACATCAGCCAGATGGGGCTGTGGATGTCTGTAGAGTCACAACCCTTTGCATCTGACCCACTCAGACCCTGATGAAAAGTGCAGTGAAGTCAGTGACAGATTTTCTTTCTTTCCTGTGGCACTGGATCAGGTTTTTGAAACACAGACTTGCCATGGGAGAGATGAGCCTGTACAGGTGACTACCCCAGAATGGAAAACACAATGCTTTACTTTCACCTTTCTGATTTTAGAGGTAGTTGAACAAGTTTTTTCAATCTAAAATGATGCTTTCATCTCAGAAACTGGGAGACAGAGACACCCTTGTATACAGCCTGACTAGGACATGCCAGCCCGGGGCAATGATGCATTAGTCACAAGTATTAACATCTCCATCGGCACAAAAAGCAGGGAGCTGGCTCAGGAAGTCTGAAATCTTGTTACTTCTAAGTCAGCAGCAGATTTCACATTGTGAATCATTCTTGTTTGTTCATGTGGTTGGATTCTGCCCGCAGCTTGTTTCCTTGTGAAATCTGGTGATTGAAGGAGGACAATCTCAGGTTTGGGAAGGTAGAAGATGGAAGTGCCAAGGCGCATCAGTATTACCCTTTAATTCCAGTGGTGCCTTTATTACAAGCTATAATCAACAGATTACTAAAATTTACAGGACTGATAGTTTAGTTCAGAGCTATACTGGCCCTCAGGAGAATGAGGAAGGAGAGAATGAAGAGGAGGGGGGAAGCAGTGCAAATATTTCATTGGAAAGTATTGCCAGATTTTGAAATTTCTCCTTTGGGAAAAACAGTATTCCTCATTTTTTCCTCCTGCAGGTAATGGCTAGAAAGAGCCTTTGACCTCAAATACAACTACCTTTAGGGAAGAAAAAGTAAGAGAAGATAAGAATAATCTCTATTGCGCTTATTTGAGTTGTAAGCAGTTTCCTTGGATGGAGTAACAACAGGATGCACATAGGGGAGAGAAAAGAACAGCAAAGATAAAACCTGCCATTTCTGATTTTGGTGCTAACTCTTGTAAACACACTCACTGTAGGAGACAGACAGACACAACATACTTTCAGGCCACCTGGAGACCTGGCAAACTTATGTCATTGTGGTGCTCTTTAGAACATTGCTATTTAGCTGTCTTTTTGGTGATGAGTTCACAGCCAAATGTTCTCTGAGCATGATCCATTTTTAAACACATGGCAAGAAAAAATGGGAAAGAGAAAAATTACGTATAGAAAGGGAAAGAAAAGATAAGATAGAGATTGTATAACCTTGAGCTGTTCAAGCTTTAGGAAAAGCCAATTGATAAAGAAGAAAAAAAAAGGCTAAATGCATTTCTTCACATCCAGTTTGCCCAGTCATCTCTCAAAGTGAATATATGAAAGTTCAGCAACATCAATGATTTTTGGAGTTCAGCAGATGAAAAGAATGACTCTGACCCTTTTCACGTCTTCTTCAGTTATCTCTCATATAGTGTCAAACAAATTATTCCAAAAAACCTTGTTAGGTGAGGCACTGGAACAGGTTGCCCAGGAATGCTGTGTATGTCCCATCCAAGAAGTGTTCATGCCCAGGCTGGATGGGGCCCTGGGCAACCTGATCTCATGGATGGCAACCCTTTCCATGGTAGGGGGGTTGGAACTAAATGATCTTAAAGGCTCCTCTCAACCTAAAGTATTCTATGATTCCATGATTCTGTGAAAATATGTAGCAAGTCCCATTGACTCATCTTCTTCTTTGTAAATTAGGCCTAATTCCTAATACACCAATTTAATCTGATTTCCAGCTCTACACTTCTCTTATTTACAAAACAGGGTCTCAGCACTGTCTTTGATTGGTATCCATAGACCCTCCGTTTCCACTGACCCTCTTCCATCCTCATAGATGATCTGTCTTTAGCTCTTGCTGACATTTGAACAATCTCTGGCATCAATCTGAATCAGTCTGTATTTACTTTGGGTGATGTTAAATTTAGACCTCTACAGAAGCATTCTGTTCTACCTTCCTCCAAGGTCTAGGAAACCATCTGAACCCTATGGTGTCATTTTTCTATCTGAAAATTTGGGATATATACAGAAGTCCTACCTGCTCCAGGAATTATGTTATGGAGCAGAAAAGGGATAGCAAGAGCACACAGATTTCAAATCTCTTCTGAATTATCTGTTCTCATCAGAAAGCAGACGGTTTACAGTCTGGCTGTAGTCTTGAAGATCAACTTGAATTAGTCTTGTTTGGTATCTAATTTAAGACACCATGGTTCTATCTCTGAAAAAAATCCACTGGTAAAACCTGTTTGATCCACCAAGCTTTGGATACCTGCTTATTTCTTGCTCTTCCAAGATGACCATCATAGGGAACAGTCTGTATACCTGAATGATGAGGGAAGACCCTTAGATCCAGATCATAGCTCAAACCTGACCTGAGGGCAGGGACTGACTTTTTAATATCTTTTTGTTTAATTAATGTCACAGGAACTTGCCCTTCCCAAGAATCCTCAGATCCAAGGTTAGTGAGGTAATCTGGATCTTCTGAGGCAAGAAAAAAGCACGGTTTTTGTTTGGAAGCTGCTCCTAGGCTGCCCCAAGAAGTTAGCCACCGAGTGACCCCAGCCATGAGGCATTCAGATCTCCATCTCCAGCATGGCTGGTCTCTCCTGCCAGTTGGTCAATAAATCCGTGACCAGTATTAAAAGGATGGAGGGATCCACAGTCAGGCACAGGATGGCTGATACTCTTGCCTGTCTTAAGGAATAAAGCTGGTGAGTCAAAAGGTGCACTGGGTTCAAGTGGGGGTTTCTAATATCATGGGGTCATACTTTCATCATCAATATTGCTTCAGTATTGAAGCATTTCACCAATGTTAAGGAGAAATATTATGTTCCTTATGAGAAAAACTTCTTACAATAGTTTAGGGGCTTTTTTATTCATTTTAGTAATGTTTTAAGAAAATAATTGAAAGTTCAGGGAAGGGGTTCACCATTCTTATTTTGGGATATAATTTTTAGCATATAATTTTCTTTTATGTTCTGTCATTGCACATTTTTCTGAATTATTTTTATTTTAAATTGCCAAATTATTTCATTGAGTTATAATTGCCTCTGTTAAGAAATCAACTTTCTTTACTTTTCAGGTATGCAGTGAGGAACAAGTAGATAATGATAGCAAAGGTTATTGAAGGTGAAAATGCCAAGGCACATCAGTATTACTGTTTAATTCTATTCATGCACTGGTAAGAGACTACACACCTCAGATTACTAAAATTTCCCTGAGTCTCAACAAAAAGGGCTTCTGTTTGTTCTTCCCTTGTAAGGACGGAGTTTTGCTCTAGAAGCTGTTTCAATATATTATATGAGGTACTAGTTCTCAATTTTTGTTGTGGTTGGAAACTGGCGTGTAACTGGTGTAGTTGCCTCTGAAACATTATGTCTAGGTGGGGTCAGTGGTGTTCAAGAGAAGGCAATCCATGCTAAAGTGAGTCACACACCAAAGGCACAGAGAAAAGAATGGAGGTTCACCTAAGGGAGTACTAGGTAAAAATCTGGTCAGTTTTGCTAAATTCAGGGTCTTGAATTTATCAGGAAAGTAAATAGTAGAGAGCAAGATGAAGTGTTCAAGCCATAAACCAGAACTGATAAAAGCTAGGGGGAATAAGAGCACATAGCGAAAGATTATTAAATGTCAAGTATTTCTGTAACTAATATTCATTTTGGAATTGTGAGAGTGAAATATTTAAAATCTTTTCAGACTGAGCTCGATATCTTCAATTAAGTGGTTGTATGAAATGACAGCCCTGGGATTGGCCTTGGGTAACTCTCTTTGGCCCCTCCAATCCATAAATACAGTCCTTTTTCTGAGAATGTCTGAATGAGATGGACAAGAAGATGTATAAAAGAGGCAGACATAAGGAGAATCCATCAATAAATATGCTGAATTTGCAAGTGAAATGATCCCCACACACATGCACCAAATGCCAGCCTTTCAGATGTAATTGGAGATCTGAAAGTCAAATTGTGACCTTTCTGCCTAGTTCCCCTTCACCAAGAATAAAGATATTTGTGATCAGAATTTAGCTGTTTTGAAGGATATTTTTGGTAGTAATGCATGAGACTGAATATCATTGCTTCCTTTATTGAGAGACAAGTTCACTCTGTTAAACTCAGATTCAAAATGTGGCAGACAAGAAATGTGCCTGAATCACAGAGAAAAGCCAGATCTAATGACTCACAAAATACTATATTCACCCAGATCCCTGGGTTCTTCTTTTGTGTCTCCAGCCAGTTATTGTGTGATTTGTGTTCAAATCCACTACAAGGTAGCTCAGAAACGCAATATGGGTCAAATCAGAGCCTCAGAAGAGTTTTCATCTATGACTGATTCAAGGCAGAGGCACCTGGCTGAAAGCAGGGGATGGAAAACAGTCTGATTAACTCTGCCTTGTGATGTGAATTCACTGCTGAGCACCCCGACAGATCCTTGCTGCAGAAATGCCCACAATGATGCCTCCATGTGTTACCTACATAGAAGCTTTAGTAATTACAAAAGTTATCCTACATGACCTAATACGTATTTTTCAAATGCAGACTCCATGAACCTAAGTTGAAACTACTAATCAGAGACAGAGAAAAAAAATTACTGAAATAGAAGGAGAGCAGGATGGGTCACAAGGAGTAAATTAAAAAAATGATCTCAGTGCTGCCTATAATGTGTTCTAGTAATAAATTAATCAACTGCATGATAAAAATCTCTAGGGAATTCTGTTAACATAAACTAGGCAAAATCTGACTTTGAATGTCTTTCGTAGAGCAATTTCCCAAGTTAGTATGTAGGTCAAATGACACACTGAAGCTCAGCATTCACAAGAATGGCAAAATGAATCATACAGCAACTCCAGGCTCTTTTAGTCAATAATCCATTAATGGGGACAAGCTATGTTTGATTCATAGCTACAGACATTGGGGGGGCATGATTCTGCTGTCATGGAAGCATGGCACATAACTCACAGAAAGTTAAAGGAAAATACAGCAGCTGACGCCTCTGTGAGATAATGTCTGCAAGGAAGGTGGAAAGCTGTAGTTCATCCTGAAATTGTCAATGATTGTCAATCACAGACCAAAAAAAACCCAAAAAAATCCCCCCCAAAAAAAAGAAAAAAAAAGTTTCTGGCACTTCCTAAAGACAGAATTCTGAAAGCCATTAAATATCTGGCCTCTCAGTATAGTTTGACAATAACTTCACTTCCAGAACAAAACGTGGACCATTTCTCAAAATCAATAAACCTCAGGGTTTGGATGAGATGCTGGAAAAGATGGACAGGTTGGTTAAAAGGAAGATAAAATAAATTTTACCAACTCATCTCACCTATTCCAACTAAAAAAAAATCACCAAAGAAAATAACAGTCAAATAAACCCAACAACAAAAAATAACCTAAACCAGAGGTTTATTCTCATGCTGAATATTATGAAATAATGGCACCCATTATTGCTTTGTACTTCTCAGGGAGTTGTAGGAAGTTTTTACTTTCAAGTTTTAGAAGGATAATGTAAGGTAGATACTTGATGACTTTTAGAAGTGTAGAAAACAGGCATTGGAATTTAGTAGCTAAACTGGTCTGTATCCATTCTATCTCAATCCCAGATTTAGGGGAACTTGTTTTTCAGTGTGGTCCAAATTTATATGTCTAGGGACACAGTCAAAAAAATGACTTTCAGAAAGTTTTGGGGTTTATGAAAGTCTTCAGCCAAATTCCTTACATACTTTTCAAGTTATTCTACTGGGAGAATAACAGAAAATAAGACAGCAAAGCTCTTTAAAGGGTTGTCCTGCATACACTCATGCACCAAAATCCACTCTTATCCAAACTTCTTCCAATTACAGCATTTAAGTCTAAAATATATAATTTAGATGTGACAGCTGCTCATGCTAGGCTACTTTACCTTCCAAAGCAATCCTCCCAAGGTCCTCACCTTCAGTTGAACTTTAAAATATAAGCTCCACACATTTACTGAATTTAAAATGTCTCACTGAAATGTTTTTACACGTTGAATTCTCCCCCATTTCAGAACAGAGGACATGAACCTCATGTACTTTTAGACAGATTGTAAAAACTCTAAACAACAGCAAACTTGGAAAGGACCTGTGAGAAACCAAAGCAGCATTATTGACACTACTCAGAACTTAAACAGAAAAGGGAACCATCAGCAAGATTTTGTATATTAATCCTTTTATTACTATCTTTACTTTCTCACTGAAGAGAGACAGATATTTGTGGAAGAATTCTCATTTAGACCTTGCAGATGAGACAAAAAACTATCCAGGCAATAAAGCAGCAAGCTTACCTTCACAGGATTTGTAACTAAGTGGTATTTTCAACCTGAAATAGGCACCAATACACAAAAAACATAAAGCTTAAAGATTTCTTCAACCAGCAAATAAAAAAGAATAAAGGAAAAAAACTGAAAACCTAACCACTATTAAAATAAATCTCCATCTTTCAATGCAGATTTCCATAGTGTCCCTTGCCTGCATTGCTGTTTGGATGGACATCTGTGGCTGTATTTCCTTTCAAACAAGGAGGGCTGTTGATAGGTCACACGGCCCCCAACAGTAAGTGTCCTATTTTCTGACTACAAAATCTGCTGCTATTCACCTGTCCTAGGGCAGCCAAAAATCTACGGTTCAGTAGTCCTGGTGCCTGCTGTGTCTGCCCTACTTGTATCAAGGTATGCTGTTACCAACCTTATCTACTGTGATTCAAAAGGAATAATGTCAGCACCTTTCATTTCTGACCACAATGCCAGCAGCATCTCTGGAATCTGACTGAGATTCCCTTAACAGCTCTTGGATCATACTTGAATCCTTGCTATATCAAAGGTTTTCTTTCAGTACCAGGTCCTGATCTTTTGTTATTGAAAGAGATTATTTTTTTCTCTCTGCATTTCCAGACCCCTGAATGAAATTAAACTTCCTAGGCAAAATTATGTACCCAGTAGCCTTAAAATCAAGGGGTAATGAATACTATATGTGTGATCTAAAAATGAAAAAAAATCATGGATTTGTGTTCTCAGGTCTTGATATTTGCATGGACTATGACAAGCATTCCATCTCTCAATGAGAAAATGGCAGTCCAAATTTTTCACTACTGAGTGATCAAAAATTTTTTTTATACGAAACTTCAGAACAATTGTGAAATAACATTTCTCTTATTTCACTAGAAGATCTGTATCTGGGAATGTCTGTATCTGAGCAAGTCACCAAAGGCATCCTTGTGGTCAACAGAGACCTAAACAGGGTGTTCAGTGAAATTTAGGATGAGATTCAGTAAATTATTGTTATTCATACAAACTATGAGTTATAGGAATAATCTTCATACAGGCTGAGATGATCTCAAGAAAAACTCAAATGATCGTCACACTCTACTTGCCTTGTCTATAACAAAAGCCTCAATTAAATCTTCAAAGCAGATCATAAATACCTAATGATTTTGTCAAGCAAGTTTACCCTGGATATCTAATAGTCTTGTTGTATGCCATTAATTGCATCTCATGGAGAAAGGCATCTCCAGAAGAGACTATGTTCAACGGTGTTAGACACCTGTCCTGAGATCACAGCCCTCCAAAAGCACTGGCCTTTCTCCATGCTTATTCCATAGTCCTGAATGAACTGTGCACTTTGGGGACCTACCCATCAGTAGGGCTAAAGACAGGGGAGATGAGATCTGAACTGATGTTCTGTGACTTTAATGGAGAGAGACACCAAATTGGTTAAAAATAATGCTTTTAACAAACAGTGAATCAGCCATAGTGTGGTTCCAACTCCAAGATATGCTGGTTCCTCAATAAGTAAGTTGTGCTAATATTTTTTCATTACTGTTCCTCTTTTCTTTGTCATTCTAGTGGTCACCCTATTTTCAAATGATCATTGAACTGAGCAGCTTCTAGTGTCAACACTGTGATTCAGTGTCTGTCTCCTTCACAGAATGAGAGGGGAATGGACAGCTAGAAAATCTGGAAATACACTCTTGGCTCATCCCTTTGCAGAAAAATCTTCACACCCCTCTTTCCATGCCCAGTATATATACAAGCCTCTCTTCAGGCTTCCTAACATTGCTGCCTGCTCTGGCAGTTCTATCTGTCTGCCATTCTGCTCTGAATTTAAAACAGGAGACAACCATGACAAATCATAACAACCTCAGTCCTACCAAAGGCAAAAGAATTAGTACACAGCCAATACTGCATTTCTAAGAGCTGTTTTCACAGCTTGAGAATGAAAAAGATTATGCAATGATATCCTGTTATTTTGTATGAAGAACTAAAACAGGATTTTCAGGCTTTGTTTCAGCTTATCTCATATTTACTTCCAAAACCCATATTCTGTTATTACTGCTTTTCTAACCTGTATGATAGTGAGTACTTGTAATGTCTCTCATCTAGTAGGTGCACAATACTTCCATCTAATTATTCTATAAAATTTGCACAAGAAACTTCATAGAATCACAGAATGTTTTGGGTTGGAAGGGACCTTTAAAAATCACCCAGTTCCAAATTCCTGCCTTGGACAGGGAGACCTTCCACTAGACCAGTTTGATGAAAGCCCCATCCAGCCTGGCCTTGAACACTGCCAGGGATGTGGCAAAAGAATCTGTTATGGAAACTGAGGATTTCAAACAACATGGAAGAAATAAGGCCCCTGCTTGGCATGGTGTTGAAAGGTGCTGGATGTGGTTTCCTGATTCTCTGTTCCAAGCTGGGATCAGAGCAGGCAGCTCTGCACACCCATGGAGACAGCCAGAGAGCAAAACAGCACTGTGGCAGCTTCTCCCTGCCACGGCCTGACAGCACAGCAACAGGAGCACCAGCTAGCCTGGCACAGCAGCTATTGGGGAGCTTGGCATGCTGCTCTGGAGAGCAGACTGTGTGGGAGCATCTGTCCCTGAAAGCAGGAGAGAAGAAACGAGATTGAGGATAATGCAGACATGCTCTTGGACAGAGAAGAGAATCCTACTGATGGAAGCACAGGCATGAGCAAAGGGTCATTCTGCTCCATCCCCTGTAATCCAATCAGCTAATATCCCTTTTTAATTAGCTACAATCAAGTTAGCATAATGAGTGCCTTGTCTGTTTACAAGCTTCATCTGTCCTTTTCCATTCTTGCATCCAAATCTGCAGTGCAGTTGCGGCTGGGTTTTGATGATATTTGCTAAACAGCTTGACCGAGGGCTGTCCCAAACTTCCCATTAACCTCAGGGGCACTGAAATGCATCATTCTTAACTATTAGCAATTAATAGAGAATATTTTGCTATGCTCATTCCTGGTCAGTGTTTTGCCCTCCAAAGAAAATCCCTCTCTTTTCAGTAGGAATATTTTTGTATTGTAATAATCTGATCTAATGCATCAGGGTTAAGACAGCTTTGCACACCCCCTGTACCTGTGCAGAAGTAGAAGTATGAAGGACATTCAAGGAGCATTGAGGGGACAGGAAAGAAGAGAAGCTGTCCTTGACACCTAATGTGTCACTTATATGTTCATAAAAGGCATTAAAATATACAATACATTTACAAGACTTAAAAGACATTTGTAGCAATAGTCTGGGACAAAGTCTGCTTTGTAAGAATTTGCTATGGTTTTTCACATTAATGCAACAAAATAATTCTTTCATTTCACAGCTCATGATTCTCTGTCAGATTATTCCACAGACTGCTTTTTTTTTTACTGCTCAGTGGCTTTTAATTGGTGTACATTGTAGGAAAGGAAATATCAATTCAAGAATGACTTAGAAATGCAAAATAACTAGGTTATTATCCTATTTTACAGTAAGCCTTCTTTTAATAGCCACTCATTTCTGCTGTTCAAGCAGACTCTGAAAAGGGATTTTGTCCTTCAGCCAGAACAAAAGACATCTTGATGCTAAAAATAAAAGAAATGGGAATCACTTTCCAGAGCTGGAATCCTCCCCTGCAAGAAGCCTCTGACAGCACTGAGGCTGGCAGAGGAGCATTGTGATGGAACAAAGGCAACAACAGCCCTAAGACATCTCCCCTGCACAGCAGGAGAAAAAAATTGATAAGGGTCTGTATTTCTTAGAAAACATCCACTGATGCTGGGTCTACTCTCAGATTCACTAAAATAAGGCAAACCTTTCCATCAGCTTCACCAAGCTTAGCCAAAGTGACTGCCTGTAAGCTATCATTGTCCAGCTACAGCACTGCAAATGGGGCCAAAGTAATGTTCTGGGGGTTGAAAAGTGAAGTTAAATAAATCAACATACTGCCAGAATTTGTCCTTTAATTTTCACTTTCCCTGTTCTCTCTTTTGTTTTATTTTTCCACCTGTTTTCCTGAGGAGATCATATCTGCTGCTGAAATAAATCAGAACAACTCCTGGCTTCAACAGCACCTTTTATTGGTGCACAGTATCTCAAGGTCTGGCACATACAAAATTTAACATTCCTGTTGTAAGAAATATTTACCTACAGAGAGTCTGCACCTGCGCAAAGAAAATTAATAAATTGAGCAATTCCTCCCTGTAAAGTATATTTTCAAAGCTTTTTAAAATCCAGCTAAAAAAGCTGCTTTATGTCACTGCTCAGCCACCAAGTGCACAGCAGCTAATTAAAATATGCAGCTCCAGCTACGAAGTTTATTCTGACTCCTGGCTATAACTGGCAGGCTTAAGCCTGCCTAGATAAAGGGTGATGGGAACATTCAATGTCAGACAGCTCCCTCTCCTCTGCTTTGTGCCTTTTCCTGCACTCATCAGCAGCCAACCTGCAAAGAAGGGCTGAAAGTCTGCAGCTACTCAGTCTTTCCCTTTTCACATAGGCCACAGCCCTCCACATCCTTGGCACTTGTCCTAACACGCCAGCCTAGTTGAGATCTGAGAAAACCAGTTTGTTGCTTTTTTACACTACAACAACACAGACTTCAAGATTTAGAAAGATGAAAATGACTCTTTCTTTCTTGGGATATGTTTTTTTTTTTTATACTATCTTACACAGACCAGTTTGATTGGTGAAACAAAGGCAAACTTTTTCAGTCACATTGGTCATACTAGAGGGACATCAAGAAGAAGTCTCTCCTAGGAAAAGGAATGAATAACAATGTTACAGTTACAAAACCATCTTTTCTGTTTACAAAAAATTCTCTGCGAAAAGAATTTCAGAAAACCAAAACACCTCAGGCATGGAACCAGGGCTACACTAGTTTAATCAGGTGATGCAAGAAAGCCAGAGAGGGATTCTTTATAAAAGCATGTAGTGACAGGACAAGGGGCAATGGCTTCAAACAGAAAGAGAATAGGTTTAGATCAGATGTTAGGAAGAAATTATTTCCTCTGAGGGTGATGAAGCACTTGAACAGGTTGCCAAGAGCAGCGGTGGACACTCCACACCTGGAAGTGCTCTAAGCCAGGATGGCTGAAGCTTTGGCCAGCCTGGTCTAGTGGAAGGTGTCCCTGCCATGACAGGGAGGTTGGAATTGGGTGATCTTTAAAGTCCTTCCAACCCAAAACATTCTGGGATTCCATGATTGATGTTTTCAGTGAAGAGAGCCAGAAAAGAACCTGACTAAGGAGCAGGTACTTGTCTGTGTTGGCAGGCATTTCAGCATGAATGGACGAGAAAACTCCCTCTATCAAACCAATGACATGAAGCTTTAAAAGCCTGGCTTACTTCTAGCCAGGCAACTCTGGAAGCCAGTATGACCACACATGCAATGCACCCACCCAGCTGCTGGGTGTAAACTCAGCAACTGGTAGACTGCTGCCCAGCTAGGGCTCACTCCCACTGTGTAACTGATGATGGGCAAAGAACATCACCAGTCTCAGAGGTATCTTGTACAGGGACACACCACTTATAACATGCCTGATCTTTAATTTCTCTGTAGTCTTCTCTGGGGTAAACGGAGTTGGAAGCAACAGAAGCACAGAAGTGTCTCTCTCTGAGGTGCTCTTCACTTCTGCCATGGCTGTGTTGCATGTGCACATTCCTGCTGGTGCCCTGAAGTGCAGGTGAAAATCGGGGTCACTGGTGTGTTCCACAAGCATCCACAGCACGACAAGAAGTGCTCAGCTGCCATTGTAGAGTTTAATGAAAGAACCTCTGTAACACAATTACACAGCAAGGACAATACATCCTTTCCTGTCTTTCAGGATTAATTGTAAAGCACAGGCAAACTGTAAGTCATGACTAATACAGCATTACTTACAAATATCTCATTGTTAATCCTGAACTCTGCAATTACAAGATGCTCATTACTATCTGGGAAGTTTCTACTTTTTCTCACACTGAGAGTAACTTACAGGCTATGGATTGCCTTATGGCTGCTTGAGGTGGGTATGTCCACTTGATTCTCAAATCAAACTTGACATTAGCATCACTTTGTGTTTTGAGTTTTTGTAAGGGATTTTTGATGGTTTGTTAATTATTTTAAATGTAGTTGTTGCAGAGATATCAGTTCAGATAAAATGTTGACAAAGTAAATCTAAAAGTATGGGGTAACCCAGACAGAAATACAAAAATACATCAAGGCACTCCAAGTCATGCTGAATGAAGGAAGATAGAAATGAGCTCAGAGAAAAGAATTATCTGCATCCACAAGAAAAACCTATCCACATTTTAGTGAGATGTCTGCCCTGGTTCTTCTCTAAGGAACTCTGAAGTTCCCTAATCCCTTTCTTGGCAACTCTTCTATATGCTGCTATGCTGTTAGCAGACAGCAGGGACACAGATTTCCATGATGCAATTTGCTTGTTTTTCCTTAGTCCTTTACTTTGTTTAACTTTGCCTATATGCTTCCCATGGAAATTTCAGCTTCGTTGACAGAATTATTAACAGTGGTGAGGGCTGATGGGGAGTCTCAAGCAGAGTAAACACAAACACATCCTGGTGTAGCACAGCATTTGTTATTTCATGTGTCATGGTAAAACTTTACGAAAAGAAAAAGAAATGTTCCACTTCTTATAAAGCCAGTCTCACGGGACACAAACTATTCCATCAAGAAGTTCTAAGGCAATATGGCAAATGAGCTTTTTGCCCCTAATGAACTGATTTTTATTACTACTCATGTCCAGAAATGTATATGACACAAGAGCATGATTTACGGTCAAAGCATTCAGCAGTCAAGAAAATACCAAAAATGGAACAGCCATGCAACTTTCCATTCCTCTTTTATTAATTCTTCATGGGTGTTGTGAAAGTCTTAAATGACTTAATCACAGACAAGTTTTCCACTGGGCCCCTACCCCATTCATTGCACATCAGACACAATGGGCACTGACCAGGTACGTATTCAAAACTCCAACCCAATGCCCCTGTTCAGTGGCAAATTTACACCATTTTTGTCATGACTTATTCAAACTCTACACAGTTTGAATTCATTGGTGACTTTTTTCTGAGTGCATCATGATTGTCCTTAAGTGCTTCAAGAGGGATCTGTTTTCATCTGACTTCAAGAATATTAATATCCCCATTTCAAATATAAGGAACTGGGTTTGAGAGAGATACTGTAAAACACCCCATCAGCTTTGAGAGCCCAGTGTATTATGCCCATGGATTGATCTTTCTGGATATTTAACATTCTTGCAGCACCTCTGTCCACAGTTTATTACACAGACACACATGGACAGAGTGTTTGTTGAAGAGGAGAACAGTTTATTGGGATCTTGGCCCAGGACAATGGAGAGGAGTTAAATCTCTCAGACAGAGTTTCTTGTTGCCCCTGGTGATGGGAATCTGTTGTGAAAATCCTTGCAATGACATCTTCATCTGGATTGGGTAAGGCTCTTCTGCTCAGTTCCTATACTCCAACTGCCCTGTGATTCCATGTGAACACCCCAGCAAACATAATGTATAACTACTTATATATCATAACCTTATATAAGACATTTCCAAAATAAATATACTAAAAGGACTGGCCCATATAATCAATTCTGCACTTGCAAGAATAATTTCTGTTTACTGTTTACAAATGCCTTATCTAAGCACAATTTGATCACTTCCAGGAATCACCTGCCTTGTCATTCCACCCAGGATCATTGAATCATAGCCAATTATAAATAAAACCCCCTTGATTTTCATACATTTAACTCACCAGTAACTTCAGGTCCATAAATCATCACCAGTTCCCACAGATTTCAGCTTGACTTGTCTTCTTCTGAACCTCAAGCCCCAAGCATTACACACCTCATGAAAGAAGACTACTTTGATCAAATTACAATTTGCCACTCTTAAATAAAGATATGATTCAAGGCTCAGTGAGAATCAGGTTTGTGCAGGTGGCCCTTCTGGTTAACCAGGTAATCTTATTCCACAAGTGAATTGTTTTACAACTTTCCCTAACACCCAGCCCTCCCAGGGGTGAGACAGAGCTTCTTCCCCTCTTCCTCTACACTGTGTTGGTAAAAAAGATGAGAGAGTCTGGGAACACTAACAGTTGTCACTCTGCTTTTGAGTATTTGCAAACAAATACCAGTGTCAAAGATCAGGAACCAAGGGGCCTCTGGTTTGGCACTTATTCAGTAGCATGGGGAACAGGCTGGATGCAAATCACTACAACACAGCAGAAGAAGCAGAGGAAGGACAAAGTTTAACAATTAGAACCTGTGGGAGAATTCATCTTTTCAGTCTCCAGGAGGGCCACAGAAATTGAGATCTCAGATCTTTGACAGATTCAGGCAATTTTTCAGAGATGAAACACCCCAACAGGAGCTAAGTACCAGAGCTGACACCTGCCTTTTAAGGCAGGAAAGCCTCTTTCTGTGATCTGCTTCTTAGAAAACTTCTCAGGGTGACATATAACAAAGTACCCTCATTCTGTGGGCTTAATCTTTTTCACATTTGCAGCTGACAAGGGCAAAGCTCCTCACAAATTCACTCAGGAGAAAAGAATATTTAGCACTTGAATAGCTACTTACCTTTCCCTCTGCATAATTGCATATAGTGAAGTCTGGATCACTACGAAGTTTTTGTTTAAGCACGCAGAACCTTGGGCTCAGCTTCCTGTTTATCCACAGCCTTCCTTGCATGACATTGAGAAGTTTCATCAGCTCAAAACTTCCAAGTTAGTTAAGATTCTCATAGTTTGAATGACTGCTTTCCTCTGGATCCCATTTCACCCGTACACCTTTGAAGATCAAGATTTTACCCCTCTGTTTCAGCTTCTCCTCTCGAAGATAAAAGCACTGTTCCCTGATCTTTTAAGGCAGGTTAAGGAAAATAAATGCACTATAACTGGTAGAATGCTTGGTAAGCCAACAAGCTACCAGGAGACTGAGGGAGTTCTGCATATTATTTTTTAACAAGCATTTTATTTTACATGTATGCATTACTGCCCAAGATGGCTGGGTAAATTGAAGAAAAAAAAGAAAAAAAGAAAAAATTAAATTAGCAGCTATCAATTCCTGGAAAAACAAGGGGGTGGTGTAGTTCATGGAATGGTACTTGCTGTCCTTCCCAGTCCGCTCTTCCCAAGCTCAAAGCAGGGATTTAGGGAATGTTTTAGTACAGCTGCCCTGTGGTGAAAAGACTTTAGTGTTGGTGGATGCTCTGCAGGCACAGGGACCCCATGGGACACGTAAAAGAGGAAAGAATATGTCACTGTAAACTCTTGTGCATTGAGATGGAGTTTTCTTGGCTGACTGGGATTTATGAGAATTCCTTAGGACATTTATGGTTGGCATTAGCCAAATATACACACAGCTGTGTGCTCCTTTCCTTGTTATTCAGTTTGCCATGGGTGAAAAGGAAATTATTTGTTTTGATGAGGCTGTCACAGGATAAAAAGGACTTTTAGTCACCAAGTAAAGACAGACCATGGCTGAAAAGTGCAGCCCTTCAGAGAGAGTCTCTGAGATGGAGGGATCCTGTGATGGAGCACAAATCTCATGAACCCAGGCCTGGTGTCTTCAGGCTGCAAGAGAGGGAGTGCAAGGTGAGCTGCCCTCTTAGACAAGGGCAATATATTTGCACAGCATCAAATAAAAATAAAAATAAAGATTAATGTGGCATTTAGCATTTTTCCACATTAAAACCTTTCTCCTACAGGTCTCAGTTTTTCATGGTAGGAGCTGTTGTGAGTTGTAGGAATGTACTGTTCCCATGGCATGGGGTCTTGCCCTCCAGCATGGAGTCAGGTACTACTTTAATTAACAGCAATGGTCACTGTGACTGCCAAAAGAGGAGAAGGCCAGCTCAGAGCACCATTTAACACAAAATTGTATTAGACCTCAGGAAATGGGACCACAAGTACATAATACTTTATGGACAGATGCTGCTAAGCAGACAGCTCCCCTGGCCAGAGGAGATTAATTTAATGCATGTATATGACACTCTCCTTTTAAAGCATCACTCATATGAGCACTGTGCTCTTGTCTATTCTTTTGACTTTGTGCCAGAGGGAGAGCACAGCCAAGTTGCCCAACTTTAAGAAAAATAGACCTTCAAACACACTATCACCAGATTTCTGCACTAACATATTTTGTAGCAGGGCTGGTAAACCCTAAACCTATGGGCCAATTTGTGTTTTAATTCATACAGCAAATTGCCTTGTGACAAACTCAGTATTAACTCATTTATCATCTCTTTTTTCTGCTCAGCTCACCAGCTACAGCTTTATTTGCCTCCTAAATGCTGAACTATAGATAGCTTGAGAGGCAGAATTTGAAATGAAAAATGAATACACCTTACACACTTAGCACCTTGAGCAGTGATCTTGTCAAGCTTTACAAACTAAGCAGAACTGGGTTAGACCTGCACTGAAAGGAGAGTTATGAAGAGGAGAGGCAAGAGAAAGCAGAAGGTGACATTCAGCTTTACTTCCACCAGGACAGCAGGGAGAAGGTTCCCTTGTGCAGCCCTGGTGGGTGTTGAAGAAAAGCCATCAGCTGGAGCATGTTAATGTTATTAACTCTGTGTTGAAGGCATTAGAGGAGAGTTTTGCCTTGATGCTTTTTATGATTACAGAGTGAGTTGTGGTTTTTTTTTAACCAGATCATTGCATCCTCCTTTTGCGGTATTTGCAACCAGCCTTGTAGCTGCTAACAAGGGAGGCAGAAGGACTCGTGTCTATGGCAAAGCCTGGTACTGTCCATCTGAAGCATCTTGGAATCACAGAGTTATTTGGCTTGGAAGGGACATTTAAATCCCCAGTTTAAAAAGTTCAAACCCCCCTGTAAAGTGCAGGGACATGTTCCAGATGACATAACAACTGGGAATCCGGACCTGGTACCATGTACAGCTGTAATGTGGAGGAAACTTGTGCAACTTGGGCCATCTGAATACGCTTCTGCTCTAGCAATAATGAAGTGGGATGACACATATGAGACTGTGCTCAATATGGCAAAGATTGCTCAGAGCGCCATCCAACCTGACCTTGAACATTTTCAGGAATGGGGCATCCGCCACCTCTCTGGGCAACCTCTTCCAGGGTTTCATCATTATAAGAAACTTCTTCCTTTTATCTAAGCTAAGTTCACCCTCCTTCAGTTTAAACCCATTACCCCTTGGCCTACTGCAGCAGGCCCTGCTAAAAAGTTTGTGCATATCTCCACAGCTGTGTGCCTGTTTTCTAATAAAATAAAGGAATAATGCAACTGCTGCAAAGCTGAGACACCAGGAACCTGCTAGGCTTAAAAAGTAAATGGGTTAGACGTAAGGGTAAAAGCAAAAAGAAAGAAAAATAGGTATAAAAATGCTGTGAAGTCTGCAAACATATACAAGACTGAAAAGAAAAACATACTATTGCTTGGACAATTATGTTTTTTAATTTATTTATCTTTTTAATATTTAGATTTTTTTATATTGGAATCAGCCTCTTTGCTGTCATTATCATTCTCACATCTTAGTCTGACTCCCTCTGCCATTTTCTCCTTCATTTCATTTCGACTTTCTTCCAACAGTTTAGAGATGGGAGAGAAAATCTTAAAGACAGAAATTCCCACATGATTCCTGATTGCTGGTGTCCAGAAAGAAGGAGAACTGAATGAGTTTCTCCAGTGGGGAAAACCTGTGATGGGAATTCACCTGCTGAAATTGTATTGCACAATTCCAAAATTCTCAAACCTGTCAGTGCCCAAGAATCAGGCAGGTTGCAGATGCCAAAGCCACAGGCAGAAGCTCAGATCACTAACTCTGACAATCAGACTCCTTTTCTTTTGTGAGAATAACTCAAAGACTTATATCTGGTAGACACTTTGTCATGACTGTTTGGATCCTCTCCACCAGCCAGCTCAGCCTCAGAGGGTGCTCTTCAATTTCTTTTGAGTTTTGTTGCTGTTAGAAATTAAACGTCACCCTCTAGGGATTTTTCACTCATTGTGTGATGAACCTTCATGGCTATTAATGGCAGGCTTTCCCATGATTTCCTGCTCTTCTTTATGATTAGTTTCCTCTGCTAATCAGCAGAAATACAACAAAATATCTTTACAAGGAAAGACCTCTGAAAGGCTAAAACCTCAAAAGTCCCCAGCTTTCACCTGAAGCTCTATGCCATCCCTGAAGTCTGTTTTCTATTTCCATAAAATTCAAGAGGTCTTTAAACCCCCTGTTGTAATTCCCAAGCTGACCTCCTTGGCATGCAAACTTTTATATAACAAGAAAATGCTACTGCACACAAAATTAAAAAGGATGGATGGTCTCAGTAATAGACATGATTCCACTTCTTATCAGCTTCCTCAGCAAATCAAGTTGTCACTGGGGTAACTCTTGAGCATTTGCCACTAGCAGGAACAGCAAAGTCCTCAGAGAGTTGATCTGGCATAATAGCTGACACAAAACACATGGGACTATTCACCACAATAAAACCTGCACACAGGTAAATTGCTTTCTCAAATGTCTTGGGATAGTCCTCAGAATAACACAAAACTCACGAGACAAAAAAATGCTGAAATACACACTTTGAATCATTGGCTCTCCCAGCTCAGAAATTTGTAATAGAGCAAAGAAGAGGATCCCTCAGTGTACCTCAGCCCAGTGAAGGCATCGATGAAAGTTTGAAAATGCTGAGCTTTTTGGTTGAAGAGTGAACCTCAGCAAAAAGAAGAACATACATTTTTGCAGGTGCAGTGAGTTGAATGGGACATAGAGGTGTGAGGGGTGCTACGGGAAGCAGCAGGAGAAGATTTCTGGGTGGCAAAGGCAGGAGGGAACCTGAAGTAGTGGAATGGGACCTCAGTGAAGAGGCAATCCCAACTGTCTGCTTGAGTAGTTTTGCCCATAACAGCAAATTCATCCATTTTACTCCACAGCTGCTGCTGAAGCAGTGCATGGTGGGGAGAACCCAGACAGTGCTATGAACTCCTTTAGAACACAATAGTGCTGTTAAAATACCACATATTTTATCTTGGCAAAACTGCTCTCCTGTGTAAGAGATGCTGACACCATCATGGGAGGCATAGAAAATGAGCCCAGAGAGAAAGAGGAAGAATGAAGAAATTACTTTGTAAGCTGTTAAATGCAGCCTTTGCAGAGTATATTCCTGGGTGAATACGTCATTTTTCAGTTTTTACCTTCCAGACATTGGAAAAGTATAAATATATAAATAAATATATTTTTTAAAAATTAATAATTTTGACTTGACAAACATGGCTTTGGACTAATACAAATTCTTCTAAGGTATGCTTTGTACCTATTATTTGACCTGGCAGATAATTACAAACGAAACCCTCTTGCCTACAGATTTGCATCTTAATGGGGAGCTTTTGAAGAGTTCTTTGACTTCTTTTATTATCTTTCAAAGCAATCTCAAAGAATCAGATACTTGTCCATTGAATACAGTGTATATACAAAATCTGATTCCTCTTTGGAAATCTCAGCCGTTTCTTTATTATCATTAATTTTTGTTAGGATTGTGGGATTTCACAGTTATAAGTCTGTAATTTTCTTCTGGACAAAAGTCAGATTTTCTTATAACTGTGGTTATCTCCTTAGTACACAAGATATACTGAAATATCAGATGTTTATATTTTTTAAAAGAAAAACAATTGATTTTAGATAGGGAGCAATTTGGTTTGGGTTTACCTATAGAATACCTAAAAGAATTACATGGAGTGACAAATTTGGCTTATGGGATATGGCTTGAGGTACAGAGAAAAGGGAGGGGAAATTTGTGCCATGTTGAGTCCAGGTTATATCCCAATTGTAGAATTGTAGAATTGTTAAGGATGGAAAAGACTCTAAGGTCATTGAGTCCAACCACTCAACACGCCCACCCTGCCCAACCCACCTTGTCCCCAGCCACCACATCCACATGTTTTTGGACACTCCAGGGGCTGCATTTACACCATTTCCCTGGACAGCCTGTTCCAATGTGTGATCACTCAGTGAACAAATTTTTCCTAGTATCAAATCTAAATATCTGGTGGGGCAACTTGAGGCCTTTTCTTCAGGTCCTATCACTTGTTGGCTGGGAGAAGAGACTGACCATCAGCTGGCTACACCCTCCTGTCAGGGAGTTATAGAGAGTGATAATGCCCCCCCACCAAGCCTCCTTTATTCACATGCATTAAAAAATAGTTTTGTGAAAGCTATATTGAAAGTTCTGTTTGGGGCCAGCCCTTTCTTTGGATATTGTTTGCATGTCCAGGTGCATCTTGGCAGAGCTGCTTTCCCAGCAGTGTCTCCTGGCTGTGTGTTGAGGAACAGGAAAACTTGACATGTCTGTTGTGAGCAGCTTTGTTCAAAACTCCCATCCATCACTGCTGATGAAACAAAATAGAACAACAACAAAAAAAACCCCAACAGATTCACAGAGCTACCAGGTGACTTATTCAAAACAATCATTCAAAATGATATGGAAAAAATCCCTGAGAAAGCCTGGTATGAGCTAAGCATGGGCTGGAACCAGGTCACTTCTGCTGCCAGTGAACAGAGGCCTTGAATGAAAGCTGTTGGTAGCACAAGGTCAGATCCTTCCTAAGAAACAGTGTGTCCTGCAAATATCAGGCATTTTGTACATCTCAGAGGAGACCTGCAAACCACTTTGCAAAGCACGGGTGAAGCCCCATCACATTCAGAAAGGCAATCAGTGGAATTCATAGGGGAAAAAGCTGTCAAGATACATCTGAGTTTCTTGGCAGTGGTCACACGTTACCATCAGTCAGTAGTTCTCTGCTATATCATGACTGGTTTCTTGAACCCTTTGGAAGCAGAAACTGTGAAGATTCATGCTCTTACCCTACCATGTTTCTCCTCCAATGAAGCCTTTCATACAAACTTTGGGAGGCACACGTGGCAGGCTCTGGTATTCACTGCACACCCATCACAACACCAAATCTGCCTTTGCAGACCAATGGGGATCCCCAGCATCTCCAGAAGAGGCCACACAGCCTTCACTGCTGCACTGCTCCCAGAATCACGGAATATTCTGAGCTGGAAGGGAGCCACAATGATCATCAGTCCAGCTCTTACAGAGATCAATCCACAACCATGGCACTATTTACACCATGCTCTAACCAACTTCTAACCTAACAGAAGCTATTCAATTTAATCTCTTAATCAATACATCAGAAATACAAAACACCAGTTAACTAACCAACATAGGAAGGGTTTACAGCAGCACTAGGTTCTGAAAATGAATATTAAACAACCAGACTCTTCCTTGAATCAGAATTTAGACCCCAGTCCCTCAAAACATGAAATATGTAGTTTGTCCCCTTGCTCACTGAAATGTCCTGTTGAATAATTAATAAATCAGGATGAATTCAACTATATTCCTGTCAGTTTTGTTTTCAAACCAATGGATAATAATTTTGACCATATATTATACACTGTAGCATCAGAGTATTACTCACAGTTATTGTTTACCCTGGTATTACAGATCACTCTTCAGTGCACAAAACACAGACTCTGCTTCTACAGCCTCCTCCTGGGACAGGACCTGGGGGCACGTGGGGGCAGCCAAAAGCACAGATGTGACCAGCCAACACAACATGCATTAAGCTGCACTAAGTCACTCCTCACATCTTCCAAGGCTGTGCCTCAAGTCTGGTTGTGTGGTTAGCCCAAGATCACAGGGAAATTTTGTCACACAAAAAAGAACAGACAGCAGGGTTTCCCTGGCTGGTGACAGCAGTCTGGTCTTGGGATCATCTTTCACATTTCAAAGGAAACCTGGACAAAGGCAACACTGGCAACTCCAGTGAATATAAAACATTACAGAGAGGTCACCAAGAGCCCCATTATTCATATTTCTCCCCTAGATGCTACCTCTTCCCTGTAAATCTTCAGTTCAGTACCCAGATGCATCCTTGACAGTCTGAATTCAAACTGGGACCAATGCAACAGATAACAGAATACAAATCTCTAAATATATTTGTTCAAACTAATTAATTCCCTTTCATGTCCTTGACATTGAGATAGAGTGGAAGAAAATGTGTCATTTGATGACACATTACTTTTCTCCATCTCCATCCGTCTTCCCCACTGCTTATTCAATAGTTACATGACTTGAATTCATCACATCAAGTGTACACTAAAATTGAATTAAAACAAATTGAGTCAGAAAGCATACGGATGCTCATATGTTTTCCATAGCTAAGGACATCCTGTTAGAGTTGCACAGCTGCAAATTTTGAAACATTTAAAAAGAAAATTGCTTTACATGGAGGAAGGAAAGAGAGGAAAGATGTCTGATTTTAAACAATTCATGTTCTACATTATGACGCTTGGTATATTTTTTAAGTTTTAGAAAGGAAAATGCTGGGTAGAAAGGAGGAAAATTCCATTAGTGTCTCCAGAAAGGGTTTTAAAAATGCTCTATAAAGCCTTTTAGCACTGAAAAGCATTCTTCTAGACACATTATGCACGGACAAATTAGACACATCCTTAGTCCACTGAGAATTTAAAATAGAATTAAAGAACATATGTTTAGAGAGGCTTTAAGAAAGGAATTTCTAATCAAATGTAGGTAACAAAAAACCCCAAAAACCAGCACAAGAATCAGATTATCAGTAGGTGCAAATTGCTGGTGAGACTCCAGCCATGAATTTCTGATCAATTTCAGTTGTCATCTTTACAGGTATTCGAGTGAGAGAGGAACAGATAACTTTGATCTGTTTATTTGATGGCATGAGAAGCTGACCAAAGGCAGAACTCAGAAGAATATATTAAGCTAAGCAGAATGCCAGGGAAATGGACCTGACAGCAAAAAACATTGGCAATCAAGTCCTCTTCCCCTTAGCTTCATAGCTCCATAACAGAGAGACACAGCAGTAGTAATCATGATGCAGGATTTGCCTCAATGGGCTTTACTCTGAGCCTTCTCTCCTTCAGGAAAAATGGGGATGCCACTTCTTTTTGCATGTTCAAGCCTTTTCCTCAGTATTGTGTCTGTGATCAAGGGTGTCATTTAATTCTATCATTTCCAAGATGCTGACATATTATAATCATCTAAGATAGCTTCTAATTCATTTAGTATTGCGTACAGATAAATAGCAGAGTATCAAAGCATTCTTCTTGCATAATTTCTGATTTGTGCTACACAGAATCACTGTCAGGAGAATGCAGGTAAAAGTCTCAGCTTTGTCAGAAACAATGGCTCTTTTGCCCTTGTTTTCAAAGGTAGCACAAGAGAAAAGGTGGAAAACTTCATTTCAGCTCTCTGCAGGAAAACTTCTGTGGAGTTATGCTGTCTTTCATTATATTTGTCAGTGTGTTTCCTTTTCACAGGCTGCAAGAGAAGGAAAAGATTGAGAAACTGAACAGGCTGGGAACCTGTGGAAGTCCCCAGTCCTTGACCCTTTTTATACTTCCAGCCATCCAAGCATCTGGTTGAATACCAGTTCACTTTCAGGAGTAAATGGGTACGCAACCAGCTGAGTCTTTTGTCCACATCTTTGTTCTTTCCAGGCAAACAGTAACAGGGAGAGATCTGTTCTTCTCACTCATCCATGGCAACAGAAAGATAAAAGTGTCCAAAACACTGCTGAAGGCAGCTTCTCCTTCCTACAACCACAAATTGGGGCACAGTGATCTGCTGTAAGGAAATGACATCATCATATGTTTGCTTTTAAAAAGAACTTTTCTTAAGGATCCAGCTGATTTATGTGATTACTCATCTGTAGGGAGTATGGCCCCTGTGAAGGGATCTGTGGAAGCCAACTGGACCAGATGTTGCGTGTCCATTCCAGTTGGCAGAGTTCCCTTGGCCCCAGAGGATCTGGCTTTGGCAGTGACAAAAGAGAGCATGCCCCACTGACACAGGTGTGACAGCAACTCTGGATGTCACAAGACCTTTGGAAATGGACTGGACCATCCACACTAAAACCTCCTCTTCTGGAAAATGCATCACAGGGCATTTAGTGAGTGTGTATCTCCAGGACAAGGATGTCTGACACCACAAGACAAGAACAAATGCAAGACTCAGCAGTCTTGTACAGCTGACACATATTAAATCATCAGCCTGACCTGCAAATACACCCAGGATTAATCCCTGATGGCATTTCTATCCAAGCTCTAACATGGCTTGGTACCAATTAATTTGGGACATATAACAAGATCACAGCAGGAGATGAAATGGCTGTATTTTCACATGCCCCAATTCTTAACTATTGAATTTTCTAATTAAAAGATGCATAAATAGTCATTCAAGAGCTTCTAAGTTCTTTTAATTAGAACATACAAAGAAAACCACACAAGAGCATCCAGAGAACTTACAGCAATGCTAACAAAATGTGGATTCATTAAACAATTGCTTGCAGCAACTCTCCCTCTATTCATATAGATTAGGATGAAAATTATTATTGTCTGTAAGTGAGAATTATGGCAGTAACTATCTTAAACTGAATAATCTGAAAGCAAGCACCTAGTTCCTGATGTGTGTGCTTTCATAAAGAAGGGTTTGCTTTCCATAATGTAGAGAAGAATCACTTGGAAGAAAGGAGGCAGAACAAGTCACCTGAAATGTCCTAGGTTATCTCACTGGCCTTGAGAAAGCCCAGAGCAGATTCCAGAATCTTAGGTCCCCTTTAGACTCCATCTCATTTTTCCTGCACGATTATCTTCGATATCTCAGGGCTTCCCATACTATGTACTTGTGTTTAGGCAACTGCACCATTTCCATCAAACAGCACTGCCTGCTTAGGCAATGCTGATAACTCCAGAATTTTAGGGAGTCGATACTGGATCCTGACCAATGATATTGATTACTGCAGACTTTCCAAAGTAAACCCAATTACATACACATTCCAATTAGTGACAAAGGAAATCAATAATATCCCTAACAAACATAGTTCATTCCAAGATAGTGTTATACCTCTCAAACTATACTTATAATCTCAATTTGAGGAACTACTTCATTTACTTGCCTGGAAATAAAACAGCTGATATGAAAAAGCTCCGTGATGTCATAAGTTGCAGGGAGACAGTGAAAGGCTGAACAGCTTCCAGCTGCCTTTTCCAACAAATTAGAAGGAATAAAATAAAACCAGCAGTTAAAAAAGATAAAGAAAAAATGAGATCATTCATTACATGCCATGTTTATAAGTGACTGTAGATAGAATCAATTATGTAATGGGAGCGAAAACAGATGGGCTTTATAAAAAAAAAGAATCCAGAAATTTCTGAGCCAAAAGTCTTAGAAAACAGAGAAAAGACCCTGGGGAAAAATCAGGATATAGTTATCCTTAATCTCTTTCTTTGCATCCATTTCAGGTAGGGATTGTGAAGAAGATCCTAAGCTTGTAAATATTTTCTGATAATGAAGACTCTTAGATTAGCAAAATGCAAGTGCAATAAATGCTGCAAGTGATCTCTGGAAACAAAGAAATACTGGTGACAGTAATGACCTAAATGCTTCCTGATTTTTCTTCTCAATTATTACTCTACACAATCTACAGCACAGGCTGCAAATCAGTAGGATTACAAAAGACATAAGACTTCCCAGTGTGAGGAAATACCATCCAAATAAAATTCCTTTCCCTTGACAGGTGTCTCATTTGTAGGCAAACTTCTTGATATTTTTGTGACCTCACAGGTGAGATTCTACACATTGTCTCATTTCACAGGTGACAGTAGAAGGATTATGGGACAGGGCTGCAGCTGGGAATGAGCCTTGACCAGTGGGCTCCTCTGAAAGGTCTTCTGCTGTCAGCCTGCTGCAGGGCTGTCCCCAGAGCAGGGAGAGCATGGCACTGTGCTCCCAAAGCAGAGGACAGAAATGGGGAAAAGAATTTGCGTCTCCTGCCCATCTCCTAGGATTAGGCTGGTCCATGACTCATTTCTATTCAAATCCCTTTATTTTCCAGGAGGACAAACAAATCCTGTCCTGACAAAAGTGGAAAGATTAGGAACTGGTTACACCATGGACACATGTTGCTGGGTATTTCATAGTCTCTGGGACACATAGGAAGCCACAGGAATTTTGAATTTCTAAATTTCCCTGAAATAAACGGTTCTTGCAATAATCCAACCTCCTCATCCAGGCATTATGAATAGTTTATATGCCTGTGCTAACACCCTGCTTGTCCAATGCAACTTCCATTTCTACCCTTTCATTACACCCTCAGATCTACATGATCCCTCTGCTAGTGCTCAACTGGTCAAACTTTTGACACACCTAATGGAAAATGAATTCCCACAAGTCAAAGTGAAAAAGCTCCTGTTCTACCCATCCTCAGAGCTGGACTCTAATCCCCACAGGAAATGGCTACAGTGTTTAAACTGCAGGAGTCAATCACCCAATTTGTGCTTTTGCAGCACCCAACACGATGGGCAGTCCCATTTCCATTCATTCCTATGTGCAGCACTGTAATAGAAATAAATAATAATAATAATATTGTAGCACTGAGCTTGCTGTTCCCTGCCACTGCTTAATAAATTCTCATTATTGTGTTAAGGAAATCCAAGTGTGTGTATGTTCTGTAATTAGTCATCTCTCTGCCATGGTGCACAGCTAGTCCTTACACTCTCCCTAGTGATACAGATGTTAGCAGGGGAGCTTACAAATGCATTTCCCTTTAAAGGAAGACTCTATATGTTTCACTTCTTTTAATTATCCTCATTTTTAAATATATTAAATAACAGTACTTTTCACATCTGGTTTTCCTATAATTTTATCTAACAGCTCCCCACACCCTCAAAAGGAAAATCTTTCACTTTAATTGCATATTAGAGCTTATTTTTGGAGAGGCAGACAGCTATTTATTAATTGAGCTATTTCCTCTCAAAGACAAAGCAGTCCAGCATTCACTGAGTTAAGTGTATGGTAGCTGCTGCCACTGTCTGTGACACATTTAGTTTCCCAGAAATCTATATTTTTCAAATTCCCCTGAGTAAGTCTAGAGCCTCTCTACCAGCATTAGCCTGATGATGGAGAAGAGGATTGTTGGTACAAAAAAAAGTCATGTTTGGTTTCTGATTTCTACTCTTGTAGCTCCTGCAGCTAAGCTTATCATCCCTGCCAGTGAGACATATGCCTGTTTATCAGTAAGAAATAAAGAGAGCCTGACAACGTTGGAAAAACTGGTGTCCTATAAAATGCCTGGCAATGCAAAGCATGATTACGTATGCAAGCAACTCCTAAAAATCCCATAGCTCTTAACAGGGGGTTCCTTACTTAGACAGATGAAGTAGGTTTTTCCCAAGATAACCAACATGTGTATTCAAAGAAAGAAATTAATTCTGCTTATTTTGACTAAAGAGAGGGGAGGGAAGAGGGAAGTGAAGAGCAGCCAGGAAAAGAGACACTAGATAAAAGGAACAAAACCCCTGGTGAGAAAATTGCCTCATTAGGTGTCACGGGCTTTATTGGTACGTGTATGATGTCTGTATCTGAAACTCCTGCCAATAAGCCTTCAGTACTCAGAGTTTTGTACATTATTCACTGATTTCCTGACAGATGACATCAACCATCTGTGTCCCCATGAGGCCACTCTGCCCAGGTGTGTTTCTTACAGCCTCTTCTAGAGAACTGGCTGAATTGGGTGTCAGTCAGAAGCTCCTGACTTGGAGGAGAAATGCCAAAAGCCCAAAGAAGCACCAGAGGCTGATGTGATGGGGCCCAGTGTGGCCAAAAATGTTCTTAACAGGAGGAGGCATTGCCCTGCACGCTGCCACAAGGTCATGAGTCATTTTCTAGGCAAAACCAGACACTGCTGCAGCCAAAAATCATCTCTGTCATTAAACCTGTGCAATCCTTCTCTAGGTTTTGCACTTGTTTTTGGGCAGGGTTGGCCATGACAGTATATCGTCCTATCGTCCTTGAGGAATTAATACCTGCTCTGATACCAAAAATGAACAGCTGGTCTTTCACAAGCAGGGATTGCCAGCAAAGAAAAGGATTTTCCAGCATGTCCCACTAAGATTGCTTTTGGCAGGAAAATGAGAATCTTTCACAATGGAGCCATTTTTAAGGGATGCCTGTACCAATTTCAACAGAAACAAAACATTCGATTAAAATGAAAAAAGGCAGAGAGAGACAGCACAAAGAGATTGGATTATAAGCCCCCTCCAGCAGCCAGGCTCTCCCTGGCCTTTCCAGCTTCTTGTGGGAATTGCTCCACTTTGCATACCTAATCACTGATAACCTAGAGAAGAGAAGGGAGAGACATGCTGTCCCTTTGCCACCATGGCCTCCGTCATTCCCCATCAACCCCCAGTGCTGTCACACCACCTCTGACATGATTCCACAATTCCCACACATTGATTAGGGTAATTTTCACCCTCCTTTTGTGGTTCTTTTTCATCTAAGAAAGTAAAGCTTCGAGGTCAGGTCCATGGTTTGAACCATACAGAGCAGGAAGGAGAATTTCAGGTCCTGTCTCCCGTCATTGTCCCATCACTTGAGAAAACTCCCTCTAAAAAACTCCTTTAGTTGTGATAAGAAGCAGGGAAATCTGGCTTCCCACAGACTTTTCCAAGTCAGAAATCACTTCTGTAATAGCTTTAATTTCTTCTAGAATTATGTTAGCAATTAGATTTCAGTCCAGTCTGACTTCAGAATCACAGTGTCCTTTCCAACATTTTGTAATTTTGCATGAACATAACCACCTGTTTTACTCTGGTAGCAACCACAATTTCTCTTTATTTAACAAATTGCATGAAATTTGAACAGTTCCTTGATTTCTTTTCTCCTCATAACAGCAAAACATCTCAAAGAACTGGAATTTTCTTTAAAAAACTTCTACTGTTGACCAGTGATGTTACAGTTTTTTGTCTGGGAAGGACTGTTTATCAAGATGCATTGGTATGAAAGGGCTCTGAGCTATGGCTCTTCCTCTTAGCTTAGATCTCTGGTGTATGGACAACACAGGGGACCTCTTCAGTCAATCTAAGGTTTCCTAGAAAAGCTGAATTTACTGGAATTATACTGAATTATACATGCAACAGTAGTCCTGTTTTGACCTCAGGAGAATGATTGGTTAACCTTGTCCTTCACAGTATTCTGGAGTGAGGAAGAGAGCAGAGAAATTAACAGCTTTAGTGGTAGTAACCAGCTCCTCAATTCCCTTTTCTCATGTTTCCAGATATAAAACTATTACCTGGCAGAGATGGGACCAAAAAAAGCCGGCTGGATGCAGAGAATCACTCTTTAAACACAGTACTTGGCTGCTGCACAGCTTTTCTTACAGGGCACTTCCTTGCCCTTTAACCACGTTGTGTGTTGTCCATTGCAACAACACTGGTCCAAGCAAACCAAAGAACAGCCCCATCACACCAATGCTCACAGACATTTCCCTAAAACCTGTCTAAATTTTCCCTTCAGTAATTCCAGCCCATTACAGATAATTATAGCACCTTATACCATCCTCTGTAATTCTTCTTCCTTCTTGCTGTTTACACCTCTCAGGAATGTGTGGGTTGCCCACAGCAAGAATTTCACTCTGGCTCATTAATATTTAAAACTTCTGGCAAAATGTTTGCAAGGTTATCTTTCTTTTAAGCCAACCTAATATATGAGTTTTTCTGTGTGGTTGGATATTGCAAGAATTCAACAATACAGACAATGACAGGAAAAGGGAAGACTACAATAAAAGGAATAGGAAGAGTTTCCAGCATTGCTAAAATGAAGCAAAGGTTTTCTGTATTTTTATCTCTGAATTAGCTGGAGTGATTGCTACCTTAAAACTTAGTTTACCCAGCATCAAATAAAAAGACATCAGTGTATTCTGGTCCATGTTATAGGTTTGCTGTGGTCAAGTTATATTTATTATGAAGAATCAAGTCTAAATTGTGATATACTGACCATTTCATAAAAAGATACAAAATATTCTGTCTGCTCTGTTCATCTTACTTCTCTGTGTGTTTCCTAATCCGGTGCAGTCATAAACTCCTGTTGTTTTAGTTATGCAGTTTTCTAGCAAGGATATTCTGGAACAAAAGAAAAGCCCCACTGAACACTCTACAGGAGACACCCAAATTCTCTGTTTCAAGCTCTCCCATCAAAAATTAAAAAGAATTCTGAAACCAGAAGCTTTTTTCCATACAGATACTGTCCCGCTTTCCATAAATCCTTGAATGTCTTATGCCACACAGGTGTTCAGCTGTAACATGAGAGTGCAATAAGACACCCACACAGAGCAGACCTGTGCCAGCAGCTACAGCTGGCAGATGCCCACGGCTCATCAGATGTTGCTTGCTGGGGCAGTAGTAAAAGCAAGGAGGAAGTTTCCACATTTGCCAAGGAAATCAAACTGAGTGAAGCAAATAAACTGGGTCAGCCAAGAAAAGAAACAAGCACATGAAGGTCAGCCATGGTCCACAGGATGCTGAAGATGTCTGTTGTCTGTTCAGCCACAGCTAAAACTCTTCTAACCTGGACACCGCTGGAATGCAGCTAGATTGCATGCCCTGCTGATCTGCTTGCCCGTCAGTGGTAAAAAAGGAGTCTTATTTTTGGGGACCACAATTCAGCAGTTCGACTTTGACTCTAATTTGCTGAATTTGCAGCAGACTTTTGTAAAAATATGGTCTTTCTTAAAATGTGGAAAAGAGGGATTATTTTTCTAATTTAAATAGACACCACGCAAGGTGTGTGGAGGAGTACCAATAAACGATAGCAAGGACTCAATTCATTTACCCACATATGGGTGTCAGCTGCCACTGGAGATGTCCAAGGGAGAACATATGATCTAGAGAGGTGCAGGACTGGATGACTGAAGAACAGGATCAGGGTCTTCCAAAGGGGGAACTGGGGGTAGCCACAATGCCCTAAAGCATCTGACATGGTCCGTTATGGCTGAAAATGATGCTGAGGGAGGAGATCACCTCATCTTTCTATAAATGTCTCTATCTGAACAAATTGCCTTGGCTTTTTTTTTAAAGACTGTGAAAAGAAGCAGGTGCATGTAGATCACAGCTTTCACAGTTTCTCTGCCTTATTTTAGGGTGAGAGAAATATTTCCCAAAGACCTGCTTCTCTTCATTGATTAGATGGGAAACTCAGATGTGGGGTAGCCTAGCTAAAATTGGAATTTCTCAACTGCAAGAATGTGATGCCATCCGAGCAGTATTTGCCAGAGATGGCTGTAAAGGTGAAGGCTCCTTTCTATGTTCCCCTTCTAGATGAAGAAAGATTAGTGGAGTCACAAGTTCAAGGCGCCGCACTTGTCAAAGTAGATGCCTGCCTTTGCAGAGATGAATCCTGCCTTTGCATTTGCTCAGATGAACATTGCCTAAGGCTTGGGCTAAGCCTGGGGCAAGAAAAAAGTACTAAGAGGAATAAAGATTTGCCAGGGAAAATGAGAAAGTGCTGCTGGAGTGTCTGAGGTCCAGCATTATAAATTAAAAGAGTGAGTGTTCACACTCTGTAGTTCTAAGTGGTACATGAGCTCACCCACACTATTTAGGGTGGGAAATCCAGAGGAAGCTTATGGGAGGGAAAAAAAGGACAGGAAAAAAAAGAGAGGAAACTCACATAAGTGGAGTTTGGCTGCTCCTGAATGTCTGTGTTCTCACCCTTCCAAGGGTTTGGGTCAAAGTTCAGAGTAAATCAGCTTTTTTAATGAATTATTTAGTACTTACAAAATAGTAAAATATCCCACAGCATTAACGTAGCAGTGATTAATGTTCTATAAAAGATTTTTTCATGTATGGATATCTCATGCAATATTTATCACGGCCTCACAAGTTGCTGGGTCATCACTTTTATGATGAACCTCCAGAGTCTCTTATCTCAGATGGGTATAAATCAGGAATACTGTGAAAAGAAGGGTCATAATCTATTCCTCCCCCGTGTGGGAGGGCTACAATGTTATTAAAATATTAAGTGTGTAATATTTCACAGTCGGGAACTTGGAAAATTAGTTTTGAGTCGTCTTCATCAAGAATTTAGTGAAGAGATGAAGAAGTGTCCATTTCACTCACGAAGAAAAGGAATGAATTTCCTTTCATTAGGACTCCTAGCCTGGAGTGTTCTTGCATTCTTTCTATGGAGATGCAGTTGGAGAAGTTTAAACTGAAACTCAGTAATTAATTGCACACACTGTCCTGATGCATTTAAGGATTTACTAGAGAGGAGAATCATAACACCCCTACTTCAATATGACTCCAAGGCAGAAGAAATCAATGTAAAGATACATATGTGAGGCTCACATCAGCCTTTCTAGTTGAGGGATTCCATGGAAAACTTGCAATTGTTTGCAAATGCCTCACTTTCCCTGCCTGTTGTATGAGAAAATACAGGAAAAACAAAAACAAAAACAAAAACAGAAAAAAAACCAAAAAACAAACCAAACAAACAAACAAACAAAAGTGGTATAGTTCATTGCATAACTTCTCAAGGTTTTCTGTCACCTGGATATAATGTGATTTTTTCTCCTTGTAAATATAACTTTCTAAGATACTTAATATTCAAATTTTCTCTATTTTTCAACTAAAGGGATTCCTGTATCTCAGAAGAGTGGTCCTGAAACTATTGGCCTTGATGCAGTTCAGGGAGCCAGATAAGAACCTTTACAATTAGATCATTTCTCAGTGCAGTGTTAATTCAGCCCAATTCAGAGAATGATGCAGATTTACCCACTCACCATTCCAAAAAGTAGGCTGGGAGCGTGTGTCAAAAATTTGCCCTGGCCTCCTAGTTATATATAAGATGAACTGTGTTATAAAAGGATTTCCTGTGACTTCTTCCCTTTTAAATCAATTTTATGAACAGTTTGCCTGCCAAACTCATATCAGCAGCAGGAGAAGAAGATATTCAGAGCTAGAGGGAGTCACTTGGTCATGGCTGTTACCAGTTCTCAGGTTAAAGGGAATAGTGATGCTCCTTCCTTCCACCCTTGCTGAAGCATCCTGGCTCTCTTCCTCGATTTCTCCAGAATGACTGTCAAAGGAGGGGACAGAGGACAAGGCTGTCATTTCATGGAGCTGCTGCCTGGACAGTCAGGCCCTGCCTTGCAGCTCTTCCCCCATCTGTTCCTGGCTGAGCCTGCAGGGTGTGACAGCTCAGGTGCCACCCGTGGCTGCCAGCTCCAGACTGAGAGTCCTCAATGGAAACATCTCCAGCAGAGGTGTCTGCCTGGGAGCAATGTGCAGAAACCCAGCACAGCTGAGGGGGCTGGACGGGGTTCAGCTCACCCACTCTGGTGTCTGCCAGCCCCACAGAGATGCTCCTGGGTACTTCATGTACCTCTAGGGGTTCGTGTGTAGACAAATTCAGATCTGGGTCTCTCTGTTCAGTATGAGAGTGTAGAACCAAGAGCACACTCTAGATATCCAAATGTCTACTTTTGAAAATGAATCATCGCCCTGGGGCTCAGTTTACATGCCTAAATATAGGCTGTTAGTGCCATCTAGATGCTCTGAAGTGTCTGAGGAGCTTTGAGCATGCCACATCCTTCTGAACAGACAGCTGGAGGCTGAGCTAGATACCCCAAGGTACCTCTGGTGGCTCAGAGAGATGAATGGTGCCCCCAGAATATTTGGTCAGTAGAGTCAACATCAAAGCCAGTTGCAGAGCTATGCCTAAGTTTATCCCTAAGTTTTTTCAACTAAACTGTGAATTTAGTTACATGTATTCACATACAAAGAAGGCAGATGAGCCTCACTTCATTTATTCTCCACAGGAGAAGTTGAAAGCACTAGTCTGTGTACAACAGGTTGGTAAATATGAACTATTTCTATTGGGTATAAAAAAGAAAAATACCTTCATTAGAAATTAAAAAGGTTTCTGAAAAATGTTAAACTAATAACTTCCCTTTTCCCTCATCATGTCTCTTCACTTTGTCTCGCCCCTTCTTTTTCAATGATGAAAAGGAACCAAAAAGAACAGGAAAGAGATGCTGGGATTACAGGAGAAAGCACAGAGCTGCTGATAAAATGAGGGGGGTTTAAACTGTGGGAATCAAATGCTTCTCTAAACCCTTCAGATCAATCACAACAACAAAAATTTCCTCCCAGAGCCCACTGAATTCACAGCAGTGACTTCAACTGTCTGCTTGCTTTGTAAAAATAATTTTTTCAATAAACTTTCAGCGGCTTTAAGGCTCAGCTAAAACAACATTCAGACAAACTGATCTCTACCAACCACCTAAATGTGATTTCCAGTGTCAAAGGCAGCTCTACGTTTTGCTACAGAAATACTTTTGGTTACAACTCTTATTTATGGACATTGCAGCCAACCAGACAGGGACTGTCCATTAAATTGGCAGTTCCCAAATAATGAGTTTCACAGTCATGGTAGCACAGATGCCATTTGTAGGGTGTCAGCCACTGGTCCACAAAGCACTCATGACTTTATAGTCAATGAGCTGTATCAGGCTACTTTCTCCAGCTTAGTACCAAGACTTCTCTACCTCCCTTTGTTATCTTCAAGGAAAAAACGTGTCCTTGAATATATCACAAATACATCAGTAGGTGAAGCTCTTTTAAAGTACTTAATAATAACAGCAAGGAAAATTATTTAAAGCCATTGTTGAAGCTTTCCACCAACTGGCAAGTACCAAAACAGTATCAAGCCACTGTGCATATATCCAAAGGCAGGATGTTTGTCACTAGACGGACATGAAAAGAAGGACACTCACACAGTCAGTGTCAGCGCAAAAGAAAAAAAAAGTTTATTTGGGGATTTTGATTTATATAGTTTTTGGAGTTTGATCAGAGATTGGACAATGAGGTTGACACCTCTCTGATCCCACTGGTCAACCTAGAAGTCCATCAAATGTCCTTCCTCCAGAGAAGCATGTAAATCTCAAGGACAGATTCCAAAACAAGAAGGACAGTTGCAGTAACATTGCTTGAAAATCTTTGAGAAACTCCAGTACAGAAATGCAAACATCAGAAGGCTGAAAAAGATCAGGGTGACAGGATGTTCACATATTTGTTGCAAACTTCATTTTCTTCTAGTTTGCCACAGGAAAGCTTCCACACTCCAATGTTTCTGTGCTGCAAATTCCCATTGCATTGCTGATTGCATGCCTGCTCTCTGATCTGAGGGAACATGGATGTGAGGGAGGTTAAGGACTTCCTACCACATCCTGTGGTTTCTCAGTGATCGCTGATAACAGAACCTGGAGTCTCAAAATTGGTCTCTGTTTCTAGCCTCTCTGCAAAGGCATCAGATCAGATGACACTAGGCACTTAATTAGTCACTTAAAAGGGGAAGGTACCTCAATATACACTGGAACATACAAGGGGCAATATGTATAAGTAATAGAGACAATGTAAAATGAACCTGGGAGTGCCAGCAAAAGGCAAAGCAAATGCTGATGCTACATCCTATTAGCAATAAGCACAAGCCAAGAAAGAAATATATAAATGAAGTTGTTGGCTATTTGTTACTTCAGAAAATGCTACATTCCCTCATGAAGGTTTCTCCTCAGAGTCATTAGTTTTCCCTTTGCAAGAAAATGAATGATGAGACAGACTGAAAAACATTGTGTTCCATTCAAGAACAAGTGGTTAGAATTTCTGATTAGGCCTGGTGAAGGGGAGAAATGAACATCCCTTTGCTGACAGGAGGGCTACTGCTAAGTTGGGTGGAGAATACAGCTCATAGCTTCTTCTTGGGGTCTAGCAAGGCCTTGGTCCGGAGAGAAAAACAAAACTGGGACCATAATAATCAAAATTATTTAATTCAGGACCAGACAAGAAATGAAGCAGTGCATTTGCAGAAGCATTTTTTACCTAATTCATGCTGAAGTTTTCAGAATCTGTGTCCACATGCTTTCCCAAGCTCCACGGTCTTGATCTGACAAGTAAGAATTGCATTGTTGATCTGACTGCACTTAGTATTGACTTCTAAAAGTTTAGTTCTTCTGATGTGTTTTGAAAAACTGGTATTTAGTCAGGCTTAAATTGCATTTGGTATCCACTTCTTTCAGGTTTCTTCTTTTTTTTAGTTAACTCACAGGCTATTAGTATTTACTGCTCATTTTTAGGAACTATATTACTAATGACACTCCCTGGTTGTAACATAAAGGGCTTCTATAACAAACAATGGAACTGCCTTTGACACTGGAAATCACATCCATGATTTCTGATTTGTCTCAAACATGCAAAGAGTTTGGGACTCAGATCTCATCTTCCTCCATCTGATTTCCCAGTATCACATAGCATGGCCAATAAATCTCTTTGAAACATTTTGGTAAAAAAAGGGGGAAAAAAAAAACCCAAACCAAAAAAACCCAAGATAAAAATCACTACTCAGAAATTACTTTCATATTGTGAAAAAAACCCAAAGTTTCTCAAATAAAGGCACTATTACACTAAGGCAATTAATCTGAAGGAAAACACTGTGTCTGGATCTCTGCATAATGAATAATGGATTTGTTGTTGTCTTGAGTTTTTATAACCAAAAAAAAATTTATTCCATTCCATCTGTTGAAACCTGTTTGGGAGGTGTTTTTTCTTTATCTGTTGTAACTCCAGGAGAGATGGGGTGATTGCCTTTCTGATAACAAGCCATCTGTTGAGATGGGGTGGGGTATTGTTCCTTATCTCTGTTCGCCCTTCCACTGCCTCCAAGAAGATATCTTCTGTTAATAGGGCCATTAAAGCTCACCAATAACATGATACAATTCATCATCCTATTGTGAGATGCTCCACCTAGGGAGAAGAAGCCAAACCATTTCCACCTAGACAAAAAGGAGCCACAAGTGTCACCAGGCATGCCGGTGTTCCCACGGGACTCCCAAAGGAAGACTGGACCCATCTCTGGACCCTTGGCTCCACAGGATCATCTCTACTTCCAACAGGACCACATCTGCCACTGCAGGAGGGCTTACTTTTGCACTGTTTCCAACACCCTCATCCAACAGGGTGTCAGGTTGTATTTCTGACTCTGTCAGGGTTTTCTAGGATTTCTTGTTTGTTTGTTTGCTTATTCTTTTGTACTACAACATTTGTATTTTTAATATCCCTTGTAAAGAACTGCTATACCTATTGCCAAAATAGGAATAGATATTTTCCTGACAGTCTTTTAATTGCAAATTTATAATAATTTGGAAAGGGGGAGGAAGGGGGGCTTACATTCCAAGGGAGACTCCAGTCTTCCTTGGCAGATACCTGTCTATCCAAACCAAGACAGTTCTTTATTCAAAAATCCTCTGTCCTGCAATGACTTTAATTCTCAGTAAGAGAGCTGAGTTTATATTATACTGAATTTAAAAGCTATAAAATCAGATGTTCCCTGATGTACTTCTGTATGTTATCCCAAATCAGGTTATAGTTGGCTGTGAATATAGCAATGTGACAAAACCTGCACTATATTATGCCATATTAATCCTTCTGTGAGAAAATAAATATTGTACTGCTTTTAAAGTGAATCTTATTCATGGAAATAAAAACAACCAGTAAAACATCCTCAGCCATGCACACAACCTAAGAACTCCTTGAATTTACTAATGAAAAAGAGTAGAATATCATGATACAACTAGTGCTTCAATTTCATCAGATCTTTTATTAAACTATAGAGAGTAGGCTCAAAAGAACCTCTGAAAGTCTGCTACCTCAGAAGTAATATTTGTCTCTGGTCTCAGTGTACATGTACATGCCTCAGGATATTTGTGCTAGCCAGGAGGAGAAGAGAACAGGGGTTGGCAGGAATTCCTTGAGACAGCACAGCACAAGAAGTCCACAGCTGATTGTCTCCTACTCACTGTTTTCTGCCACTTACATCTGCTCATGAGAACTACCTGCTTCTTCCAAAGAGACTGGCATGCAGCTGCTAGGAAGTTTTCTGCCAAAATCTCATTTTTATGTCAAACTGGATTTCAATCTACCAGGAAGTCTTTCTTCCCATTTGTTCCCAATTTCTGCCACTTTGGGACTGAAAAGTTTTCAGGTTTGGAGAAAAAAGTTTCTTTTGGTTGGTAGAAGTCACCATCCTGCTTGTCTCTATACGATAGACTCTGAGCCAGTCAGGAGATTCTGGTGACAGTCTCATCTTGTCTGCACCACAATTACTTTCCTGAGTCCCCACGTCCTGACTGGGGCCCAAAGAGGTAAAAGACAAGTTATACCCAACAAATCAATGAAAGACTCAATGACAGAACCAGATTTTTTGATTCCAGTTCTTTTCCAGGTCACTTTTGTCCTAATAATCTTCCAGATTCCCTAATAAGCATAGCAGTGCTTATGTGTGGACATTTGAAGATTCTGCTGTCTAAACTGACATTATAGTATAATCCCATGGTTGAAACACTAATACTCTTAATTAGCTTCTAAAAAGTAACTCTTATCTGTAGCAAGCCCATTGCACAATTTAAGGTCAGGCTCTCTCTAACAAGACCACCATTCACAGTTGCACAGACTGAAAACTTGCTTTTGATATTGTATTTTCTCAAAGTTCATAACCCTAATCATTCTAATAAATATGATTTGTGCCCAGATCATCAATTTTTTTTTTTGCAGGATGCTTCTTCTGCTTTTATGTTGTTCTGGTTTTATTTGTTCAAGTTACTTTGGAGCAAAGGTCCAATATAAATAAATAAGATTAAATGCAGTGTTCCTCTCTTATTAGATTTTTGGGCCTCTGGAACTCAAAAAATAAAATTACATTATTATTAAATTTATTATCTTTCTAATGGTTTATTAAGCCAAGCAAAGGAATACATTGGAACAAACTTCTCTTGATGTTTAGACATGTCTGCAACAAAGACAAAGCGAGCATCCAGCAATATAACCTAAAGACTCTGAAAATCACCTCAATGGAACTGCTTACCTCCATAATCTAGGACAGCTGTCAGAGAAAGGTTCTGCTTAACTTCAATTCTCATTTTCTCTTCACCTCCCTGCTTTGACTACTGATCATGTTTGACTTGTGATATTCCCTGGGACAGAGGCTGTGTTTTATATTTTACACTCTTTTCACACCGACCAGTGGATAAGGTTTTTATCCTTGGGAAAGGTCACTGGGCACTACTGCAATGAATCCAAGCAGCACTGCCAATCATCCTAAAGTCATTTTTGTCTCTGCCATAGGCTGGTCTTCCTGTCTCTAATTTGAAAATAGGAACAGAGGGTAATGTAATAAAACTGCCTCTATGAAACATCTTATGTGCCTTGCAAGGACTGATGGAAGTTGATTCCATATTTCCTTTTTTTTTTTTTTCATGTTGGCCTTCTTCCCATATTGGGGCTGGTAAGTCATCTTTGTGGTACACCAGAATTCGCCCACGTGACTACCCTTTCCCAGAAGGGTTTTCTCAGGTTTCTGTCTCAGCTGATTTGGAAAAGAACTCAACAGGTGAGTGTCAGGGATTAAAATCCTTTTGGAAAGCTACCCAGAATGGATTTCATAGAATCACAGAATGGGCTGGGTTGGAAAGGACTTTAAGGACCATCTAGTTCCAAGCCCCTGCCTTCCACTAAACCAGGTTGCTCAAATGCCCATCCAACCTGGCCTTAAACACTTCCAGGGATGGGGCACTTGAGTTGCTGCAGCTGCAAATAAATGTTTGTGTGGTTACAGCATTTGCACCCAACTCACCTGCACTAAAATGGAGACTTCAGCACAGTGATTTCCCCTTAGAGCCCAAGAAAGGTCACTGCAGAAAAACACAGAACTATTTTATGCTGCCACAACCTTGCCCAGGGCTCTTAAACAGTCCAGAAAAACAGTAGTCTTTCATTCTCCTATTGGAAGCAGAGTCTGACTGCTCCAATGCCCTGGTCTGCAAGTCCGGGAATGCAATAACGGATTTTATGGTGTGCTCTGCACAGATGGGGATTATAAAGAGTTACAGGGAGCCAAGTATACAGCTCCCTCCACTGTAAATGCACCTTCTTAGTTTATCCTTTCAGGCATATCTCAGCCTTGTAGAGGTTTCTGTGCAAGAAAAATGGGAGGCAAGTCCTGCTTTTGCATAAGAGCATCAACTTTAGAAGCTATAGATAAGAACACACAGGTGAGACTAAGAAATATCTGTATTAACATTTTCAAGAGAATGAAATGCAGCAAACAAAGGTCTAATGTTTATAGCTAAATGCTCTTCCCTACACTTAAGGCAAAATTCCATTGAAAGAAAGCTGTGGAGAAATTAATTTTATGTATAGTTAAGCTTTCACTCCTATTTCTTTTCTCCAATGTCTTCACACAAAAATAGAAATTGAATCCAAATGGTCCTTATTTGAAATGAAAGTGTCTCAGTTTTGAGATTCTGGAAAGGCCTTACTACCAAATTTTGTACACACATCCTGAGAAAAATTTGTAAAAAAATTCCATAGATTTTTTTTTCATTTAACTGTAGTCATTAAATGAAAACATAACAGTAAATTAAAGTACAGCCCTCTTTAAAGCACATGAGTTTAGATATATGCCTAAATATAAAATCACATTGCAATCTGGAGCTCAAAATATTACTTATCACATTTCCTAGGGCAGGACCAAACAGCCACCAAGAATGGTGGCCCTGGTGTCATGTAATTTGCAATTGCATATTTTCATTATTTTCATATTCCTTTTCCTGAATCTAGAAAGTAAAAATTGAAGTAAACACACCAAGTCTTAGTAAAGAAAATAAAATCATGTTGCAGGGGGTAACTCTAGCACATAAAATTATTACAGACCTTTTCCATAGCTCCCTAAATTAGTCTGAATCTCTGCTGCTTTAGCAAGATGCTGCAATTTAGAAATTTATTCAATAATTGCACATGCACAAACCTTCATTTGCCTCCCCTGTGCTCATGTATTATGATGAAGCCTTTAATTATAAGTGAACATATATTATTATTTTTACAGGTTTCATAACTCAATGCACAGAGAGAATGAGGCATGCTGGGCAAACCTCTGAATACATTTCCTCCTAGCTGCACCCTGTATCTGCACTGAGTACAACCTTGCTGCATGCTTCAAACCCCTGCTGGGAAATAAGGCCATTGGTTTCCTCACTCCCAACGTGACAAACCCCACAGACACACACAAATTCCTTTTCATAAATCTGCTGTGACATCAGAGCAGGCCAGGATTTATTTTATTGAGGGAGGAACCGAGACCGGGAGAACTGGATCAAAAGAACAATTTAATTTTTGACATCTCAGAATAAGGACACCATATTTCATTTTTCTATTCTCAAGGTTTTTATCAGTCCACAGCACAGCTCTCTCTGGCTTTGGCTGCAGCTAGAAGTGACGAGTACTTCTGACTTGCACAGTTCATTGCACTGTCCCATTTCCTCCCACATGAGGATTTTGCACCAGGACTGAGAGGGCTGTGTGAGCTCCATGTTCCCACTGCCAGCTCCTGTGCACTGCTGGCTGATGCTGCTCCTGCTGATGCAATCACCCCAAAATACAGCGTGTGACTTCCTCTTCAGGCAGTCAGGACTCAGCTGCAGCATCACTTCCAGCTGCCACTTCAGTCACAGGTGAGTCTCTCCTAAGTCTTGCAGGGAGGGGGAGTGGGATTAGGCAGGACAGGTTCTCAACCACCTTAAAACCATTAGAAAAGGGAACTGCAAAAGAGTTAATAGTAACGTACACAAAAATATGTTAGCTGCTTGTGGGTTTAGAGCATCAGGTAACCCACTGAATTTACAGACTCTGAGAATCATGGAATCATTAGGGTTGGAAAAGACCAGTAACATCAAGTCCAACCATTAGTCTGCACTGCCAAATCCCCCATCAAACCATGTTCCTATAGTGCCACATCTACATGTCTTTGGAACCCTTCCAGGCACGGTGATTTCACTCCTTTCCCTGGGTGGCCTGTTCCCATGCTTGACCACCTTTTCAGTGAAAAGTTGAGATAAACTTGTGTGTGGTTGTTTGCAGGTTGCTGTATGTTCATAACGTGCTAAGCAAAGGCAACATTCAGAGAACTATGGCTCAAAGCAGGGTGGTTTTGTCAGTGCCTTCCCAGCTCAGCATGACACTGTTCTGCTCACCCTGAGGCAAACAGGGGCTGAGTAACAGCAGCACTGCACCAGACGTGAGCTGAGCAGCTGCTGAGATGGGAACACGAGCAAAAGCTGCTGCACAGCCAGCTTGAGCTGAGCAAACAACTCCCACCTTCCTGCAGTGGGTCAAGGCTTCCCCTGTGGGCTCTCAGAGAGCTCTTTCCATCAGCACATCTGAAACATTCATGAAACAAAAGCTCAGTCTCCCACCAACACTGGGGCAGCCAAGACACACTCAGGGCAAGCTGGCAGAGCTCTGGCAGAGCTGAACACTGAGAGCTGCTCTTTCAGGCTGAAGTCAAGAGCACTGGACTGTGATGTCCAGCTCCAGTGCTTGGCTGGCAGTAATTTTACTATTTTTTTCTTTTTGTTAATGAGCCTGAGGACCTTTCGGTTTGCATTAAGGGCTACTCTGTATGAGTACTTAAACATCAACGCTCAGTTGAACAGAATATCTTAGTAATGAACCTGTGCTAAATTTGTGCAGTGCCCAATCTTCAAAGAATGTCCATCCCTCATGATTTAAGTCATTCTCATGTGCATCCCTTTGCGCCACAACTCTCTGGTTAATGTCTCAATGCCTCTCCACTTGTGCATCCATTTTTCACATGGGGAGGCAGATGGCATGCTCTAGCAAAGGATGGGAGAATATTCACGGAAAGAACATTCCCTAGATATTAAGAGATAAATAATGCAGTGGAAGGAGACTCGTTAAAAATAAAGTTGTTGGGGTTTATTTGATGTCAATGTACCTCCAATGTACTCTAGTTGATATCAGCAAGAACCTTCTTATCATCTATATTTTTATTTAGACTAGGACATTTTCACAGGGAGTAAAGAGTGTAGGGTACCCAAACAGAAAGGGGGAAAAGGTGGCTGTGCAGCATCCCACATTTAATCCTGCATTTTGCAAACTGAGGTTTTTATCTCCATCTCAGAGCTAACAGCTAGATCTAAGAGTCAATTATTGGGAAGAGGTGGGAAGAAAAGTCTAATCTGCTGATTTATTAAAATATGATAATGCTTTATAGTGTAAATCTTGAACAGGATGTGTGTGGGGGCAGTTGTTTGCACCTGCTCAATGCCCTGTTCGTGACTGAACGGAGCAGGAAGGTAGGCAGTGCAGGGGGAGGGTGGATATTACTTTCACCCAACTGACATGCAGAATGCTTACACTCACAAAAAATACAATGTTTGTGTTCAATTGGTCACTTTCAGTACATTTATATTGTCAGACAGCTCAGTTTCACACTCCATGCCCTGGTGGCCACTACCTGGTGACCCTTTAGTTTGGCTCAACTTTGATTTCTGAGGAGCTGTGAGGGATTTGCTTCTCCAGGGCAGATCTCCCTCATCCTGTCTGTGGGCTCTTTCTTCTCTCAGAAAGCAATATTTAATACAATTCTCTCAGCTGCACTAAACTGAGGGTGCCAAAATAAGACACTAGATGCTGTAAATTAGATTGACACAGATAATTAATATGACAGTGTATATGGGCAAAAACTCAGACAGAAATGCAACCATTCCACCCTACACATCTCTGTCAGGTTCTCTCAAACCACATGGACTTAAAACAGCATCAGTGAACTGCCTCACACTGGGAAAGTTTCCCTCCTACCAAAACCAAGCAGAGTCAGGTGTTTCAGTCATTTTCTGTGAATTGCTTTTTTCAGCCAAAGCTCAGATTTCAGAGTGTTTGACCACAGCTTGGAACCCAGTAACAATGTGATGTATCAGCTGGAAACTTATCTTCAGCTGTGGTTTGGTTATCTTTGCAACATCTCAGCTGGGGACTGGTGGGATTCTCCATGACCTGCTTTTAAGGTCTTAAGTGGAAATTTGAGACACAGCCTTTTGCTTTGGGAACACTGACACAAGGAAAAATAAAACTGATATGGTAGCATTTTATGTTTCCCTCAAATGTGCTTCCTCAAGTTATCCAAAGAAATTTAAATTCAAGAACATCAGTTTCAGCTAAAACTCATTTGCAAATCAGTATCTGAAATGCCCAGTAATGAGTCAATAATATTTTTTGGTTTGGTCCAAGAACTTGATCCTTCTTGTTTTGATGCTTTCCATTTAAAATGTTCTTGAGCACATTCAAAAATTAAAACAAAAACAACAACAACACAACCAAAAAAAACTCAAACCACAACAAAAAAAAAAACCCAAACCCAAGAATATTATTTTAACTCTAAGTTCCAGTTATAGATAAATACATAAAAACACTGAAATTTCTCGTAGTGAACAAGTTTTGGGTTGTTTTTTGTCTCAGCTCAGCTACTGATATCACTTGGTATAAGACAAATGAGCATAATACAGGGGTTTTTGCTCAGGTAAATGAACTTCATTAATTGACCAAGAATAGTTAATGAGCCCAGAAAAAGAATTAGCAATTGGCAGAGAAGTAGGTAATGGGGAATTCAAGAAACTTGGAATATAAAATTTGTTATTTTTGAATTATTTTATTTTTCTCATAACACTACTGCTGACACTCAGTTGTGTTTGAGGATGCATTTAACCCCTCTCCCAACAAGTGTCACCTAGAAAAGACTCAGCTGCCAGTCTCTGATTAGAAGCTTTCAAGCAGTGAGTGGGAAGTGGGACAGATGTTGCAGTGTCTGTTTTATTCCTGCACAAACCACTTCTCTGCAACCAACTTGCAGAAAGCTGCTGTTTTCCTACAGCTGAGAAAGGTTCAAACCAGATTTTATTTCTAGAATGACCTTCAATATGAAATGCTCCATGAAACGTACCTTCTGCTGCATGAAAATTGCTCATTTCAGAAATATCTCCACTAGGTCTATCAGATGTACAAAATTTAACAGAGTGTTCAGGGTTGTGCTGCAAGTGTCCAAATATATATCCAAAATGGAAAAATGTCTCTATAACTTGAAAGTGCAATTAAAGAGTCTGATCCTGTAGCACAGGCAGTTTCTTACCCATGCCAAAGAGATGACTTGAGCACCTTCCATTACATTTTATAATTTCTGATGGCAATGAAAATGTAAGAGGATGAACCTTGTTCTGAGATTAATTTGCACTGTGCTGCTTTTGTCACAGCTTCTTGAAAAGCCAGAGCAGCCTAACAGTTCAGACACTGGTGAAGAACTGCCACACGTTTTGCTGTCTCCTCACTTTTGGAAATCTTGTGATATTTTTCCATGTGGAGCCTGGCTCCTCAAAGCCTCAGAGGTTCCTTTTGAGCCCTTATGATGGTTCTGACACAATTTACTGTGATGGGATCCCATTTCAAGTGCCAGGAATTTTCTTGGAGGCCTTTGGACGCAGATCCTGAAAATCATCCTCAGGAGAGTCAGTGGGCCTACTGAAATAACAATCTTGTTTATGATAATTGAATCTATTTGAAAATTTGCATAGTATTTGAGAAAGGCTGAAAAGTAGACAACCTGTGTTCTCCTGTCATGGACCCCAAAATTTTTGGGGCTGGAGACGAAAAGTCAGAGTATTGAAATGTCCTTTTCAACTCCAGGCTTTTTGATGACTACCCTCAGCTTTAAGTGGTTGAAGTGGACACATTATAGTGAAAACTCATGTGATTCATTCAGGAAAACATAAAAAGTAGGAAAAAGGAAGTTTCTGTTTCCACAGATATTCTCTTGAGGGCACCACAACCAAAAATGCTGTATTGGTCTGTTTAAACCCATTCTGGGAGAAACAATATTTTATCTTAAACACATGAGTTTTTAAGCCTTGAGGGAACTTGAAGGTCATGCGGGTTCCTCCTCACATACCTTGCTTAAAACACCACCTTCTATCTGACATTGTGCATGTAATTGTGGAAGAAACATATTTCAAACTGACTTTAAAACCAGTGGACAATCTAGCAGTATCACATCCACTAAGGCTTTTTTCAGTACAAGATGTCTTTGTGTCTTTTTTTCATAGCAGTTGCCTCAGTTTCTAACCACTGTCTCACTTTTTCTTTTTCTGCCACAGCAATCAACTCCCAGCAATGTAGTTTTCCACAAACTACTTTAAATAAACTTAGGGGCTTAAGAAAAATCTTTCCCTGGGAAAATGAAATATTTCCATCTTCCGAGGTGCGTTTCTCAAAAAGATATTCTGAAAACCTCAAATATGCCTTGTAATACTTTACCAAAACCTCTCTTATTTTTTCAACAAGCTCTTTGAATGCTAGATACGGTACAGTGGCCACCAAATTAAGCTGCCTTCTGAATATTCTCATAGTCCTACAGTCAGGATCCTATTCTCCCTATTATCTATTGATTGGCTCAGAATTCCCACCAAATGACTCTGAAAGCAATTCACTGGTGGAAGTATTTCACTGCATTCTGCACATGTAATTACCACCATTGTATGACTGGGAGGGAGTTGTTTAATGAATTCAACAGTATTTATCATATTATATTCACCAAATTAATATTAAATAAGACAGTACTTCTAGAATTTATTATTCTCTTTTGCTCTGAGCTTTAAGCCTTCTAACACAAAATAGAAATGGGTCTGGAAATAAACTAACAGATATTCAAGGCTGTGTTAATTGGGCTCCCTGCCTCACTGTCACAGCCAGACAAAATGCTATTTACAGCCAGATGCTAAAAATTAATTGTGTCTGTGGCTGAATGGAAACCAGGAAGGAGCTTCAAATGCCAACAGGAGAACTGAGATACAGAGGTTATCCCATTCATATGTCATACAGCAACAGCCTGGGAAATCTTGTGCATTTCCCACAATCTAATTAAAATGAGAAGAGGGAAAGGCATTTGTCAAAATACATGCTGGAATTATGCAAATAAGTGAGAGAAAACAAACCTCTGCTGTGCTTGCACTCGGGGAAAACAACCCAAAAAGCTGCTTATTTATAGCCACCTCCCCTGGCCTCAGATGGTCTGTGCAAGGACCGCTGCTGGCACAGCTCTCTTCACACTTTGCACCCAATTCACCCAAGCTTAATAACCCTAATTGCAATGGTGTCCCTCCAGCTGGAGAGGCAAATCCCACCCCTGGAAGTGTTCAAGGCCAGGGTGGACAGGGTGTTGAGCAACCTGATCTGAATTTGGGCAGGCCATTGTTGAAACACTGGTAGGGAAGGAAGTGGCTGAGCAGGTAAAGGCACTTCAAACAGCAAGGGAGTGAAATCCTGGTGTAGGGCAAGGAATAGGACAAATTTGGATAGAGAGCCTTGTCCTCCGTGGAATAACTGTAAGATGCTGTGCTGTAAATACTATTTCATTGTTGGTGACATTAGCAACTGTACTTACATAAACAGGGATACCTTAACAAACCAAAGGTCTTAATTTCTGGGAAAAAAATCATATTACCAAAAAGCTTCACTATGAAAAAGCAGATAGCATCTAGTAATCTTAGTTAACACTTGCATGGCATTTAAAGATCACATGAAAAAATGTAGCATCCCTGCTTCCGTGTTTCTCTGTGTGTTTTCTCCCAGCCCAGACCTACAATATCTTTTTACCACTGTGGCCAGCAATGTACAATTCAAAAATCTGCTTAGATTCTCATACAGTTCTTCTGAAGCATGAGCTGAACTGAAAATATGGATAAGCACTGAACCAGGTCCCTTTGTAAGTGGTCATAGCCCCAAGCCTGCCAGTGTTCAAAAAGCATTTGGACAACACTCTCAGATATTTGGTTGAACTTTTATGTTCACCTGTGTGGAGTCAGGAGTTAGCTTTGATGACCTTTCTGAGTCTCTTCCCACCCAAGGTGTTCCACAGTGGAAGGTGTCCCTGTCTATGGCAGGAGGGCTGGAACCAGGTGATCTTTAAGGTCACTTCCAACACAAACTATTCTGCGATTCTATTAAACCCTCCCAGGCTGTTAAAATAGTTGCCCAGGGGTCTGATCTGCAGCTGGGAAATGCTCATTATCAAGCAAAGAGCATCCACTGGAGTACTCCAGGATGGAGAACTTTTAAGCACCTCCTTCACCCTCCTGCCCTTCACACAGCAAGAAAAATTAGCTGTGGTTTAGCAACAATGTAACACCCCTCCCCACTTCTGCCCTCCTCATCCTGCCCCAGGCTGCAGCCTGCAATAAAACAGCCACTGGCTCAGCTGAGCAGCCTGTTATAAAATTGTTGACCAGGAAAACAGAAGAAAGTCAGCTGGCTAAGTGATTGCATAAAAGAATGATTAATGACAATATCTGAGCTATTTTCGTGCAAATGAGGTTATTGGGAAGGACACATTGAAATTAACTTTCTTCACTTACTTACTCCATCTTCAGGAATTGATTATAGCTCTGGAAAGGAGATAAAAGCTGCGAAAACTTATAGATGGTCTTAAAAGAGTGGCCACAAGCCCAAGCCACATACTATGACTGGAGTACTATGACAGGGTAAAAAATCAAGGTGAAGGGTAGATATTCAAAAGGCAAAGCTAGGAAGATTGCTGGGCTGTGTCTCCTGAGGCAATGTCATAGGGGATATGCTCAGAAGCATATTTCTCCTGGTTAACAGGGCAGTCTGGGAACTGTCACTGGCAGCAGGAGCTTAACTGAGAGCAGCAGAGGGGTTCACAAGTGTGGAACTCAAGCAAGAGCTGCATCACTCAAACTGAGCCCAGAGGAGACTGTGAGGGGTGTGGGGAGCAGCAGGGCATTGCCATGCTGGGACAGATTTCATTTGTGCCTCAGGCCTGAGGGGTCGAGCAGAAAATGAAACACTTCTGTTCCACTTCACCCCAGACCCTTACAGGTCAAATACAGAGCACAGAGCTCACACAACTGCTTCCTCCTCTCCAAACAATGCCTGCACCTCACACCCCTGCAGTGCATGGGTTTGACATCTCTTGTGCCCCCAGATACCACAGAATAAGCAGAAGTGCTTTGCCAATGTGCCACCTGTCCCCAGCATTGCAAGGGAAAAGCCCTCAGCAGAAGTGAGCTGGAGACAGGAGAGAAGCATGGCACATGACAAAATGTCCAGGAGATGCCTCCAGGGTGCACCATCTCCCTCACTTCAGCAACTCCACCCAGTGACAGCTGAGTTCTGTAGTCACCTCCCCCCATCATCTGTCCAGACATGGATCCCACCCAGGGACCACTGCAGTACCATCCCCTGAAGAAGAGAATTCACCAGAGGTCAGACCCCCAAAATGCACAGAGGAGAGGAAAGCTCACATTTTTTGTGCGGGCCCTGAAAGGGAAGTGGGACAGCACCAACAGGACAGAGATCCAGGGACCCAGCAATGGTCATCAATGGGCACTGATATTATCAATGCTCAGCAGGACAGAGACTATTTGTGAATGCAGGAATGACTCAGCCAGTGCCATAGCAGAGACTGTGCAGCTGATATATTCTTTGAATAGGAGATGAAAGCTTAGAAAATAAGTCTACAGACCTAAAAACAAAGGCAGAATTCAATGCAGACTCTGACTGCAAGAGCAAAAGCATCCAGAGGAAATTTTGTCAGTTGATGGATGCAAAAAAATAATAACCCAGCCTTTTTTAAACTATGTTCACAGAGATTTAAAGGATTTGAAAGGAGAGAGTAGATAGAACACATATCTGGGATTGACCAACAGAAAAAATCAGTAAACCTGACCTACACTTCAGCTGCTTGGACAAGAGACTACAAGGGATTATTTTATTCTGAAAAGGGAATTATCTGTATCAATAGTGATTTTAAAGTCACATTGAATCAAATCTCAAAAGCATGAAACTGCATCTTCTGTGGACACAGGAGTAACTGGAAGTGTTAGATAAAAACATTACTGAGATAGAAAATTGCCCATATTGGGAGATGAGACAAGAAAATCGGAGGTCCCAGAAAAAGCACTCACACTTTCACTATCAAAAATAGCATCAGAACCTGAAATCTTCCATGAACTTCCATCTAATTCCTGCCCAAAGGTCTTTAACCCAATCCAGTCCCATCTGAAGTATGTGTTTAATCCCAGGCTGCATAAAAAAATCAAATGTCCAAAATCGTATCTTCAACAAATTCATATCTGACTGTTTGTGCTATTTGGATTCCATGGCTCTTTAAAGAAGCCACCCAAGATCAACAACACTTAAAGACATCCTCATTTCCTTTATGGACTGGATCTGAGCATGGTATATGCATTTAAGAGATTTGCTAACCTAATTCTTTAATCCCTTTGTAATTTGCTACCCACCTCAGATTGGAGACAATAATGTTTTTCTTCCCCCATTTGTCTGTCTTGTTAATTGTACCTTCTTTGGCTGTAAAGCCTTTAGTTGCAAGGACAGAAAATATGCTGGAGCAAGACTTGTATCATCTTATCTCTTTTAATAATGCATAACAAAAGATTGGTAATAACCTAATAAAAAAAAAGCAAGATCAAACAAACAAAAATATTCCCTAACAAAATTAAACAATTCTCAAATGTACACTCCCTGTTCTTCAAAATATCAAAACAAAATGGTTTTGAAAATATCATATTCAATCTTCCCAGTAACTATTTCATCTTTTGTTCTCAACAGCAAGAGAAGCATATGTATTTTGTGATTGAATAGGAAAGAGGCTCTAAGATACTAGCCATAAACTGTTTATCTTCCAAATAAAATAGAATCCTCAAATCTACTCCTTTTTCTCTGTGAACAAGCAGGAAATGTATCTCACCAGAATGTGCTAGTCCTGTAAGATGCAACAGCTCTTAAAAAAACCCATGAGAATGCCACATGAACTCTGCAACATACCTGCTGGTAATGCTGACTCATGGTGCATTGAAGCCTGTACATAGAATTTCATAGGCAATATTCAAGGTACCAAAATGAGTGCTGAATAAAACTGAAAAACTGAAAATCTGACTGGAAGTTGAATTCAGACATTCTTCTCAAAGTGTACCCAGAATAATATCCCCTAGAAGGAATTCTGTATCTTAGTCCCAGCATGCGGAATTCAATCTTCTTTTTTTGCAGCATTACATTTCTCCGGGAGATTAACCTTTGGATTAACTTTGATTCATGTTCAGAAGGTCCTGATTCTCCTTAACTCAGGAGCCATTAACTCAGGTAACCCTCTTTGGGAGAGACACTGAGCCATTTTCACAGTCCCAGTGAGGTGTGGGCCACCAGCGAGGGTCCAAGCACTCCTCCTGTGCTTGTCCATATGTGCCACCTTTTCCCTTCCCTCATGTCCATCTTCCCTCCTACAAGGAACCCTCTTTTCTTGTAATCCACACCAGCAATGCATCTCTGTTGGGTCATGATGAATGAAAAACTATCACGTCCCCAAATAAATTGGATGATTTCTTTTCTTAAATTGAAACAAAATGGGATGCTTTTTGGAAGCTCTCAGTTAAGCATTTCTAGATATAATATAGGGAATTTTGCCACCTCACTTACAATTGTAGTTTCATGCCTCCCAATGGTTTTGGGCAAAGCCTCTTTTTCAGCCTCAAGCTCTTTTCACTCAGGGTCTCTGCTTTGAAGGTATTTGTCTCTGGGATAAAGATTTTATCCCTGGAATGAGGAGTAGGCCTGATTCTTCCTCTGATATTTTCCTAGTCTGCAAATATTCCTGAAATCTACTGCCCTTTTCAGTCCAGGACCATTGGCAGGGCTAAACCCTGAGTCCTTGCACTGGTGGAGATGTGGTCTGAAGTTTCCTACCCAAGACTAATTTTGACTTAGATTTCATTGTTTCCCAATGAAAATTCACCATTTCCTGACATTCAATGTCAAACTGAGTCAGGCATCAGAGTCATCATTGTTCTACTTAATGCCTCCCACCCAGGATGTTAATTACTTAAGCTAGGGAAGAACCCATGCAAAAGACAAGAAAACTGGGGCAGAGAGACTGAGATGTGCAGAGGCTGTTGTTCTTTTCCCTGCAGGTGAGCCATCTATAATCCTTTTTCCCAGTTTCCAACTGCAGCCTGGACAAATAGCCCAAACTCACTGTACCAGCAATTCAGACACCTCATTTCAATTTCTAGGAGTAACCTACAACAGCTGGTGTCCTCAGAGGTGCTGCCTGCCAGGCTCCAAAGCCTAAAAGATCCACTTCCACTCCTACCTGCATCACATGAGCTTCAAAAGACCCAAGGAAAATAATTTTCTCTTTCTGTTCATACATTATCCTCCTTGTAAAAGCATTTTCAGAAATCTTGCAAAGGAGGGTTATACAAGAGCTAGAAATTATTATTATCATTATTATTACTAGTACTACTACAATTCCTTCAGACAGACTTCATAGCAGTGCACAATACAGCACTGAGCAGTCAAAAAGAGGTTTTGCACCAAGAAATATCTTTAAAACAAGCTTAGTGATGATTCACTTAATAGTCACATTTTGCTTTACCACTGCACGATTGCACGTAGCATAAGAATATTAATTAATTCCCAGACCAGCAGGAGGGGAGGAACTGCCAGTTCAGCTCAACCTTAGGTCTCCTCAGTTACAGTATCTCATCTCCCACAGGAGAGTTCAGAGGAAGGTATCAGAAATCTCACAGCTACCCAGAGCAGAGGAATTCAACCCAAAGGAAATTCTTGTTCTAAGCTCACATTATTTGGAAGCTAAAGCTAAAAGGAAAAGGCATTGTTCATCACCCAAGGCAGACAGGCAGCACCTTGTCAATCTGACAGCTAAAGGAGAACAGGATGCTTAATTATTTGCTGAAGGCATTAGGGCTGTGTTTGCATTGAGGAAACTCCCTACAACGTGACCACATCAGTGAAAAATCTATAATGCAGTCGTCTGCATTGGCTCGAGGCAGGGCTTAAACTGCTGCAAACCGCCCNATTTTCAGATTAAAAGACATCATCTGTATGAGCAAACTGCCTTAGGGGTGGCACAAGCAACAGCTCCCAGTACCAACCACACCAGACCAGTCCTGCTCTTGGCCAGCCAGAAACTCAGCAAAACCCAGGTCTGTGTGTGACCTTTTGATTCAGCTGATGCTCGTGTTGTGATATAGCCTAAGGTAAAAGCAAACCCCTGCTACGGGGAGAGCATTCCCTTTCCTACTGTTCCTGCTTTTCCTGCTGTGCAGCATTGCTGCAGTGAGCAACAGGCTGGGCTGTGTCACGGGGAAACCCCTCTGCTCTCGTCACAGGTTCATGACTGCCCATGACAAGCAGATGTATCTTTAGCTTCAGCTCAAAGATGTTTGTGAAGCTGTCTAAATAATTCATCTTTAAGAGCTCATGGCAGCCTTTCCAAGGGCACGCTCCATCCAGAGCTGACAGCCAGAAGTCCCCACAGTGCATCAAACTCATATGGAAAACGTGTGTGGAGACTTAGGCAGCTCGTCATGCTGCACTGCAAACACCAGGCAGAATGAATAAATTCAAATGCCTGACACAGACCGTTGTCTCATTTTGCTCCTGGTGTCTGCAGTGCTGCTGCTGAGTTGTTATTTGCACAACAAACCCAGCCCTGATCTCCTCAAAGCGCAGGGATCGATAGTGTTCTTTGGCAGGCTCTGCAGTTATGCACAGTAATGAAAGCTAAAAGGGGCTTCCCTGGAAGAGAGAAAGCTATTCTATCACCATCAGGAACCCACTGACTACATGACAATAATTTCTTCACCCAGTCTGTAAATGCATGACAACACAAGAAGGCACTAAACTGCATGTAAAGATTTCAAATGACAGAGAATATTCCACACTCTTACTAAGCCCCAGAAAACTCCCCAGCCCTTTCCATGGCATGCTACAAAGCCAGTACCAGCATATCCCAGAAAGAAAAACAGTTTATTGGATGGCAATTTTTTTTCAAAGTGAAAAAAATCAGTGAAGATGTGGAATTAATTGATGAAGACATTACTTCCAAGCTGACCAAAACCTAGATGAGGTTCACAGGAGAAAAAAATCCCACCATTAAACTTAGGGGGTTGATTTTGAAACCTTTAGCTGCAGCTCCATTTTCTTGTGTGCCTCATCCCAGGCAGTCCATTTTCATGCACACATTGCCTGCATGGCTACATGGCAGGGAAACCCCCATCTGCTCCCCTCGGATTTACACTCAGCCATGACAAATGACTTTAGCTTCAACTTTCTGCTAGGAGATGCATATAGAAAATGAGGTCAAAAAGGCTCATTTTAAATAATTCATTGTGAAAAATTCTCCCTGTCTTTTCTAAGCCTGTGCAGCCAAGAGGAACCACCAGCTCTCTGGAGCCAGAAGAGCTGATCCGTGTGTTTGCTCTGCTGTCTGTGGCTCTGCTCTAGCTGAGGGACTGCAAAGGCGGCACCACAGCAGGGATGTGGGAGTGAGGAGATCTGGATTACTCTGTTCCAAGCCCCAACCGTCTCCATGTGTCAGCCTGGGAGAGTGAGAAGCATCCATTTGGAGATCAGAAGGGACAGGGTTGGTGCTGGAAAATCTCCACAGTGAAATCCCCAATCCATGTGGCATGAGAGGCCAGGCTGATGGATCACAGTGGAGGGAGTTCAAGCAAATCCGGGGGGAATATTAGGATTATCTGCCCTGATTTTGTGGTGTAATGCAGAAATTGACACACAAGTTTTCTGGAATCCAGTCAGTCATTTTTGGTTAAGTGAAAGAGATATTTGCAGTGAAAAGGCTTGCAGGCAGGCAGCATTTGGGCACGCCTCCTTGGTTCATCTGTCCTAATAGCTAACCACTCACACTTTGCACACACTGCCTTTTCTTTCAGTCCAAACTCTGTTGACATGACTTTGCTTGTCCTTGTGTTCAAGGGCATCACTCCACACAACCATCCCAGTTTTACTGCAGCACAGCTCTTCTCCCCTGACTGGGGGAGATGACACCTGCTGTCGAAAAGCAGAAGAAAAGACTTCAATCAAAGAAAAAAGCCCAACAAAAACCTCCCAAAAATAAATAAAACACAAAACCAACCAAGCAACCAANAAAACCAAAAAACCCAAACCAAACCAACCAAACAAACAAACAAAAAACCAAACAAAAACCCAAACAAAATCCAAAAATCCTCCACTTTTAGTGCAACATGGTAAAAGACAGAGGAAATCCTCATTAAAGGATGTGCTGGGCTGGGAAATACTGGGGCCATAAAATCAAGTGTCTGTAATCTACAGGAAAGATGCTGTTCATGCTGTCATGTATTTATCTGGTTTCTTGGCTATTTCTGTAGGCTCACTCTCCCTCCAGCTGTGCTTCTCTTTCCAGAGGGACTGATTGACTCTCATTTTTCCTCAGGGTCCACACACTCTTTTACAAGCATCTTACGTGACACAACAACCTAATTTCAGTTTATTTCTCCAAGCAAATTGTATGTCTGCAGTTTGGTACTTGACAGCTCTAAACTCAGCAATTGTTTTGGTATCAGCTAGTAAGTTATTGGTGTCCATTGGGAATATACAAAGGCTTGTTCCAAAGTGCCAGCAGATGCCAGGGTCTCATTACCTTCAAAAACACTCCACATCTTTGCGTCAGTCTCTTATAATTAAGGTATTAACTGCCATTACTAATCTGCTTTTAATGCATTTTGGTACATTTATGTGCTTTCATTTCTGCCTATATCAGCTTATTTTAAGTACCAGAACAGGTAAGTCCAAAATAATGAAAAAAGGTGGTTTTCTATTAAATAGATAGATTTTATTATTTTGGGAACGACCGCTTGATCGGTTTTTGCCTAGGACAACATTTTGGAGATCCAGACCTAGAACACATTGATTATAATGCTCTGCTTAATTTTAAACCTACATATAAGTTTGAAGATGTCTGCTCATGGAACTTGTGAGAAATCCTCTGGAAAGGAATATTATGTGGAGAGGAACTGTTTAAAAGGTCAGGTAGTGGTAGCACAAGGGGGAATGGCCTCAAACTGAAAGAAAGTAGATTTAGATTACGGATATTAGGCAGGAATTCTTTCCTGTGAGGGTGGTGGGGCACAGGTTGCCCAGAGAAGCTGTGGCTGCCCCATCCCTGAAGTGTACCAAGCCAGGTTGGGTGGGGCTTGGAACAACCTGGTCTAGTGGAAGATGTCCCTGCCCATGGCAGAGAGGCTGAAACCAGACGATTTTTAAGATCTTTTCCGATTTTTAAGATCCTTTCCAACCTAAACCATTCTGTGATTCCATAATTTGATGTTCCTAAACTGTTAAAACTGAAAGAAGGCCCACGTTGAGTGTTTTACAGAGCAAGAATTCAAACACTAATAGCAACAGGCTCATAGACTTCTCCTGGGCGATACAGGGGGCTGTAGCCTTCTTTTTAATGAATTCAAAATAAACATTTCCTGTAGAAGGTTGTTTTGCAAATGACTTACAATAAATAAAAGTAGAAGCAGAAAAGTTATTCCAGCCATAAATATTAGAAGAAAAAAATGTGGACTCTTAACTTTGCCCAGCATTTCAAAACACTCCCCTCCGTGGTCTTTATGTTAATTTAGTTATCAGATAATGAGTGGGATCAGTACAATCCACAACAGGAGCTTGACAGGCAAAGGTACTACCAGTCCTGCACTGAACATGATCAGTTGTGGTGGGAATGGACATTAGAAACAGTCTCATAACTGCTCATACTTTGGGAATTGGAGCCTGGTCCTGGAGAGAAGGGAAGGCTCCCAGTGCCATTCATTTTGGTAGCAGCTCAAGAAACTTAACACCCTCTTGGAGGAATGAGACTGTGCATGAGATTGGGCTCTTGCATGAAATTGAGAGTGAAGGAAGGAGGGACGTAAAATAATCTTATGATGATGGCCACCCAATAGGCTTTATTTACTCTCCTGAAACTACGTAAATACCAGTCTGCACTCAGCTAAATATATTGGCTGCTCAAGCAGTTTTATAAGCATGAAATTTACTCAGCTGTACCCATAAGCTAATAGGCCAATTATCTATAAGAACTTGCTGTCTACACCAGGATTAAGAGCTAAATGTAGGTTTTCTTAAAAATGCATCAAGAAATTAAAAAGCCACATGGTCATTATTGTTAATAGCATGAAGGCAAGGCCTACAGACAACAGAAACAAGTATGCCAGGAGCTGTATAAAGAGGACAGAGCAGTGTACGCCAGAAAAGGCTGAGAATATCAGAAGAGGCATAAAAAATATGAGGAAGGAACAGCAGGCAGCAGGAGAGCTGCAAGGAGAGATGCAAGTGTCATCCAAGGGTCATGTATTGTGTGTGTCTGGGTTTCTATATGGAATGGGTTAAAAAGAGGGTGTGGAAGCTACTGGGAAGGCAAAGGAAAGGCCAAATGATAGAGAGGCAATGCTGATTTAGAAAAGACTAGGAGAAAGGAAATAGGATTACTGCCAAATAGAAAAATTGAAGCAAACTGCTAGTGGAACAGTCAGGAGCTGAGATAAGGACAGTCCATGTTCCAGCACAGAACGCCTTGTGGAACACACACAGCTATGCAGAGATCAGAAGACCACGCTGGCAATTTCTCACCAGCCCACAGACTGGGTGTCCTGGGAGCCTGAGGAGGGTCTGCACAGATTCACTTCTGTTTAGAACCCCCAGGCTGTCACACACTCCCAGGTGCTTCATTCCTGTTGCCTTTTAGAGTTCTCCAAGTGTCTGAGCCTGGTAACACTTCTGCTTATTTAGCAGTTGCTTTTCCTCCCTCAGCTGTCACATTGCTTTTGTGCCTTCCCAAGGGTGCTTTCCTCAGCTTTCCTTATGTCCTTTCTGTTTTCTTCAGAGAGTCTTAAATCTCCCTGGCGCAGCTTCTCTTCTCATCACGGGGAGGTGGGAAGTTCATCACAAGTTACATGTTGTCTTCTGCTCCTGGCAGAACTGCAGGATAAGCTGTGTGTCTGCTTGTGCCTGCGATGAAAGTCACCTCTCATCACCAGCATCTCAAACCCCAAATGGACATTGGGGAAGAAAAATTATCAACCTGCCTTAAATAACTTGTTAAAGTCTGTAAGTGCTGGACCCTGAGGAGGACACTTTGTTTCTTCAGCTTTGCCAGTGCTGCTCTGCAGCAGCACCTCAGTCTAGATTTCCTGCCTGTCCGGACATTGCGCACACTGCTGGGTGATCACCTGGTCCTCCTGGAGGATGAAATGTAACTTCACCCTCCTCAAATGATCCACAAGAGCAGAGTTTCCTGGCTGAGGCATGAGCCTGGTGCTCAGCCTCTGTTCCAGCAGAATCGTCTGTCCCATCTGCCTTTATAGCGTCGCCCCTTGACAGATTTTTGACAGAGACAGAGGCTCTCGAAATTACTCAGAGATTTCTCTGCCACAAGGTTACTAGAATTTGGTAGGATAGGCTAAAATGAGGGTTAGCTTGGGCTGCCTATAGAAACAGCACCACAAGGTGCAGGCAATGAGAGCTTGGGTACAGTACACTGACTGAGCCACTGTGTCTCTACTCTGCCACCAGCAAAATGAGCCTGGATTTTCTAGTGGTCTTTCCCCCTTTGTCTTATCTGGGACTGAGCTGGGGGGTTTTGGCATAAGAGTGTGTGTATCTATGTGCATCACTGCGTTCAGTCTGAGTTTTTGTTTTTCACCACCATGTTATAGGATTCCCTCCAAACCTTCTACATCAAGGACCAGCTTCCCAGAGAAACCCTGGCCCATGTCATCTTTCAGCTCAGATATCTGGGGAAAAATATCAATCTCAAATGACCTTCAAGAAACACAAACAAGGATGACTAATTGTGATTTTAAGGGAGTCCTAAGATATATAACACTAGGTAAATCATTATTCATGATGATCAATCGTGTTGTATGAATGCAGTTAAGTTATTCATTTGCATCTGCATAGTCCACATTATGTATGGAGAAGTGGTACTTGCAGAGACAAATTGAGCATGCAATACAATGGCTAAATTGTTTAAATAACATGAATGTTTGTCATTTAGTTCCCTGTGTGGAAGACTAGTCTGTTAATAATTAGTTTCCTACCTCCAAAAGAGCACATGTTAATTAATTTAATAGTTGCAAAGTACTTTGAAGTTGCAAAGCACCATAAGAAAGCTGTCCATTATTATGTATAGTAAATGTAATTCTAAATTAAATAATTTGCTTATTTGAAATTATTTCCCTCCCCAAATCCCCTAGAATCCCTTATCCATAATATTCATTAGCATCTACAAACAAGTATGTGTGTTTAAACATTCATTTGGAGTTTCAGGAGCAGAACTCCTTTTCCCCCCTGGTGTGCCAAGGATAAGACAGAGTGGCATGAACAAGTACACACACAAATACAGTTGTGTAAGCTGTGTACGACAGACAGGGCAAAACAAGTGTTGTACAAGAGCAGAGACTCCAGGGTCAAATTGTGCCAATGGGGAAAAAGAGACCTGGATGTCACTGGGAGCCCTGGGGTAAATTTCTGTGTGACCCTGGACATGTCTCCTGACCTGCAGGCTGGGATTCATCAGACAACTCCCTAAGCCACAGCCCCAAAAGCAGAGGTGTTGGGGTGCCTGGGCTGTCCAGCAGAGCTGGGGCTTCGACAGCATCACCCAGCCCAGCATCCCCTGCACGTGACGAGTTGCTGCTCCGAGGCGTCAGTCTCTCCCCTGACACGTGCTCCTGAAGCAGTCAACAAGAAACCAAGACTGGAGCTCCATCTCTCCTGTTTCCCCCAAAGTCTCAAGGTGTTTCAGAAAACAGATCTGAAGCTTCATCATGTGTCATGTGCTAGCTTTTATCTCTGGACTTCAGGCCTTAAAAGCTCATGGTGTTCAATCCTTTCGTGGTTTGCTGTTGCCTCGCAAGGAAGAGTGTCATCTTCAAATGAATGAATATTCACCTAACATGCCAGAAATTACATCAAATGTGAAGAGTCACACAGGCTACCAAGAGTGAAATAGCTCAGCAGGCCCTCCAGTAACTCCAATTTCTTGCTGCAGGAACACCCAGCAAAGAAAACGAGAACTACCACAATGCTGCTGTGATGCCTGAAAGAGATGTTTGATGTTCAGGAAGCTGAAAAAAAGGTTTTCAGATTAGGAGTTTATGGGCTTCATCTTCTCAGGATTTCCCAGGCACTGAAAAGAGCAAGAGCCGAGCGGTGTGCTACCATGAGAAATAGGCACCTCAAACCTATTGAAACCTGGGGTAAAGTCTTTCAGCCTGCTGAGCCTCACCTGGGGATATCCCACTGAATCCAGAAGCAGCTGCAGTCCCTTGCTTCAGTGCTCTGATATTTCCCAGGTGGAGCACAGTAACAGGGTAGGAGTAAACTCTCCTAAATATGCCATCAACTTCCTGAGCAAAAACAAACAAAACTCTTGGGATCACAATTTCACTGATTCAGGAGAACTGGATACTACCTGTTTTCAGATTCTCTGTCTCACTGGAGAATGAGGAAACGTGATCTATGGGCTTCACATTCATTATAGGTGACCTCACTCGGGATCCCTTTTTTGAACAAGTGAAAACAACAATTAAATTTTCCCAAACATTCTCAAAATTACAGGTAGCTTCTTGGAAGAGCAAATTTTCTACCTAGCATAGTGTAACTTAATACTAGACCTCATTTTGATGGACAGAGAAAAATCAATTGTGACCTAAAAATGAATGGTTGCTTAGGTACTGAAGATTATGGTGACGATCTGTTTACATTTATCGTGTGCAAACAGAAAACACCAGTGACCAGCAGTATAAGAATTTTTCAAGGTGCTGATTTTGGCCAAACTAGTGAGACTGTCAGCATCACTGCCAGGGACACAAATTTAAAGGAAGAAATCCTAAAAGAAGGTTGCATTGGGAACTGTTCTCAAATTTCTTGTTGGAGGCTCCAAAAGCCAGAAATACCCAGTCATGTCAGTGGTCTACTGAAAAAAAAAATTCTTCTTAAATATTGAAAGAGGATATGGAAATGGCAATAAGGCATTAATTTTTATATATTTACAGAGTCAGGAAGAAAATTGAAAGGAAATTATATTTATAATTTACAAACATTTGACTGATAATAAGGAAATGAAGGGAGCAATTAAATGACCAATACAGATAGAAATAATTACAGCAATTTTTTCAACATGAGTTATTGCTACAGGCCACAGCAAAACTGTTCCTAAGCAAGTAGAAAAACTAAAAATTTTCAGAGGATAGATATTTTTGTCTGTATATCAAACCGAGCAGGAATTTTATACCGAGGGTGGAACAGAAAGATTGCCATCTGTGGTGAAAAGGGGATGTGAGGTAGCATTTGCTAAAATTAAACATTTTTTAAAAACAACAGACACATATCTTGCACCAAGATCCTTTAAGGGATGAGGAACTCCTGGTGAAGTTAATTTCAACAAAACTTGGGAAATTCAAAATTTCAAATGACTGCAGGATTACCAACATCATTTGAATACTCAAAAATATAGAATGGATAAACTAGAGAATTACAAACTAACAAAACTAATGCTGATCCTGGGTAAATAATATAAAACTGAATTCTAGACTATATTACCAAAAATTTGAGAGGAAAATGCAATTAAAACCTCCAGCAAGATCTCACTTGAAAAAGTGGGTTTTTAATACCATCCCTTTTTTGAGTTAAAGAAAAATTTATTAATTGTCCACAATTTATCAAAATTGTGTTTGTGTTTAAAAACCTGTGTATTAGCACCCTGCAGAATTTTGATGTTAAAATCTACCTACAGTGGCTGGGTTACCACGGACTCAGCAGACAGATGCCAATGAGAAATATCTTTTAGAAGGTCTTCCCAAGAACTGCTCCTTGGCTTAGCACTTTGGTGACTGACAGATTGCTTTTGCCAGGGAAGCTTGAAGGGATGCACAGGGCAGGAGGTAGAAAGTAAGGAGCATAAGTCACTACTACAAAATACATCATCTACCATAGCTAAAAAATCAACCATGAACCCAAAAAAGGTGATTCAGATGGAAATTTTTCATGGTTTATGGTTACGACATGAATTCTAGCTGCAGCAATAAAAAGGAGATGTGTGATTTATAGGAGGGATATCAAACAAAAGTGAGTAGAGCGACAAATGTGAGAAGAAATGGGTTCCAAATAGACATGGAGGAAAATTGTTCAGCAGAAAATGTAATGAAATAGAGGTAGATGGTCTAAAGCATTATTCACTCAAATGAGTTTTGACTCTTAGGAAGAGATTGGACAAACATCTTTCACAAATGACTGAGATGTATTGGTGTGCTTTGGTTTCTATTTTAGCAGTGGAGATGACGACCAGCTAAGGTCCCACCCAATCTTACATTTTGAGATTATACTGAATTTGGTGGTATCTATCTATATATCTACTCCTGGTATTCAGAAGAACACGAAAAGAATGGGAGGAGTTCAGGAAAGTGCTTTAAAAATGTAAAAACTCAGAGGTTTCCTCTGAGTCTTTTTCACAAAGCCCTCCCTCCTCCCTTACAAAGTAGAAAAATTACCCTCCAAGCTTTTTTAATAAAACTGGACTCCAGAGGAGAAAAAAGGTTACTTTTTATATGTTTTTTTTCCCAGCTCTGTATCATTTCAGTGGCTTTTTAATGTTCCCAAACTCTACATGACATCTAGTGAAGCTCATTAATAACACAGGATAATCATCCACTGGATTCTAATGAAATTTTAGAAGCTATAAAAAAAAAAAAAAAAAATTAAAATATCCTGGATGCCTTTTAGTTACTTGGGGTTTTTTCCTCTTCCTTCTCCACTAAATCATTGGTCCCAAACTTAATACAAAGGGGCCAGTCAATCACAACCATTTTTATCTGCTGTCTTTGTCACCATTTATCTGCACAGCTTTAAAAACAAAAGCTGTACGAGACAGTGTCAGATGCTTCCCCTTTGTGCACTGCTCTCATCACCTGTCTCACTGCTCTTGTTAAATCTCTGATGGAAGCCTTAAGCATTCCTGCAAAATAATTTATGCATTTTCCCCACCTCTGCAACTACCTTGTGACAAGAACCAGAAATCAGAGAGGAGGCTGCAATTAATGCATTTCCATCTGCAACCAATGCTGTAAAACCAGTGCCCAGCCCCGTCACAAACATTGTCTCTACTGACAGAGCAGTTCAGTTGCAACCTGGATGGTTCTGACCATGAATCAAGAATGAAGCTCAGTCACACCGGAACCTGTGTCTGCAGCCAATTTAGCAGTTTGTGGTAAAGGAGGACTATAAATGTGACATCTGTGCAAAGATAATCTGTTTGATTGATCCCTTCCTAATTCTGGGGTTTAGCTTCACTGAACAATCCCATGCATTGAATCCTTCATATGTGAAGTTAAATCAAAAATAATAGGGTAATTTGTCCCATTAAAGTTATCATTTAGAGGAAAACTAATCTGTTACGAAGAACACGGAAAAGTGGAAAACAAGGACAGACCTACCTAAAGAGGAGATGGTAAAAGAAATTGATTAAGCAAAGAGCAAAACGTCACCAGAATTATAACTGGATCATCTTCAAATGGTTTGGAGAAATTAATAAGGGAAATTATGGGAATTCATAAGGAGCTCAAAGGGAACTGCGAATCTGAGAGGCAAAGCCACTGACGTTGCCTCAGGGGATCAATGCTGCAGCCTGTTTTTGTAAAGCAGCTGAGCCAAGACCTGTGGGCTTTGCTGCTGATGCAGGGGAGGTGTCAGGGAGGCACTGGCCACCAAGGGACTCTCCAATGCCACTGGTTCTGCTTCCCAGTACTCAGGGAACAGAGCTAGACTGAGATCTCAGGAGCTCCCAGCAGCTGGGCTCCAACACATGCCAGAGCCTCCTCCATAGTAACAGAGATTAGCCTTGACATTTCCAATATTCTAAAATATAAAGCAAGAAAAAAAGCAATATGCATATTTTTAGGCATTCTTCTTGTCTATATTATTTTTCCTGTAATAAATCATAAGGGTACAAAATGAACCCAAGTTTAAATTCGAATATTTTCAAGAAACCTTTAGGAGAAATACATCCAGTATTAAGGTCTCTCATGTTTATAAATATCACAAAATATTATAAAACAAGGTGTCAAAAATTGTGAAGAAATTCCAAAAAAGGATCTCAAGGTTGTTTTTAGGGTATTTTTCCTCTTCGATCCACAAATGTTATCTTTTCAGTAAGCTGTTAAGATAGAAGATGACTATTCCCTTTAATTATGCTGGGAAAGTGAGGAATGAGGGAAGAAGAAGAGCTGTTTGAACTGAAAACCAGCATTGGCAAAAGACAGAAATGAATATACACAGGCTGTGCATAAATATAGATATGGATTTGAAAGGTTTTCAGCCACTAAAATAGCAAAAGCCTTGAACAGTCTTCAAATAGCAGCCGTGGGAGCGAAGCAGCGGGATCCGTGTACCGGGCAGCGATGTGCAGATGTGCCCAGGCTCTCTGAGCACTGCTCACTCTTGGGAACTGCCTGCCTACAGAAACATAGGCCTCACTTTGGGTTAATTTGCTGAGCATTCCAGCCTTTTTGCTTCCTTCTCAGCCTGCTTCGTGGCCCCTGTGGAGCTCCATTCTCAGCTGCTACTGACACCTGAGCTCATCATTCCAAGCTAGTGCCAGTCCAGTAGTGCACTGCAGTCCTGTTCTGAGCCCAGTATAGACAGATTCTAATTAGCCTTCACAAAGACTATTTCCTTAAGGAAAAACCACATTATGTTCCTGCCTCAGATAGAAGAGAACAGACCTCAGTCCCTACAAAGATTTCCTTCCTGTCCTGGATTCTTCTATAGGTGCTTGCTTCTTTTCAGAGAAATAAAATCTTCTTCCAAATACTTCTGTCATTAGCTCACCGAGGGAGTCTGAGAGCCATAAAGTGTCTCCTGATGTCCAGGCAGAGATGCATGAGCACATGAGGGAAGGACCAATTTTATCTCATGGCTGTGCAATGAGCAGCCCACTGCAGTCCCCACTGAAAGGGTGCACTTGTAATACCACACAAGTAAATGGGATATTGTCTCACACAATACCTAGTGAGCAGACTTGTCACTTTTCCCACTTTACTGTATCAGCTATTTCTTCTTTTGCCCTCTTAATCTCACCCACACCATTATATTTTTTTAGACTATGAATCTGTTTTGTTTCAGAAAACTGCATTTCTGCTCTTCTGGAAAGATACAATAGCAGCAGATTTTCACAGGAAAAATCAGCACTGAGCCCCCAGGAGAAATGAGAAGATTATGATTTCTATATTATCAAAGTTTTATTTTAAAAAAGAAAAATTGAGAGAGTTGGAAGTATTCAGTTCCCATAATTTTGGAAAGCTTATACATACACTTACATCTCTGTGACTGCCTGGTAACGTAAACCTTCCAAAGGCAAAAGGAATAAATAAAGAAGATTAACATATATGTAAAAAGCTGCTATAATTGTCACAAAAGGCCCCTTGTGGTTTGGACTGCAAGAAACTCTGCAGGTATTTTGGGATTTGTACTCAAACTGGGAGTGACCACCACTAAGAGACCTTTTTTAAGAAATAGTCAGATTACCTGCAATTCAAAATTGGATAAACAAATTTATCTAAGTTGTTTTTATCGTGTTTTTGCCTAATGGTGATAAAATAGAGACAATATAAGTCTAAAGGGTTTTTTGTTGGTTGGTTTGGGTTTTTTCCTAAGTAGGAGCAGATACAAAAGCAAAATTTCTTTGTAAATGGCTTTGCAATTCTTAACTCCTAAACAGGTGTTAACAACAACATCTATGAAAGTTATTTTTGTAGAAGGATTCCTGTACTTTTTTCAAACAGAAAGATACAGGCAATAGCAGGAAAAAAAAAATAAAGATACATCTTAAAGACTGTGCTTTTCTATTTTAACAAAGGCTGTTTTATAACCTGAAGAAAAATGACTGTTTGACTGATTTTTACATAATCTGCTTATTTTCAATACTTACCTTTTCAGCTTCCCTGGCTATAAATAGCCCTCACTCACATGACACAGCAAACCCACAGATTCCTCTCATCTCTACACACTGCAAATACCCCAAGGAGTCTGCAGGAGGGGTCTATAAATCTTCCCTGAGCCGGCCAAATTTCATGAAGAACATGGAGATGAACAAGGAGAACCCACAGTGGAACCATGTGCTCTAAAGGGACGTGATCTCACAGGCACAGGGCTGACTACGCCAGGCCTCCTCTCTGCTGCTTATCACCTGCTGAGAAGAGATGTTTCACAAAACCACAATTAACATTTAAACCAGCAGTTAAAGTTAAGACCTCCTTAGAAAAGCTGCCCAAACTTGTTTTCCATAAAATGTTTTTATTGCTTCAAAGGTTTTATTAAAATGCCAACAGACCAATTACACTTGATTGTTTCCAGCATCTACCGGCCTTGGTTATCACTCAGCTCACAACAGTGAAAGATGTTTGCTCCATTACAGGCTCTCCTCTCCTTCTCGGGAACTACATTTTTTATTCACTACTGTTCCCCAAGTAAATTTGGAATATCAATCTCTTTTGCTAACAATATACTACCTTACAATGAATTTAGGTGCTTATATATATCAAAGGATTTGTGCTATCTAAAACAACATGAAAAGCTCCCTCCCAAACAAACCCCCTCATATCCAAAAACCGACTGTGTCCAGAAAAAAAAATCAGCTTATAGAAAATGCTCTGTTTGAAAAAGCACTGACAAGTTTAAGCAGAATATAAAAATTCTGGGTGGAATATTCCTTGCACTGGATAGGATTACCTAAAGTGGAAACCCTAACCACTCCCATAACCACCCATTCAGTTTTTCGTGCCATGGCAGCAATGCCATTAAATTCACTGTCCTGTCACACAGCAGAGGCTCATCAGGAAAGCTCTTCCCTGGGTCCATTGGAGCCCAGGGCTGCAGGCACAGGAGCCTCAGTGACAGACTCCAAGGATGTGACACCTCTGAGAGGGGATCAGGTCCCTGCTTTGGCTCAGCCATCACAGCCTGCACAGCCAGCGAGGAGTCTGGGAGGTGACTGTAATGCAGAAATATGAACAGCTACAACTTGGAAACGCTTCACCATTTCAGCTGTGAAAGGCTGAGTCTGTGCCTTGCAGGTCTGTGAGTTACCAGGAGTGCCCCTGTTGCTATCAGTGCCAGTGCCTGTACAAGTGCATCACACCAGGAGATAAGTTTGATAGTTACTGTCCTTTTAAAGATATCAGCATTGTACTATAATCCTGGAAAATCCTACCAACAGCATGTTCAGAGTAATGAAGATAGTGGCTGCTTTCGTGACATTGTCTTAAAACACCAAAATGGAGAAAAAATCAGGGACTTCTCTTGTTTGTAATATGTGCATTATCCAGCCACATTGTTCAACATCAATAGAATCGTTTGTGAAATCAATGGTTACACTTAAAATGGTTACACTTCCAAGTTTAAGTCATATGTAGACACTGAGGAGCTGCTTCTGGTACTTCAGTTCTCCAACTCAGAATTGTAGCATAAAAGCTGTCTGTACCTTGGAAATATTTGGGGGTTTTTTGAAGGAAGCTGTTTGGGTTTTTAATAGATGATTACTATGAGAAATGATGGAAATCCAAAAGACATTTTATCCGTCTCATTTTTAATGTTTTCCAATTGTTGTCTCCAGAATAAGCTCATTCCTCCAAAACCAGCAATTTTCTAGCCAGAGATTTAAATAAATCAGTGAGCAGTGATGTGCCATAGCGGCATTTCTAAAATTAGTTGCACACTTATAATTCCGATTTCCCACCTCTGCTCTTCCCTGGAGTATTCAGGCTACAGAGCCAAAGGACACAAAAGTGAATAATAAAGACAGGCACAATGTCTTATGGCCTTGCCAGAAACATATTTTTGGCATTTATGTACTACAGGGCTCTCTTCAGCCAGTTTATCTTTTAGTTCACTTCATCTTCACCAGAATATTCAGCCAAGTTTCAGCTCAGCTTATGCTACATGGAAGTCACACTGTTTCTCTGAGGGCCTCCAGCACACTATTCAGAGCTGTTCACTCATTTTTCTTTCCTTTCCTGTTGTCAGGGATAACCTCCAATGTATTTACAGACGAGAAAAGGATCCTTCTGGAAAATCCTTCTGCAGCTGAATTGAGAGAGCTGATGGGGCTCATAGTTTGTTTTTTTTCCTGAGACACTACAAACACCTTCCACCAGAAAGTGCCCATTTGTTTGCTATTGAAGGAAGCCCTTTGGACCCCCCAAGCCTCATCCAGGATCAATCTCCTGGTATTTCCAGCTAAGGCTGAGGAGCTGACATGGAGCAGAGGAGCTCCACTAGGAGCACCCACCACATTTTTTAAATCACAGCACACTGTGATTAGGAAACCTTTACCGCTGAGGGTTGGTGCCAGAGCACAGCCCAAGCACTCCAAGACCACCTTGACAGAGCAACTTAGCCCTGAGCTGTGGTTCCTGCTGTGCTTTCCCTTGCCTCCTGATGGGAATAGCAGTTTCTCACAGATCTGTGCCAGCCCTTATTGATCGTGTGTCAGATCTTTATTGCACTCACCCCAAATCTATTAGTTGTTGAGTATAAGCTGGAAGAGGCAAAGATGCATGAAGCTGCCTTGCTGACTTTTCTAATAGGTTTTCTTCAAATAAGCTGTTCCTGTGGTATATACAACATTATTAACAGTTTATACTGAGGGAAAACTGTGAGTACTGCTAATGCTTCTTGTTCCACCCCTCTGGATCCACCTCCAAATACCCCTATTACACTAAATTTGTAAGATCTTTGAGCAAAGACCATTTTTTTACCTGGATTTGCAGAGATGACAGACCATAACTAGGTTCTTGCTGTTGTTGCTGCACAAATATTTTATTTAAAGTCTGACTTCCCATGAACAGGCTCTCCATTTTCCTTGCTTGCTCTGCCTTCCCTAATAACTGAGAAATTAGCAAAGTTCATCCATTGACCCTCCAAGCTGCAGTTATCAGTGTCATCTCACTGTAACAAGTTTTGAGAATTGAATGACAAAGCCCCATTTCCTTTCCCAGCCCTTCCAGCCCTTCTCTCCTCACAGTCACTTTCCTCCCCAGTCAAAGCAGACACTGTGCAACAAACCCCACTTGTTGAGACAGTGCAGACTGGGAGAGCTGGACGGGCCAGGAGCATCCAGCCCCTGTGCCAATTCTGCCCCCACTCCCTGCTTGCAGCAGCACCACATACAGGATCCAGAGACGTGAAAACAGGCTTTGCTTTCCAGAGTTGTCAGAAACAAAGCCAACCTCAGCCTGCAGAAATCAACAACACAAACAACATGCATGAGCACTTGCCAGCTGAAGGATCACAACCCACCTCAAGGTTTGTGCATCAGATTTAGCCCATATATCTCCAAAGTGCAGCAGTACCTGCCATGAAATGCTATAGCTCAACAGCTCAGGGTGGCCCAGAAAAGGAATAAAACCTCAGTGTTATATGATTCTCTATTTTTGCTTGCCTCCCTAAATCCTCTGCATTTCCATCAGAGACGGGTCACTGCAGGCAGGGCAGAGATGAGACAGACCACAGGAGGGGGCAGAGGATACACATAGGCTGCACTTTTAAACCCTCCAGTCCCCCAGTGTCAATAGGCCAAGGAAAATGAGATGGAACCACAGATTTTAGGTTAAGAGAATCTAATAAATCTACCTAATCTACCAGGAGCTTGTATATGAATCTAAGTGAGGTGATGCTAAAAAACATGGTTTGAGAATAAAAATAGATGGGACCTCCAGATACACAAACCCAACCACCCCCAGCAAAGAGGAGTATTAGTCAAAAATATCCCACCCCATCACAGGCTGTGTAAGAGCAGCCAGCTGCATATGAGTGCAGCTGCTAGACTGAGCATGTGTGACACAGCAGCCATAGAACAATACATGTTCTTGAATTAATGCCATCAAATTTTTACTCCTGTCTCTTCAGCACCATGAGTGGAACAATCCCCAGGTCCAAAGTCAGTAGCTCCTTCATCCATGGTGAGCTGAATTGATATGAAAAAAGAATTAGCCATGAAACAGCCTTTAGTTGGTTTGTCTCCTGGGAGTGAAAACAGCAGTATTAACAAGAGTTTGCGTGTCCACAACTTACACTCTCACTGAGCCCCACCTCAGGAACAGTGACACCCCCTCAGGGATGGTGACAAAGCAGAGATGCCTTAAGAAAGTCATTTAACCTGTGGCATAAGTGAAAACACTGCCAGTGAGGATGTCAGCCTTGCAGATGCATTTTGAACATCATTTAAAGGCCAGTTAGAGGAGATTCTATCAAGTGGTCCCTGACCTTTAGCTCCCAATGTCTTCCCAAAACAACCATGAAGGGCTTAATCCCCAGTTATCAAGGAACATTTATTAATTTTCCACCAGAGATACCATCTTCTCCTATTTACTGACCCATTTTTTCACACTGTCCTTTTCTCTCTCTCTGCCCTTGAGCAAGGAAGGAGCAGCCTGTGGGAACCAGAAAATCCAGCACTTTGCTCCTTCCAGTCTTCCCTTGCAGGAGGCTTGTCTCTGTGCCATACATGCAAAACACTGATAATAATCCTGAAGCACTGAGACTACTAATTATTACAGTAAGCACAACTGCTTTCTTGTTAAATTATACTTGCCTCAGCTGGTAATCACAGTAATTTTCTGTGTCTTGTTATGTACAAATTTGGCCCCAGCTTGGGACAAGGATCTTCTTGGCTCTGTCTGGGCAGTGCAGAGCCCAAGGCTTGGCTGGGCAGGGTGAACAGCATCTCTCTGAGGAGGGCAGGTGTGTCCTCATCAGCTTCTCAGGAGAAGGCTGGAGATTTTATGGAAGCACTGTGGTGGGACCTAGAAGTGCTGGAAGAAGTCTGGGATACTCTGGGATAAGAAGATGCACAGGCTAAAGGGTTTTCATCTCTGCTTGTCCCTGAAGGTGCTTTTATAGTATGTATAAACACCCTACATATAATTTCTGGGTTAGTAAAAAAAGCACTTGCTACATCCAAACAGGAATAGGGACTGCAGTGTGTGTGGCATTTCAAACACACATTCATAGGTATGTCAGACATAACCTTTGCCATCACATTCACCTCCTATTCAGTTTGACTTATCACATGACTAATAATTTCTGCACACTGCTAATAATGTCCTTAATGCCACTAAAAATGATTTGGGGGCTTAAAAAGGGTGCAATGACATGAAGATTAATCTCAGACTAAAACCCTGATTTTATGGTAGATTTGCTGACTCATACAGAGGCCAGTGACTTTCCTCTGCTTCATCTTAAAATAAAATAAAAAAAAAAATCCAAAAAAAATTCCAACCAAAAACCCAATAATTGAAAACAGATTTTTGCAAATTTTCCAGCCTCGTTCTTTAGGCAACTATAACTCTTTAAACTGTCATTTGTAAAATTCCACTCGGATACTCCCCAGACTGCTGCAGCGGGCGCCTGTAACTTCAGTAGCTGCTCTCGTGACTGTGGGGCTACTGCAGTTGTGTTTCTGCAATGCTCAACGCCCAGAACTTTGCTGAAATATTCACAGATACACACATATATCCCCTTGAATTTAAAAGCTAATAATGAATCGGGTTTTGCTGAATTGCCTGGAAATGCGCAGCTATCAAAGCATTTAGAATCTCGTTTTATGCATGTAGAGCTGACAAATGTGTTAAGAGCATCGAGTTCAAATGTCAGACACTGATCCAGACTGGCTGAAGCCTGTTAGGTGCAATGAACTCTCCCCCGAAGAAGTTTACTGTAAAGAGGCCAAGTCATTCTCTTAAAATAGCCTGTGTTAGCTGGATCCAAGAATTACAGTCCCCTTGGCCAAAGGTGTACAGTTGGGACGACTTCTGCTCCCTCTTGTCAGACCTTCTTGAGCCCAGAACAGTCATGTCTCTCTTA